>CM042326.1:1920000-2395000 GCA_023566125.1 Zingel zingel | reverse complement strand
AGGAAAGGAGGTTTTAAAACACTGTTCCAGACCATGTCACGAGCACTTAAGGCATTTCACAATTTTACAGTAAAATGTCACTCACTTTCGGCTTTACCTCCATATAATGTGAGTTAGACACTCTGGCTAACTTGTCCGTTGTTTGTCAGACTTCCTTTAAGTGATGTTGTTCAAAAACTGCTTTGGTGATTACAATGTCATCATAACTAGCAGAAAAACTAGACCCAACAAGCTGCAGTAGGAACTGTTGGGATGAATGCAAGGTTGGCATTGTATATCAGGACAAGTATAAGTATATACTGGTACAGTGGGGCAAAAAAGTATTTAGTCAGCCACCAATTGTGCAAGTTCTCCCACTTAAAAATATGAGAATGGCCTGTAATTTTCATCATAGGTACACTTCAACTATAAGAGACAAAATAAGAAAAAAAATCCAGAAAATCACATTATAGGTTTTTTAATTAATTCATTGGTAAATTCCTCGGTAAAATAAGTATTTGGTCACCTACAAACAAGCAAGATTTCTGGCTCTCACAGACCTCTAACTTCTTCTTTAAGAGGCTCCTCTGTCCTCCACTCATTACCTGTATCAATGGCACCTGTTTGAACTTGTTATCAGTATAAAAGACACCTGTCCACAACCTCAAACAGTCACACTCCAAACTCCACTATGGCCAAGACCAAAGATCTGTCAAAGGACACCAGAAACAAAATTGTAGACCTGCACCAGGCTGGGAAGACTGAATCTGCAATAGGTAAGTAGCTTGGTGTGAAGAAATCAACTGTGGGAGCAATTATAAGGAAATGGAAGACATACAAGACCACTGATAATCTCCCTCGATCCGGGGCTCCACGCAAGATCTCACCCCATGGGGTCAAAATGATCACAAGAACGGTGAGCGAAAATCCCAGAACCACACGGGGGGACCTAGTGAATGACCTGCAGAGAGCTGGGACAAAAGTAACAAAGGCTACCATCAGTAACACACTACGCCGCCAGGGACTCAAATCCTGCAGTGCCAGACGTGTCTCCCTGCTTAAGCCAGTACATGTCCAGGCCCGTCTGAGGTTTGCTAGAGAGCATTTGGATGATCCAGAAGAGGACTGGGAGAATGTCATATGGTCAGATGAAACCAAAATAGAACTTTTTGGTAAAAACTCAACCTGTCGTGTTTGGAGGAGAAAGAATGCTGAGTTGCATCCAAAGAACACCATACCTGCTGTGAAGCATGGGGGTGGAAACCTCATGCTTTGGGGCTGTTTTTCTGCAAAGGGACCAGGACGACTGATCCGTGTAAAGGAACGAATGAATGGGGCCATGTATCGTGAGATTTTGAGTGAAAACCTCCTTCCATCAGCAAGGGCACTGAAGATGAAACGTGGCTGGGTCTTTCAGCATGACAATGGGTCAACGAAGGCTTCGTAAGAAGCATTTCAGGGTCCTGGAGTGGCCTAGCCAGTCTCCAGATCTCAACCCCATAGAAAATCTTTGGAGGGAGTTGAAAGTCCGTGTTGCCCAGCGACAGCCCCAAAACATCACTGCTCTAGAGGAGATCTGCATGGAGGAATGGGCCAAAATACCAGCAACAGTGTGTGAAAACCTTGTGAAGACTTACAGAAAACGTTTGACCTCTGTCATTGCCAACAAAGGGTATATAACAAAGTATTGAGATGAACTTTTGTTATTGACCAAATACTTATTTTCCACCATAATTTACCAATAAATTCATTAAAAATCCTACAATGTGATTTTCTGGATTTTTTTCTTCTCATTTTGTCTCTCATAGTTGAAGTGTACCTATGATGAAAAGTACAGGCCTCTCTCATCTTTTTAAGTGGGAGAACTTGCACAATTGGTGGTTGACTAAATACTTTTTGCCCCACTGTAGATGCAACTTCATAGTACAGAGAAAGGATTGGGCTTTGCGAATATAACATTCATTCTTTAGTGGACAGGCTATTTCTCTGAGACATAGTTTTCTGTGAGTCTATGATATTCAGCTGAGTGCCCTGGAGGTTACTGAAACCACCCCTGTTTAACCTATAGCATTTAATTACTAGTAGGATCAGCTCTTAATAACCTGCCACAGTGGGATGTGTCAACAAACACACACACCCGACTACGTATTCGTGTTTTAATTTCAGTGTTTTTCTGAGATGTTCCTGAAATGGATCTGTATGTTATTACAAAGCTTTATCAGTACTTAGGTTTCATGTTATGTTATTGTTTTCGGAGCAGTTCACATTGCCCGAGGAGGCAGTGGTGGCTGACAGCTCGCCGGTCCAGTGGCGAAGATGGAATTATGACTCAAATGGGACACGGGCGGAATTCCTGGCATCCTGCTAAGGGCGGGAACACATAATGCCCCGTGGACTCTGGAATGCCTTGGCTCTTCCTCTGATGGGCAGGAAACTGGATCTCAAGAAGAGGTTGAGAAGTCAGGAGAGATGGGGGCCCAGATTAGGTGCAGTAAGCGGAGTGAATAGCTCTGAATGGGCCAATTTATTGTCATATACCAGCCACAGATTGTTGGGAGTGTTTACTCGGGAACAGGTGCACAAACTAATGAATTAGATAAAGCGAAAAACAGCATAAAGAGTCCTTCTATTGGATTTGTGTAATTGGAGAGTCAGGGCAAGGGTTAGGTTTGGGTTAAAATGTGGATATTGGATGCATTCACTGACAAAGGGGAAAAGGCAATGCAAAAGTTCAGACACAATCATTCCAAATGTGTATTGACTGACTTTCATGTACTTACACATAAAAAGACGAGACACAGAGAGGACCATGGTGAGTGGAAATGTGAGCCTATGGGATGAGGGGAGGTGTGTTTACATGGACGATCAGAGGCAAACACAGGCCTGTGCTGAGTTCCATCACCATTTGTCATAACAGACATCACTCCCTTCTCAACATGTGAACAAACACTTCGCCCTAACGAAGAACAAACAAACTTATGTAGAGTAAATGAGAAACATACAGCTTACACTACAATGATACAAACATGTTGTAAGTAAGTGTCAAGTTACAGTGTGTACACGCCGAACTTCTGCTTGACTGAAACTGGCTTTATAAGAATATTTATTGACTGGACCAGGTCAAGCCTTTTTGAAATCTAGTTTGGGAATAAGGGCCTCATCACCATTGTTTCCAACAGCAGCAGGCAGCTGTTTTCACAAAATAAAGCTCTGAGAAGCGACTGTACTCTAACTGCTGAGCAGGAAACAGCAGACTGGCACAGTTAGAGCTAGCTGGTCAACAGTGGAGCGTTAGGGTTAGGGTTAAAGAGACAGTTAATGAAGACCAAAGAGAGCAGTTAGTTCATTTGACTTATATTCATCGGGTGGCAAGAAACACAACTCCAACAACCCTGTCTCCTAAAAATTATGTTTACAAATACATTTCTTAAGACATGGAATGCTTCCTGGAATGTATTTTTTTGTCAATAATATGAGCTTTTGTTTAACATGTTTACAGAAGCATCTGCTCTTCACCGACAATGTGTTACAATTGTTGCCAGTTCACCTCCTGGGCACTGCCAAGGAGCTCTTGAGCAAGGCACAGAACCCCCCCCCAACCATTCTGGGCGCCTGTCCAGCAGTTGCAGCCCCCCTCACTCTGACATCTTTCTATTTGTGCATGTACAGGACCTGAGCATGTGTGTGTGTATGTCAGGCCTGTGTGTAGTGTGTCTAACGAAAACAGAATGTAAACTTTTTTTACCCATTGGGGATCAATACAAAGTATAGATGAAATTAAAAATGACACATAGGCAATAAACTGGTTATTGGTAGAGAAAAATGGCAGAAAATGTCAATGGTTACACAAAACAAAACATACTTGCTTTTATGTCTAATATTTAATCAAAACCACAATCTCTTCTCTTATCTAAGCTTAACCAAACAGGCAGAAATGGCCTATATCAGGAGATTCAGCGAACGCGTGGATGTAAGAATCTTGAATGTGCGATGCATGGTGTGGGAGGTTCTGGCCAAAACGCCTTGATTATAATATCACCTGCCAGTGAATATCTGTCTGAGGTACGTGCACTAGTCTATACCACCACCTTGAAATGTTAACTTGCATAACTTGTACGGTGTAGGCTGCAGTACTACAGGAAAAATCATAAAAAGCTGAACAGTTTGAAGAGGTACCGATGGTGCTGGGATCCACGCATGCACAAATTCCATTCTCCGGTGTCAGATTCCTGTGCTGTGTACTCCCACCGTCCACCCCAACCACCTCCTGAAGGCCTCTGTGTAGTTCAATAAGATACGTGCATCATGGACTGGAAAATCATTTGCCAGTGAACATAACCCAGGCGAGACATACATTTAGGCTAACATAATGCAAACTCCTTCAGCACTATGTAAATGTGACATTTAGGACCATGGGTTGGACTCAAAATGTAGTGTTGGTCCCTCTCTGCTGATTGTGTAAATAAGTCATTCTTTGTTAAACCAAGTGTTGCCCTTGGGTCAAATTTGACCCGTTTTCATAATTCTTCATATCAGAAAAATGGGTTTCTTATAACCAAATTTCCCAAAACGCATAGATGTAGGTTGTATGGAACCCATGCAGCATTCTTCGCAGGGAAAATGAATGATTACGTCCATTGAAATTTGGGTCTTTTATTGAATTTGATAGCATTTGAAAAAAAAGTGAAATGGTTTTACAGTATCCTGACTAAACTTTGACATAAAGTTTCACTCAACATCCTCTGATCTTAACTATTAGTCAAAATAATTCATCATTTCTGTTTTTTATATTCAAAAATTAGGTATAATGATATTTAAATTATGACTTTTAAAAAAACATGCAAAAAAGTTCATTTTCAATTTTGACACGGAAGGAAAACAAGTTCATGGTCGACAGGAAGACAACACAAGGGTCAACATGCCAATAACCACTTTATAAGATGATAATATGTCAGAAGTTTTCTACTTGCTCTATCGACCCCAGGTGGCCAAACAAGAATATTATTAATAACAACAACAATAAAGATGATGAGGATGAAGAGGCTTGGACCCCATCATAACTGCTTGCAGTTCTAGTTGTTTTTGAAGTTATTGTTTATTTCTTATTAATGTTTAATATGTTTGTCTTTCACCAAGGCAAATTCCACGTAGGGTAACTACTGTGGCAACCCGTTCTCATTCCGAACTCGTAAAATAAGGACGTTTGGACAGTGGCCGTCAGCGTCTGATGTGACGTAAAAAGCGTCCTTCAGCATACTTGTGCAATGCACCGGGGAGAGCAGCAGTTAGATAGGATTTAGTGAGTAGTATGTAAGGGCAAATTTCCGCGCTGGGGGGTTGGTTGGGGTGGTGGATGGGTCAAACACAGGACTTTCACCCAGGAGAGGTGGTTTGCGTCCCGTTTGTCACGCTTGTTATAGTCGCTTTTTTCTTTCCTCCCGCGTGTCACAGAACCGTACGCCCACCCACGACTCTTTCCTAAACCCAACCGTCCCGTTCTTCCCGCGTGTAACGGAACCGTAAGCCCACCCACGACCTTTTCCTTAACATAACTACATCAAAAGGGACGGCAATAGTCCCGACCAAGCACGTTTACATAAAACGCTAAAGGGACGGCAATAGTCCCGACCAAGCACGTTTACATAAAACGCTAAAGGAGACCTTTAGCGTCAATAAGAACGACAAAGGCACCTGACCAAATGTCCCTATTTTACGAGATGGGTGTGAGAATGTGTTGACTGTGGCAATAAACTCCTTTCTGATTCTTATGACGATAATCTTATTTGAAACAAAAACCTGGCTTTCTCTACAGAAGCATGGTTGCGTCCCCATGCCAAGCAGGAAAAGGATTGTTGAAGCAGTTTTCCTTTCAGTGCTTGATTATGGAGATGTTATCTAAGTGCTGCCCCTTCCAGATTTATCACTGGAGACAGCTACAATACTCACCTCTGTGTAAAAGCAGACCTATCATTATAAGCGGAGAAAGTAGTCTATATCGACAACCTTTCGTTTCTGGGATTGTTCAGGTTCCGCTCGAAATTCCGCTGGAACCCCCTCATTTCTGGACGGATTGCCATCACCTCCTTTGTGTTGGCGTTCTAACCTCTGGTGGATTTGTGAGGACTATGGTTACTGCTCCTCAGATCTCTGCAGGGTAAATCCAGACAGCTAGCTAGACTATCTGTCCAATCTGAGTTTTCTGTTGACTAAACTACAAGTTCATCACTGAGGCTATTTTCCAGCCGGCGCTTAGCACCACAAAGAAATTCACAAAGAAGTTTATTGGTTCAAAGAAATGCCAATAAACCAGAGCACGTTTTTCGCCCATCCTGGAATACTGGACTAGCCAGACTTTCCTCCGCAGCGCTGTGGAGGTCTGGCAACGCAAGATTATGGAGATGTTATCTATAGAAGTGCTGCTCCTTCCAATCTTAAACGCCTGGACACAATTTATCATTCTGCCCTTAGATTTATCACTGGAGACAGCTACAATACACACCACTGTGTAAAAGCGGGCTGTTAGAGTGGAACTCTGGTCCTTATCACACACGATCCAACAACCTGCTCTTACTTAAGGCCCCAAAGGTACAGTCAGAGCTAGGGAAATCGGCGTTCTTTTGAATGCTCCAACCAACAGGCTTCAAGTCATTTCAATTCAATTTCCTTCCGACATATGGCCAGTTTAGAGCGTTTTTGTAATTGTTTTTAGTTACTTAAATGTCCTTTTCTGTATCTTGATTCTTTTATTATGTAAAGATATACAGTATGTCTTTGATTTTATATCATTGTTTTAGTGACTTGCATGTCCTTGTTTCGATTCCAGTCATTGTATTTTACACTTTTTGCACTGTTGGTGTTTTGTGTTCTACATTTTAATGTGTATTCATTTAGTGCAATCTCGGCTACATTGAAATTGAGAGCTTGCTCTCAAATGTACCTCTGAGAACTAAAAAAAGGTTGATGATGATGATGCTGCTGCTGCTGCTGCTGCTGCTGATGATGATGATGATAATGATGACAATAATAATAATTATGCAGCTTTAAAGCCACTCTGTGTCGATGTGTAGATATAGGACGTTTCTGACTTTGGCACCTCACGGGCTGGTATTAAAGAGGCACTTTGGTGTCTTTAAAAGGCAGCTGTATCTATTTGCCATTAAGTGTCATCATTAGAGGTGATCCTAAAATATAATACTGGTAACACAATAAACCAGAAAGCACTGTAACACAGTGATATTAAGCCCCTTTGACATTTGCCCCCAAAACACCAGATTCACTTTTTTAAGATACAAATGTGCACAGCAAAAAAACAACAGAACTCCACTTTGACAATAAATAAACAGAGAGCATATGTGCAAGAGCGTAGGTTTTGTTTCACCATTGGGTGGTACACAGAAATGTTTCCACATCAAACATTAATTCATTTCCTGCACTCCAAACTAATAAATGAAATAATGAAATAAATCCGTAAAATAACAGCAAAAGTTCTGGCAGCTCGTTACCCGGACTTTTTAGTTAAAACGTGTTATATGATGCTAAAGGAGACTTTTAGTCTTAATAACAACAACAAAGGCACCTGACCAAGTGCCTGTATTTTACGAGATGGGAGTGAGAACGTGTTGCAAAACCTCATCATACATCAACCATCATATTTTTTGAAGGGGACAAATCTGTTCTAAATGTTGGGGGGGGGGGGGACATACTTACCCAAAAATAACATGGATGGATGATCCCATAAAACGCGCTTCGCAAGTACAACAAAAGATTGGATCTCTACTTTCATCGAATTTTGGGTGTTTTATAAATTCTTTTAGCATTTGAAAGAGAAATGAATGAAATGAAATGTTTCGGAACAGTATCCTCGCTGAACGTTGACCCTTCTGTGATTATTCTTCCTTTAATATTAGTCTAAATAATTCATAATTTCTGCTTCTTAAACTTGCGAATTAGCGAAACTTGCGAATTAGGTAGAGTTTCCTATAAATGAGGTTTTTAATTGACCATGAATTCCACTAAGTGTAAAACTATAGTGGTAGTGAGTTGGTGTTAGTGGTGTTTATACATGGTAGTGAAAAGAAGTGTTAAACGTCAAAAAAAGAGCCAAAAACATTGAAAAAGGCACCAAAAGTGTAAAAAAAAAAGAGACGGTAGAGAGTAGTAGGAAAGACTGAAATGCCACGTAAGGGGGTGGTGGATGGGTCAAACAACACAGGACTTTCACCCAGGAGACTGGGGTTCATGTCCCGTTCTTGTACCCGCTTGTCACGGAAACGTATCTTTTATAAGCCCAGCCACCATCTTTTCCTAAACCTAACTGTCCCGTTATTGTGCCATATGTTAAATGTACGTCCCGACCGAGAGCGTCAAAGTGATTTCAATAGTTTAGATATGGCGCTAAAGGAGACTTTTAGCATCAATAGCAACGCCAAAGGCACATGCCCAAGCGTCTGTATTTTACGCGATGAGAGTGAGAATGTGTTATCATTTGCTGCTAAAGGGGCCTCTGGTTGCCACCAGTGTTAAGTGCACTACCAAATAACTGTAAAATGAATCAACTGCCTTACAAAACGGAAGATTGGACCATATGAATACTGATGTCACCGTTGCTTGGCCAGGCCGTCTCTCCCACTCACACACTGTAACCACGTCTTGTTTGTGATGTGTTTTTCAGATGTGAGCGCTGAGGGTTTGAATCCCGTCCCTCTGTGGAGGAAAGGCTTAAACCGAAGGAGTTACACTGAGGGGGAGGTCCGCTTCCTCGGGGACAGCACGGACGGAATCTCCGCCCCCCAGCGCATGGTGAGTCATGTGCACATGTTACAGGTCCACTTCAGCAGTGTCTTGGTATTATCCAACAAAGAAACTTTTCATGTAAATGGGTCAAAGACGAATAAGGATTTAAAATCTGAAAATAAATGAAAGTGTCAAAAAATGCCAATTCAAGCACTTTCTATTTTTATCAGAGTGTTCTATATACATCTCAACAACAGGAATTTAATTTAGAAATGCAATTTAAATTTTTTGTATGAATCATATGATTTATTCCATGAAAAATGACCTTCCTGGGTAACGGGAATGGATTTAATTTTTTTTTAAATGTCTACCTTTTTAGCATATAAATGTTTAGGCATATCCATAGTTACAGCCAACCAAACATGCACTGCTCAAAAAAACTAAATTTTGAACACAATTAATATGATATATTTGGGTATTTATAATTAAATGGGCTCATCGTTTGATTTTGGTCACGCAATATTTCATGCCAAAAACAGAAAAATTATGAAAGATGTCTTAAAATGCTTTACAGTAAAGGTTATCAGGTTTGTATTGTATACTCAGCTCAGGAAAACGTGATTGTGTAATATACCATGAAAATCTGAGTTCAAATACTTGACTGTGTCACTGTTACTCGGGATGACATCCCGTTAGCCAGGAATGACATGCAATGCAAAAATGCCATACAAGATTAAAGAAATACATATTATTTTAATAATATAATCTAACATTATCAACACAATGCTTGAAAAGTGACAAATACTAATAAAAAAACTATTTTCATTAACATGTCCTATCTGGATAACAGAGGACACGTCCTGGGTAACAGAAGATCTTCGTTATCCAGGAAGGACAAAAACATGATTTTCCCACCAAAACTCTGACAAACATTGCATACTCAGCTAAAATATATCTTAGCCTTTAAAACATTAATGCCAGATTTCACATGAAATAGGCATTTTTTAAATATCAAAACATCAAATATATTTTATTAGCGTTATCCAGAAAGACATATTTTTGGACATAGTGCACCAGTGACCGAAAAAGCAAAATAAAAACTTTTTTAAGAGAGAATTACTAAACTCTCCAGATGTTTTGGGGTCCTCCAAAATCTTCTTTATGATGTAATATCATATTTCATGACTATGCAATTGCATTATGGGTAATTTATGGATTTTAATTTCTGTTACCCAGGAAGGACATTAAAAAAATCCAAAAGTAAGGACAAAAGTATTTATTGAGTAACATTTTAAATAAGGGTAGGATTGTTACTATATTTGTAGGTATCACTGCAAACATCGACACAATTATGCCAAAGTAGATAATTAATGCTCTTATTATTATTTTTTTGTGACATTTTTGTCACATTTTTATACTTAGATTTTAAGCCCGGACGTTACCCAGGATGGACAGTTTGGTACTTCTGAGCTCAATAGCTCTTTGAATTTTATTTTTTTGCAATAAATACTTAAAAAGTGAGTAAAGAGGGGAGAGTTGGGTAATATAATGTAGTTTCTTTAAATTTATATTTATCTTTTGCATTATGAATATGCTTTGGACACCATAATTGACATGCCACGTCTTTGACCATAATAATAATAATAATAATAATAATAATAATAATAATACAATGGATTTATATAGTGCTTTTTGAAAGTCCTCAAAGACTTCTTTTTCAGTGTTTTGTCACTTTATTATACCACATGTGAAACTTGATCTGCAGTCAGGAGCAAGATTATTAAAAAAGCACATAAACGAAAGGACAAAATACAAAAACATAAAGTACAAAAATGTTTCCTGTACATACAATATACAGAACCCAATTTGACACCATACCAGAGCAGCAGCCTCCAAAAAAAAAAATTACATGCTTAAATTAAGCTGAGATTTTACTCCAATTGCTCTTAAACTGGGATACTCTGAATAGGGATTAGGGCCATATCCTAAAAATATTTTTGAGTTCAGAGTTTAAAGTCAGAATTCTGACTATTTTATCACAATTCTGACTTTAAATTTAGAACTCAAATACATTTTTCACATGTGGCCCTAATCATCTTCCGTATCTTAATCTACAGGCTGAGGGGAGTGTTTCAAACTCACAGTTAAGGTTTGTGCAGTCTAATATAGACCGGGCCTTGGGGAGCAGCCTACTTGCTGGTCCAAGATGGCAGCCAAGGGGGTCTGTGGGATACCTATCACCTTACCAGCCACCTTCATGTTACAGTTTAGGTGTTTTTTGTCCCTGACGTTCAGCTTATCGTACCAAGCAGTCATGGCAAAAGTAAGAACAGATTTGATAAATGACTTATAAAATAAAGACATTACTTCCTATCTACATTAAAGGTATTTAACTTCCTTTGCTTACATAGGATATATGAGTACTGCCAGTATTGAGGAAATGAATGCCCAGTTTTCTGCTAGATAGCTAGTTTGCTTCTTAGTATCAACACTGTAATATACACGAGATTGCACGACCTTTAACATGATCCATGATCCATGATGGTCTTAAAAACAAATATTTTAGCAATGATTCACATTCTTCAGAAATTAAGACCGGTGCTGAGCATGAGAGGCCCTGCTCCCATCCCCCACCCACCCACGCGCACACACACACACACACACACACACACACACACACACACACACACACACACACACAGTGAATCACTTAAGATTGCCCAACATCCACGTCCTCTGTTAACTGTCTTTATGGCAGCAGAACTCTCAGTGATGACACATGATGAATGAGATACTTAGGAGTAGGCCCTGTACAAGGGCTCCACCTGCTGGGAATTTACCATAATTAATGTAGTGGGAGGATATTGCTTATTTTAAGCTCCAAGGGAAGTTAAGCTTGGGAATTTGGGGACATTTGAACAATTTCAATTTTAAAAGCATACCTTTTAATAGTGAACTTATTGTATACAGTGAAATACACATCAAAAAAGCAATACTTTGTTATGACCATTGAATAGAATTGTAAGCTGCACTGCATTCAGCACCACTCTTCCATCACATTAAGAATCCCATTAAATATGAATTCAGTGAAATGACAACCCTCTATATGGACAGTGCATTCTCCATCACATGTGCAGCGCACACTACTGCATTGACATTTCACACTGCATGTATTTGCTAAATTAATGGATTTATTTGGCAATGGATGGATGTCTGCTTATGATATGGTAAAATGTTTGTTTCTATCTGCAAATGATACAGCCTGAGCAGATAACCACTCTAGGTTCATTTGTATTGCCGTTATTTCCCATAAATTCACATGGAAGCTTGCTACCTTGCATATTCTCTAAATTTTACGTAAAATTTTAAGTTTGAACACAAGATACTTTAAAAACAGCATTATGCCATGAGATCTACTGGGAATATGTTGTTGCCAATACAATCTTTTGATTTTAATGACATTTAAGGACAAACCTAATGAATCTGCTGTTCTGCTGTACATGTTTGTAACTTTAGTGCAGAGATCTTCAACAGGGGGTCTGGGATAGGGGGTCCTCAGAGTTACTCCAGGGGGGCCACCAAATTATTGTTTGATAGTTAAAAAATATGTGTATTTCCTGTCTGAAAATATAAATTGACATGAATCCAACATATTATTTGTAAAGATAAATAATTAACATTGATATAAGCTTACTGTCCTATGAGTAAAGAAGCCATCACAGATACAGGTAAACGTAACTGTTCCACATTTTAACAAAACATGATGTATAAATACATGGATATGTTAACAATTACTATTTTCTAAGCTCAGTATTGTATGCACCATAAAAAAGTATGTGTAAAGGCTCTAGGCAGCCGTTATTGTAGTCCCAGTTTAACTTAATAACTTAATTTTATACAGGAGTAAGGGATCCCTACTCTGTCTCTTATTCAGCTGAAGGGACCTTGGCCTTAAAAAAACATTGGAGACCCCTTCTTTAGTGTAAAGCTGTTTTCATACCAAACAGGAGGCAAGTTTAAGACATGGCGCAATTGCATACAAAGTCAAGGGAGAAATGCGATTAGATGTGAATCTGTCTGCATGAGTTGAAAATGGAAAGAAGAATGTGTGTGTGTGTGTGTGTGTGTGTGTGTGTGTGTGTGTGTGTGTGTGTGTGTGTGTGTGTGTGTGTGTGTGTATCTGTGGGCTTTATGAACGCGTACCAAGACGAGAGGACAAAGGAGAGAGACTGGAGGGGAAAAACTGAGAGTGCATCCACTGCTATGTATATTTGGCACATTGGCTGTCAACAACTCGGACTGCACTAACGGTCCCACCGGCAAATTTGCATAGATTTGCATCACTTTATCTCTTAATATATAAAGGTTAATATGGTGCAATATGTGAGCACTTGTAGCCTAATTTCTGAGCGAGCAATTGTATGTTTTTGAGCACAGAGAAATATATTTTGAAAGTACATACATTGCAGTTTGAAGAGAAATTATACACAAGCAAGTTTGAGCGAACAAAAATCTATTCCATGCTCAGCAACTGTTTACTATTATCCATATTAACGTGCAATAATAACCCCTGTCATGCAGTTTTACATATATATATATATAAATATATATATATATATATATATATATATATATATATATATATATATATATATATATATATATATATATATATATATTTTTTTTTTTTTGTTTTTTTTTTGTTTTTGTTTTTTTTTTTCGTCTCCAATTATATCGATAGTAGCAAGAAACACAAATCTACAGGGAACAGTCTTTGACACAACACCTGTTGGAAGCACACCTGAACGAACACTGAGGCGTGTGGGGGCTGCAGGCAGGGCTTTACAACTTTGTTCTTGTAGTCACTTGTCACAGCTCAAGTCATTTTGTATTAAATTGTTGTTGCGTGTCTTTGTTGTTCAGCTGAGTGAAAACTGTACATGGGGCCGAGTCAAAGACCTGGTGAGAAAATCTAAGCTGAGGAACCAAAGCAGGCTGGGACTGACTTCCACCTCACTGAAGATGTCCTGCCCACAACTCTACATGTAAGGAACACACTACGGACTCACTCTGTGCTGTATATTCTGGATATGGACCATTATACTAAATCAATACGTAGTAAAACATGACCCCTGTCAACATACTTTGGTTTAATTTTCTTCTGGAGATGTTTTTATGGTTTGGTCCAGACTCCAATACAGGGAATCTTAATCTTAATGCTGCAGGATATGATGATATTTTATGCAACAGTGTTCTTCCACTTTGTGCCAGTGGTTGAGGGAAGGCACAAAGCCAGGTCCACAAAAAAATGTGTTTCCCAGTTATGTGTGGAAGAACTTGCCTGGCCTGCACAGAGCCCTAACTTAAGGGCCACAGCTGTGGCTATTTGTAGCATCCATACCGCTAATACATCATCTTCTCTGCAAACCATCATCCCGGAAAAAAATCTCAATCATCATTATTATTATTATTAAACTTCATCGCTCTATCCCTGGCTATACAAAGTGCTTCACCATTAAGGATCAAATTAAACGATCACTAACAGGGAGATAATGGCTCAAATGTAAATTAAAAGAATGATGAAATTCATCAGTTATTTAAAATTAAATGTATTATTGCACCTTTGATTGACATTTTACAGAAGGCTGTGCAGCAAAATGAACACCATCAATGAAATTAGCGTACAAACTAATAACAAAACCTATCTCATTCTCCTCATCATATCACCTGCCGCGATCTCAGCTCAAACCGTGCTAACGCTGGTCTGAAGTCAGCCTGAGGTGCACACATTTCACACATTCTTCCTTCATAAAAAACAGTTTATGTGGGGGAAAAGGTGTAGGCATTGTTTCTACATCTAGCTCCTGGATTTTCTTTTGTAAATAATGATATTTTGTCCATTAATCATGATTTGATCCTGTTTTCTAGTATGACACAAAAAAAAAAACACTTTAAATATGTTCCAAACTCCCTGACAAAGTCCAAACTTGATTGTCCTTCTCCCTGTGCTCTCCCTTGTATGTTAAACGAAACCTAAAAAAAAGAGAAATGCAAGTAATCTGACTGAAGTGGGATAAAGGCCAGCATTGGAGGGGGGGGGGGGGGGGGGGGAGGAGAGAAAGGCATCTGATGTAGTAGAGTGTAGAGTGTGACAGCTTCCTGGCAGATAGAGATAGAAGGAGCGATTAGCTTCATTTTTGCCTGCGAGCGGAGGGGTCGTGTTTTGAGAGATTTGGAACATAATTGAGTCTCGAAACCCATCCCTACTCAACATCTACACTTAAAGGTGCAGTAGCTAAGACTTATTAAACTAACTTTCTGTCATATTTGCTGAAGCCGGCCGTATGTTCCAGTAGAACTACATGAAGCAGGGCATTTAAAAAAACAAACATCCAGCTCCTCTGGCTCCACCTACAGCCTGTACTGAGATTTGCAAAAATCCACAGCTCCCTGTTAAGATGCACCAATCAGGGCTAGGGGGGGGGGGGGGGGTGTCGAACTGCGTGTCAATCACTGCCAATGCACACACATTCATTCTCCCTTGTGGGGGGAGGGGCTTAAGAGACCGTTTTGGGCTTTAGCGGAAAAGAGGGAGGGACTGAGAAGTTGTCGATGTTCACATTTCTTCGCTAAATCCTGGATCTTCGCAATCCTACCTACAGCACCTTTAAGTACAGTACTTGAGTACAAAATGTACTTACATTCCACCACTGGGCCCCTCAGCCCCTCCCTCTGTCCTGACCGGGGCTTGGCACAGACCTAGACGAACAGGGGTGTGGGGGTGGAGAGTCAGGCCTGAGGTATGCCTGGAGGAGTGGGAGAATTAGCCCATGGGTTCAAGCTGAGGCCTGGGGAGACATGGCTGCCTTACAGGATTCTTTAGAAACAACAGCAGCCTCCCGCTGAGACGTGCACGCCGGCCAACTGCAGCGCTGCTCACAGTGGAGGAATGATGGACAACATATCAATCAACCTATCAACTAACTTTACTGAGCACTTTAAAACAACCAAAGTTGACAAAGTACATACAGTAACTCACACACAGTGGTGGAATGTAAGTAATGTAAGTACATTTACTCCAGTACTGTACTTAACCTGTGTGTTGTCCTTGAGTCAAATTTGACCCGTTTTCCAACTTTTTAAAAAAATCAGAAATAAATGTTTCTTTACAACCAAGTTGCCCCAGAATAACATGGACGCATGGAACCCATACAACATTCTTCGCATGTAAAATGTATGATTATTTCCATTTTATTAGCCTGAAAATCCAGACCCAAATCCGAAAGATTAAGGGTCTGGCACTGAGTATTGAAAATGGCCCAACTCTAGGGGCGATCTCACTGCACGCGATTGGATAACACTACGACCAATCACAACAATACACAAGGTGACGTATCCAGAGCCCCATACGCTTAGCTACCAGAGGAGCTAGCTGGTAGATTATACTCTTAGCTATCAGCAGAGCTAACTGGTAGATTAAACTTTTAGCTACCAGAGGAGCTAACTGGTAGATTATACTCTTAGCTACCAGAGGAGCTAACTGGTAGATTAAACTCTTAGCTACCAGAGGAGCTAACTGGTAGATTAAACTCTTAGCTACCAGAGGAGCTAACTGGTAGATTAGACTCTTAGCTACCAGAGGAGCTAACTGGTAGATTAAACTCTTAGCTACCAGAGGAGTTAACTGGTAGATTAATCTCTTAGCTACTAGAGGAGCTAACTGGTAGATTAATCTCTTAGCTACCAGAGGAGCTAACTGGTAGATTAATCTCTTAGCTACCAGAGGAGCTAACTGGTAGATTAATCTCTTAGCTACCAGAGGAGCTAACTGGTAGATTAAACTCTTAGCTACCAGAGGAGCTAACTGGTAGATTAAACTCTTAGCTACCAGATGAGCTAACTGGTAGATTAATCTCTTAGCTACCAGAGGAGCTAACTGGTAGATTAAACTCTTAGCTACCAGATGAGCTAACTGGTAGATTAATCTCTTAGCTACCAGAGGAGCTAACTGGTAGATTAATCTCTTAGCTACCAGAGGAGCTAACTGGTAGATTAAACTCTTAGCTACCAGATGAGCTAACTGGTAGATTAATCTCTTAGCTACCAGAGGAGCTAACTGGTAGATTAAACTCTTAGCTACCAGATGAGCTAACTGGTAGATTAATCTCTTAGCTACCAGAGGAGCTAACTGGTAGATTAAACTTGTGAGAACTCTGGATTTCCAGGGTACAATTTTATAGCATTCATAAGAAAATGTTCAATTTGTTTTAAAACAGCATCCTGACTAAACTTTGACATAAACCAGTCTGTGATTCACTCAACATCATCTGATCTTAACTATTAGTCAAAATAATTCATAATTTCTGCCTTTTTTATCTAAAAAATTAGGTTTAATTTCATTTAGGTATATTGACCATGAATTTATAAAATGCGTTGAAAAAAGTTACAAAAACATTGTAAGTGTCAAAAGCATTAAAAAAAACACGACAAAAGTTTGGACCCGGATGACAAAAAGTTCATGGGGTGAAGACTACACGAGGGCTAAGTCCAGATGTTGAGGTACTTTACTTGAGTCTTTTCTTTTCATGCCAATTTCTACTTCTACTCCGCTACATTTCAGAGAGAAATATTGTACTTTTTACTCCACTACATTCATCTGTTACAGCTTTAGTTACTAGTTACTTTAGTTACTCCACTACATTCATCTGTTACAGCTTTAGTTACTAGTTACTTTACACATTAAGATTTCTGCACACAAAACACATGTAGTTTATAAAATACAAAGTTATATTATAGATTAAACTACACAACTGTTTTGATTGTTTCCAGTTTCTAAAATGGGAGGATTTTTCTGCATTGAGTACTTTTACTTTTAATACTCTGAATATGTCTACCGCCGCTGCTCACACAGGCATAAAATACAAATTAAACAAATTAAAAGACATAAAACAAGGGGACGGCCATACAATAAAACAATAAAATCTAAATGTCAACAAGAGCTGGTTTTTAATAATGATAAAGTATGTTTTCTGACACTCCCATGCTGAGCTGCTGTGATGCAAGCTGAAGGAGAGTCTCTGATGTCTACCAGGAATGCTTTAAAAAAGCCAGTAGCTCACAGTCCTAACTGTCTCCTCCTCTGTACAGGCCTGATCTGGAACCAGTAGAACCTGCTGCCAGAAACAGGAACTCCATGATTGCCTTGGGCCACCAGAGCAAATTGGACTTCCCGTGGCTACAATAAACATCCAGGTAGGGCAGACTACTTTTAATCTTTTCACAGACTGCAAAGAAAACTCTTGCACACTGCCAAACTTGCAAAAAATATATATAGTTTGATAATGGACGACATTTGGGTACTATCTTCAGGCAAATGGTGTTACATCCTGAGAAGCCATCTTTAGTAGGAGGTGACTGTTTTTGTGCAAAAATCAAAAGGCATAAATACACAACATTCATTCACATATCCATTACTATGGAGCTTAAACTTCAATATAACCCCTCTGTAGGAACCATAATTATATATATCTATCATACCAGAGCAATCTATAGTAGATGGATGTTGATTTCTGTATATTGATAGATAGAGCATTCATATTGAGGCATATTTCCAAAACCTGTCCGTACCTTATCCATTAATACATAAATATAGGAAAAACACAGCAAACATCCTCACAAAAAAACATCATAGGGCATAACTTTATACTTTGTGTGTTAAATAACACTAACTTGTATATGAAAATATAAAAAATCAACATCATAAATATTGCTTACAAAACTCCACACTATTATACAAGTACAAAAAGGGCCGTAGAAGATTCAAGCTGCATCAGTGCATACATATATGTACACATATATCTTTTCATAGACCAAATCTGGGAAAATGTCACGTCATTTGTTTCTAGGTATTTCTGCAAAATGCGGCTAAATTGGGAACTATTTCTAAACTCTGCCCTCCATCTTTGTCTCCACAGTTCCTCAGATCCAATTGGTCTCACATGGAGAAGAGGAGGACACCGTGACGATGATGAGATGATTCAAGACTGGAAAAGAAACCGTGAAGAAAAATGAGGGAATTAGGAAGAGAGAGAACAATGGTGGAAAAGGAAAGGACTCGGAGGAGGCAGCTGGTGCTGCATGAAAGGGAGAATGAGAGTAATTATGTGAAACTCATTAACTGTATATTGCAGGGTACATGGGAAATATAGGTGATGTTCTCCTGAAATTAAGAAAATGAGATTACTAAATGTCCAAAATGATCTCCACTGTGACATAATTAACTGCATTACTTTCTCTGTTGATACTATTTACACTCCTATAGGTTTCCATTAGGATGCTACAACCTTTGTAACAATCTAACTAATGTGAAATACACACATATTTCACAACTTTCCATTTTATATGATGTTGTAAATGTGTTATAGACAAATCACACACCGCTTTGTATAGTGTGTGTGTGTGTGTGTGTGTGTGTGTGTGTGTGTGATGTTGCATAACCAGCGTAGAGGTTGTGGAGAAACATCTCTCTCTCTCTATATAACTAGGAAATATATATACTGAATCCCACCCCTACACAAATATACACAGTACTGTGTCAAACTCATAAACAGCACCAGCTCCCCTAAACTGTAGTACGTTGGCTTTCAGTTATACTGTAGTTAAAGGGTAACTTGGTTTTGTATCAACCTGGACTATTTTCCTATGTGTTTGTGTCTAAGTGACTGATGGGAACAACAATCTTTGACATTGGTCCAGTGTTAAGCGAGATCGCTGCAATCGGCCGTCAGGGAAACGAGCTATAATGTAAGTTAATAGGGCAATTGTCCAGCTTGTATTTACCTTCACTAAAGTGCTCGTTTGCCGCTGACAGGCTCAGATTAATATTCTAAGTGTCTGACAACATTATGGAAAGGATTTCTAAGGAGGTCGACCTTTCCCGTTAAAGAGTAAGATCCTTTTTTAAAACATAAAAACATCCGCGAAATTGCGTTCGCTAAACCCACCAGACTCCATGTAAATAAACAGTAATTTTAGCATTGTAAAATACATTTCATTCAAAGTCGACAGAAACAAAATAAAACTATGAAAAGACGTTTTAGGTCGCCTTTCCACTTTTCCAATCATCACAACTCTAGTTTTGGTTGAAAAAAGCACAGCATTTACCGATTTACATGTGAAAATATATTGGCTCTATACAAAAAGTAAGCTAAAAGTATTGTTTTTTTCAAATGGAGTCTGGTGGGTTTAGCGCTAGCGACCTCAGAACTGGTTCTGGTTAAACAGAAAGGTCTTAAAGAGGTTTTAAAAAGCTCTATCTCTGTAGGGATCCTTTCCATAATGTTATCAGACACTTAATATTTATATATTAATCTTCCTTTCAGCTGCAAAAACAGAACTTTTAGTGGACCAAATTGACGATGCACATTTTTTATTAGATTGTGTGGATAGATTCGGAAACGGAGCGAGAGAAGGGATTCGGTGGTGTGTGCGCCACTCCACCGAATGAGCTAGAGGTCACCCCAAAAGCAATTTTTTTTGCCTATGTACAGACTCTACAGACATTAGCTGTAGTTAGCTAGCAATGTAGCCACATTGTCTTTAAAATATAGCATGAACCGTGGTTCTTTCTGTTGTTTTTGCAGACTGCTCTACTTTTCCTTTTGTCTTTGGATGTTCATAAATTAAAGTCAGAAACATTCAAGATAAGCCCAAAGTTTAAACATTTCAGTTGACACAATGGCATCTTTGCCTCAGTTCATGCCACCCAGAGGAAAATTTGCAACCATTGGCATCCACTTGTTTCTTTGCATTAACTTCATATGCAGTCGAGCTACCTCAGAAATTTGCCTAAGGTACAGTCTGAACACACCTTTAAAGCCAACCCAGTTTTATGTATATGTATGCAGTTGACCATAGAGACGGTATTTTGCTAGTGCAGTGCTTTTTCTTAGAGGTTGTCTTGATTTACATACATTTCTTCGTGAACAGAGATGCAAAGACACAAACTGAACACCATTGAAAAGTTGCTATTTCTACAATTTTTGTGCTGTAGGCTATAATAATAGCTCATAACTTTTATGATTCTCAGCAACCTCTATTATTGGCAGATTGCAGGATCACTTGTTCTTACCCTCATCCTGGTTTAGCAGTATGGATGGAGACCAAAAGATGATTAAAAAAAACAACAATAACCTTTTTCTCTCTACAGAGTAACCAGTAAAATATATTTCGATTAGACAGCAAACATTAAGTAGCAGCTGCTTTGTTGTTTAGGTACAGAAGAGGGTTAGGGTCACACCTTATTTGAGTTTTGATTTTAAAGTCAGAATTCTGACTTTAATCTTATAATCCTGAGAATAAAGTCCGACTTCTGACTTTATTCTTTTTGTAAAACGAAAAAGTCTAAACAAATGTTTTAAGTATTTAAAATAAAGTCAGAATTCTGAGACTCTGACATGAATCTCAGAATTCTGACTTTTTTTTAAATCTTATTTTTCTTTAAATGTATCTCAAATTTCTGACTTTTTTCTTAAAATTCAGACTTTATTTTCATAATTCTGACTTTAAACTCAGAACTCAATACATTGTTTCACCTGTGACCCTAATCCTCTTCCATATTTAGGACACTCACCACAACAGAGATTTCTTATACCACCATTATACATGGTATTGCTTCAGCAATACTGTTTGGATATAATGATACCACGGGATACTTATAGTATAAGTATGCTATTATATTGTAATGCAAAGAGGTAAAATGTGTCGGGTCATTCACTAAAGGAAGGGATGTTTGTTGAATTTTGTAAGACCATAACTGTTTTTTGTGTAAATTATATCTGATGTTTATCTGTAGGACGTCAGACAACTGTTTATGTATTATATGTTGCAATATGCATATTGCATCAATATTCATATTTATTTTTCAAAATAAAGTTAAAGCAAAAGGACATATGTATGTGTGCTATTATTTTGTTTAGAGCATTGATTTTACTCATGTAGCACGTGATGAAATGTTATTTTATTTAGGGATTTTATTCATGGACATTGCACAATTAAACATGGACCTTGTATAAAAACATCGAGAGATGCATTGTACAATTGCCATTTTCCGCCTTTAGTGGCCAGGTAGATAGAAGATTATATTAATAACAGAATCCAATGCAAATGGAATACAAAACGCCAGCTCATACAATTTTACAAAACTTATCATTCACATTTCCCACCCTGCTTCATTACGATAATTTGCAACTATCACACACACACACACACACACACACACACACACACACACACACACACACACATACAAAATGACTTTACAATGTAATTTGAAATGATTTAACCTTTATGTATTCTGTGTAGTTTTTTGAAAAAAGTGTTTTATGCAATTGAAAACTGAAAGACTGACAAATAGCTTATGGTTTTGTAGATTTGGTGTGTAGTTTCTCTCTTTGAGTGAGACGTTTCAAAAATTGTGTGGCATGTAAAGATTTTGTGTGTAAGCAGTTGTAAAAAAAAAAAACTGTAATGTGCCACAGAAATGATCATCAGTCTCTACTGGCCTCAGGTGGCAACAGCGAGAAATTACACCTGTTTTATTCAATTAAATTCATTTTATTTATAGTATCAAATCATAAGTTATTTCAAGACACTTTACAGAAAGAGTAGGTTATATTATAGATCTGACGAACTTGCTGCTGAAGCCTGAAGCTGTCCTAACTTCTTCAGTGCCGTGGGCAGCCACCGTGCAGCAGCCAGGGACCAACTGAGGCCAGCATTTTGCTCAAAGGCAGTGGAAATGATTATGCCTAACACTGACCTACACTGATAGTGAAACACTGATGGCCACCACCACCAATACAGATAGTAATAAAGCCTTTTTTGTTTCATTCTATTCTAATTTTAAATATTGAATTATCTTTTTATACATTTTCTGTGTGTAGCATGGAGAGGGCTATGACTGCATTTCATTGTGCAATCTGCATAATGACAATAACGCTGAACCCTTGAACCTTGAAAACAGAGAGCAGACTGTTTCCTAGAGTCCACCTCCACAGAAATTGAAGATCAGATGTGTGTGAGATGCATTCAAATTTGTTCACCCACTGGGTCATTCCACCCACTGCAGCACATACCATGGTTGTCAGTCCTGCTCTGTGGCCAGAGGCCTTCAGACCTTCTGTTGTTCAGATTCTGAGTTAAAGTGTGACACTGACTACATTCACGTGCAATGATTATTCCTGTTTTTGCCCTTATTCTGAAAAAGACAATATTCCGACTTATGACCTTACACCAAACAACTTTTCAAGCGATTCCACTGTCACAGACTAAATTCCAATATCGGAATGATAGGAACTATTAAAAGCAAGTGTTGAGAGGAAGGGAGAGCAAAGAAAAGATGAAAGGAGAGAAGCACTCAAAGGAACCAAGAGACCACGGGACAGAAATTGGTTTTAGCAGAACCCTCCTTTTTAATTGAGAATGTTTACCTCTTGTCAGGTTGGGGAACAGAACTCAAACGCAGAGCTGGAGTTATGGAAACAAAAATATTTATTTAAAACAAAAAGAACTCTGGGTTGGTGAGGAACTGGTCCGTAGTGATAGAAACTAGTGGTTGAGAACGGAGAGGTGGTCGAGGTTTGAAAAAGCTGGAGACTGGAGTGGAGCTGACTGGGTCCGGGATCTGGTGATGACTGAAGGTGAGTATTTTCTTCTAGGACACGGAAAACAGACAGGTTAGATTGAAGCAAGAATTCTGAACTTGTGCTCATCAGCGAAAGCGGCAAGATACTCGTACTCAGGGTAAGTAACAATCCAGCATCGAGCAGAAAGTCACACAGCTATTTAAAGGAGGCTGATGAGCTGATGAGTGGCAGGTGAGTTGATAGCGAATAGGAACCAGGTGTGGGAAGAGGGCAGCAGGAGGAGGCTTGTCTGCACACTGTGGAAAATGAAGGTAAGGCAGGAGAGAAACAAAAACACACCAACCACACTACAAGCAACCAGACGAGAGAAATAAAACAAAAACAGTCACACTAGACCAGAGAGTCACCGGGTCGTGACACCGCTGTGATTTTAGTAATAGCTACATCCTTGTTTTTTTATCCCAGGCTTTTTTAGGCCTTTTTACAGAGTCCTAGGCTCTTTTTAACTTAAAGGCATACTATGTAACTTTTCCCTCTTCGGTCCCCCTACAGGTTGTCTCAGTGGAACTACAGCTTGCGCGGACGCCACAATCTTCTGAACATAGTCATACTGAGAAATCCAGAGAGAGTTGTGTGGAGCTGATAGTCTTAATTAACTTTGTAGAAACTCATTTGGCAATGGCTTGCATGTAACAGACATTCATTAATATCAAAAAGTTACACACTAAAGATTTAAGTTAGCTGTATTTATTTAAAGGGCCACCGGAGGAGTTTTGGGACCTTCACACTGAAAAGACTTGACCCTCCCCTTGCCAGTAATAATTTTTCTATGACCCTCCAAAATTATTTGAAAAAGTGGCATGACCCTCCCCTTATGTGCTAGCTTGCACTTAGCAAAGATGTACAGATGCCATTTGATTTAGCCATACAGCCATGTCATACACACGTTAACCTCTGCATTCTCATCTTACACATCCCACTCTTCTGTTATGGTGTGGTGGCCATGTCAGTAGATTTACTCACTAACATTGTTTTGAAAACACAATAAGCATGGAAACTAAATGCAGACTTCCTGCATTACTTCAAATACTAAGTTACTCATCTAGTAAACTAGTATTCATATGAAATAAAAAAGATAGTGTTTCCCTCTTTATTCCAGTTGCCTGTCCACTCCAGCTGTGCCTTGGTTTGTGATTAATCCCTACCCCTGACTCCTTGTGTATATAGCTCAAGCTCAACAGTGTGGTTCCAGTTCCAGAAGTAAAAATCTGATTTTCTCCATAAGGATTTTGAATATTAGCCATAATGTCTAAACTATCCAAGGTAGGCCGACCACGAGCTATGAGGGTATGAAACAAAAGTTTCTATTCCCGAAGAAGCTAGAAGTCCTTATATAAACCTGGTGTTAAGAAAATCATATTTTATTCGGGATGTTATAGAGAAGTACTACACTACCCACAATCATAAGCATCTTTGATTGGTGGAGCTCGCTGTTACCATGGAAATGTTTACCACAGCCATGAACATGCAAACAGCTATTGAGCTGCTAAGACTGATTGTTTCTGTACACAGTCTTGTACCTTTGACTTTTTTGCCTTTTTCAAAATGTTTTTTTGCGCCAAATCAAATGTTTAATTGTCACGATTTATCTCATAGCTGGTTGGCTTGGTTCCAAACTTAAAACTCTTTATATAAGCATTTTCTAATAGAGCAATTGAATAGGGAAAATCACTTCCGGAACCAGAAGGTGTTCAAAAAGTGGGTGGTCACTGCTCTATATGTGTTCTTTGAGTTCTTTGTCGGTGTTTGTAGTGATTCCCTGCGTTGCTCCTCATGTTCTGTCTTAGTTTTCCAGTATGTTTGGCTGTTTGGAGAATAAATAATTGACTACTCAGTTCCTGTATCCTTGTTGCTGTCTTGTTTGCTTTTGGGTCCAAACCTGTGCCAACTGTGACAATGGGGAGAAGGCAAAAGGCTTTGTGTGATATTGCACAGTGATGCAACATTTTTCTTGTTCTTTGTCCACAGTTTTACACTTCAACCTGATTAAACTGCCAAAATCAACACATCTGCCTGTTCCTTTGAGCTTGATTAGGAGGGTGTTAAGCTGTTTGTATATCTGAGTATACGCTTGTGGTGACAACACTTATTTGAGAACAGAACAACCCTAACCCTCCCCAAAAACCATGTTACTGAAGTTCCAAACTTAGGCCAAGTTATGACAACTTGGCTGCTACTGATTGATTGACTGACTGAAGTGTAAGTGAGGGAAGGCTGTGAGTTGTGTTCATACCTATGTGTGTGTGTGTGTGTGTGTGTGTGTGTGTGTGTGTGTGTGTGTGTGTGTGTCTGTGTGTGTGTGTGTGTGTGTGTGTGTGTGTGTGTGTGTGTGTGTGTGTGTGTGTGTGTGTGTGTGTGTGTGTACCTACTTATATGCCAGTGTGTCTTAAATGTGCTGCACTCTGACCAAAAGAATTTCCCAACTCTGGGATAATAAAGTATCCTTTGAATTTGCTGAATAAAAAAGTGCAATATAGTAAAAAGCTATGGAATTCTATTATTCTAGTATTCCTTTCTATAAATCTCTTATACAGTAAATGCACAAATTGAAGTGACTGGCGGAATTCCACTTCACTGGAATTGTACCTTATATGATTACATGTGACAAATAAAACTGATTGATTGAACTCCAAATGACCAACAGCAAATTAATATTACACATACATAATGTTATGGGACTTGCGAGAAACACATAAAAGTGGAAAAAAAAGAATGGCCCAAAGTGAAGCAGCAAGAGACTACACAGAAATCATGTGTTAAAAGTAAGTTTTATATTAAAATAGTCATATCAAACAAAACTTCAATGCAAATCTTGTAACACATTAAATCACGACTGTACAGATCATAAGTAGACAGTGATTATGTTTGAATGGCAACCAACACCTCTGACATGTTGACTTTAGCCAATTAACACACATTATTAAAGGTATACTGAATGTCTGTCACACTGTGTCCTGTGGGAAGATGGCATCTTTAAATTATTCATTTGATTTTACATACAGGCAGTTTTCTTAGTTTTGCCTTCCAAGGCTGTCATTTTCAGTTCAGAGAAATTGATTCCCGGCTTCAGGTGGCCCAGGACACGGCTCGCCCGGCTGGGGCTCTATGAACCCCTCTCAGAGCATGACCTTCATTGGTGTGGCTCTGAACACAGTCACTATGAGGACCTGTCCCTCTCTTCAGCGTGTGGACGACGTCCTTTACCTTCTTCCCCTCTTCTGAAGGGGCAGGTCGTTGCCTTACAGTTTCTTCATCTCATGGGCAAATGGACAGCTGCCTCACGAGAGAGACTGTCACAACGGATGCCTGTCTCTTAGGATGGGGTGTGGTGTTTTCAGAACAGGACAGCTCGGGGCCAGCGGTCTGCTCGGGGCCAGCGGTCTGCTCAGGACCGCACCGAGCACGTCAATGTGCTAGAGCTACGGGCTCTGCACCTAGCACTCAAGCACTTCCTGCCGTGATTGTAAAGGATGTGCTTGTCCGGTCGGACAACACCCTGACTGTCTTGAATACAAACCATCAGGGAGGCACCAAATCCACACAGTTACTGCGGGTGTCCCAGGCTCTTCTGACAACAGGCCCTAAAACCTCATGGGTATCTCTGAGCACATTCTCAAGATATTACAGGTTGAATGTTGTTCCATTGGGCATGGTTCTTTGTCCGAGTTTCTCTGCTTCATCTTTATGAGGTAAGTACTCAGGCAACACATTCTCACTCCCAATTCGTCATATACCGATGCTGGGTCAAGACCCCTCGGCATCATTTTTTAACATGCAGGGCAAAAACACTCAGTTAGGGTTAGGGAAAGATTGTGGGTGGGGTTAAAAAAAATGTATGTTTAAGTGACACGCGGGACAAGAACGGGACAAGAACCCCGGTCTCCTGGGTGAAAGTCCTGTGTTATTTGACCCATCCACCCCCCCCCAACCAACCTCCTTATGTGGATTTTCAGTCTTCAATACTACTCGCTACCGTTGTCGCTCTTCATACTACGGTGTCGTGGTCAAGCTGCTACTATACCCGGTGCGTCCCATACGTACACTAAAGGGTGCTTTGTGCATCGGTATCTGACGCTGAGCGCCACTGACCAAGCGTAAGTATTCGACGAGTTGGGAGTGATACTGGGTTGACTCAGGATTCCTCGTGGCTTTGTTGTTATAAGTCATCTAGCGTTAGCTGCCTCTGGCGGTCAGTAAGGATGTAATAGAACAAAAGTTACAAACATAACTACGGTTCTATTAATCCTAAATGAGTTTTCAGTCACTTTTGTGACCCGGGAGAAGATTCTGTAGAAATAATTTTGTGGATGACACCAGAGGTTATACCTGAGCCGAGGTCATCCTGAGGTCACACATGACTTTGTATAAATACTCCACTTGGGCACGCGCGAGACGAAAGATTTTCAGTGTTAAGCAGTGCCTATGTCTCCTTAGGGCTCTGCTAACTTGAATGGGATTAAACGATTTAATTCCGTGGCTATTCTAGACTTTTCAAATGTTATTGGACAGAATATATAAAATTCTGATAGTGAAATTAGTCATTTTGCTGGGTTTATGATGCTCGAAAAAAATGTATCCACTGATTTACAGATGTGTCTTTTGCCATGGGGAAAAGTCTAAAAGTATTTTGGGCCATAGGGCATCACGTGACAGGCCTGGAGTTGCAATTCCACAGTTTGGCCACTATGTTTAATTTGCTTCAAAACCACGCACACTTCCTATGGACCTTACTTTCAGCGGTTGCTGGCAGTGCTGTTTTTGATTGGTCCAGCATGTGACAAAGGTGACTAAAACAAACCCAACAACAGGAACCACCAATGTACTACTGCATCTTTATCAATTAGGACAACCAATACTTTAAAAACAAACCAACATGTCCAGGCCCTCATTGATATTTGGGGAAAGGAGGTCACTCTGAGGGAGCTGGAGTCAGAGGTTTTTAACCAAAAGGTAGATCAGAAGATTTCTCAGTGATACAACACACAGCCAAACAGTGCAGGAAAACAAATTATAAAGATGAAACAAGAAAACAGAAAAACAAAAGGATCACAATGTGCACAGCTGACCAAAATGAAAAAAATATGATGGAGTTTAATGAGCTTGACTCATTTTGAGCTATTAACTGGCTTGTGACGGTCCCAACAGTGGCTTAGATTCTCTGTTGGCCGAAAAACCAGATGGGTTAACTTCAGTCGCATACCAAACAGGTCATAAAAATTACATATTTGGTCCCACCATAGCCTTTTCATGGCATATATCTGAAATACATTAGTTTGAAAAATACTGTGAAAACACAAGGAAGAACTTAGTATGAAAGTTCTGATGTTCCAGGCTTTTAAGTTCATGCAGCTACAAAGTTTTTGACAGTATATATCTGTCTCATTCATTTAGATTTGATTAATTCTGATCTGTAGTTTTTACAGTAAAGGTTACGCAAAAAAGGATGAACATTACTTACCTCACAGGAGGTTACCTATTCAGTCTCATTTACCATGATGTTGTGCTCCATTTAAAGTAAGTCACCGTGAGTAAAAAGCCAAAGACAAGCTTTAGGAGTTAGCTTGCTAACACACCGCAGCTGAATGTGACAGATCCACTGCTAGTGCTAGATTCTGTACAATCAGTGTCCTCAGAAGTCTTTATCCCAGCCAGAGAGCTCATCAGGAGGCTCCTCTGTGTCAGGAGCAAACATGTCAAAGTAACTGTGATCCATCGGCCCCTTCAGCTGCAGAAACAAGGAAAGTAATCATGAAATCATTGCATTTTGTCAGCATGGGATCACTCACATCTTTCTCATTGACAGAGCTGCAGTTCCATTGCACAACCTCTTATAAAACACATGTATTTAAAGTTAACACTTGTCAGGGAAAGTTTGGTTTCTTTTATACATTTGGCCACAATAACAAGATGTATGTTTGGAGGAGGAAAAGCGAGAAGGCGAAGACTTCAAGCTTAACACTGTACCTACTAACAAGCATGGTGGTGAGATCGTGCATGGAAGTGGAAGTTATGAAGGAGGAAGATTACATATAATTCCTCAGGACCATCAGCTACAAAGGTGCATCTCAGATACAACTGGGTGTTCCAGCCATAGACTGTAAAAATAGTGGAGCAGCAGTGATGTCACCCATTGGTTTGTGGACTGCTGTTTTGAAGCCTTGAGTTTGGCAATTTGGGCGTTGCCGTCTTGGCTTTTTGAAACCGGACATGCTGATTTTTGACAAGAGGGTGGAGCTGAGGAGGAAGACGCGGCCAAGCCAGTGGTGTTCATGGTTGCAATGAAGCTGCGCTAAGCTATAGGCTAAAGAGGGAAAGTTGCAGATCTTCAACCCTTCTGGAGAAAGTCATCCAGTGGAGATTTACTGGCGGGTAAATGCGGACCTCTGGGTACTGCTGCTCATTTGCATATACGGCAGTACAGAAAATCAGCAAACTTTCCCTTAAGTTATCAGCTCATGATAGAGGTAGCTAGCTAGCTTGGTTGGCAGAATGCTGAAGAAGAGATTTTTAGGGGACAAAATGTTCCAGTTAACTTTGATGAAGTGAAAACACACATTGTGAGGGTTAAAGTTTAAGATGAAAACATGGACAACACCCAAAAACAAGTTGAGGTCTATTTTAATGTCAAGAGTGCCTTGGTTAGCATTGGTAAGCCTCTGTCCTGATTGACAGGACGGCAAGTAGCCACGGCCCTAAAACATCCCCTGCTTTATCGTCTGTTTAAAAAATAAATGGGTTCATAATTTACAAATGAACATCATGCTGTATTGAAGAAGTCTTGAAACTAGCGGTTGAGACCATAAACTTATTATAAAATTTTTATCTGAGGTAAAAAATCAAGTGAGTTTTGCTACCAGTGGAGTCACCCCCTGCTGAAAATTAGATTAGATAGAATCTTGAATGTCTGGGCAAAGAATAGAATGTCTTCGATTGTTCATTGTTAGGAAACAAAGGTCATAGTTTTACCTCTCTCCTCAATGGAGACAGCAGCTTGTGACGCCTCAAACCCTCCCAGTTAAAGCCCTGGAACCACCTATAAAACAAAAAAAACTTTAAAGTTGGACTTCATTTGAGACTACAACTTCTATTATGTTCTGACAATGTAACCTTACACCACATCACTATTTAGTGGAAAGTTTAAGGACACTTTTCTTAATCCAAATAGACCACCTAGAGCATCTACTAGTTTAAGCTTTTTGGGTCATTCACTGAACATTGAACATTTTAAGTGAAGTGAAGTGAACTGTACTGCACAGTACAGTTCACTATGGTAGATTAAACCTTGAACAATCTGAATGCAACATGACATGACATCAAATCCCAAGGCTACAACCACAGAGCTGTAATGGGTTTACCTGGGTAAAGATCTGTGTCACACATTATATTATAAGTGTGGCATTCTCACAGCAGGGTGGGACACTGTCCAAATCTAATTTCTGATTCATTCAGCAGAGCTAAATCTGTCAATGATAAACAAATAAACATACATTTTCCAAACTTGCCGAACACAGATATCAGGTGATAATCTTTAATAAATTTGTCGGCTGTTCTTGACACTCTCATATTAATGACCATTACTGGTCATCACAAAGAGCTGAAACAGGACAGAAGCAGACCTGTGTCTTTATTTCTGTTTCTAGCTTGTCTGCACATTAGGATTTGTCTTCTAACAGTCCTATTCAAGCAAACAAGCAAAGTAAAATGAGACATGTTTTGTGGCAATAATCTGTCAAATAAGCAAAAGAAATTGTCATCATTGAAATATTGACATCATATTTATTCAAAAATAATTACTATGATAAATTAAGACAGAGGACAAATTCAAAATCTTCCAACACTGTTACTTATTACACAATAAAATGTGCCAAAAGGTGGGTAAGCATTCCTATGGAAGCCCAGGATTACAAGTAGATAAATCTACTCTGACAGGCACCACCATTCTCTAACCCAGACCTAACGCACCTTTAACCCTAACATCCTACTCCTACTTGGATGACCAAGCAAAGAGAAGATACCCTGTGGCTTGACCCTGCCTTATACCTACATTATATCTGCGGTATGGCTCACTCCGTAGAGTTGTCTAGTAATTAGAGGGTTCCTGGATCAATTCCCAACTTATGAGCAGATTGGCAAATTGGCTTATGAGCAGATTGGCACCTTGCATGGCAGTCTCTGCCTTCAGTGTATGAATGTGTGTGTGAATGGGTACATTTTGGCATGTGTTGTAAAGCAATTTGAGTGGTCGGTGGGTTAGAAAAGCACCATATAAATATACTCTATTTACCAATAGGTTTGATAGGCAGTTTCATCTGAATGCTATGGCCTGCTCAGTAGTCCACCCGTCACCCCTGCTTATCTAGTTCCACTAGTCTTACCAACAGCCCTACCACAGCCAACAGCCATTAGTTATATCAGAAAACCTTTAACACTATACTGTTACAGTAAAAGCCCTGCAGTGAAAATGTTACTTAAGTAAAAGTATGTAGGTATGATCAGGAAAATAATCTTAAAGTATTAAAAGTAAAAGTACTAAAACTAGTAACTAAAGCTGTAAAAAGTACAATATTTCTCTCTGAAATGTAGCGGAGTAGAAGTAGAAAGTGGCATGAAAAGAAAAGACTCAAGTAAAGTACAAGTACCTCAACATTTGGACTGAAGTACAGTACTTGAATAAATGTACTTATTTACATTCCAACACTGGTGTTTAGATTGTAAAAATGTAAATTATTCTTTGTGTGAATGATGTATAGCCAACATTCTTTTTTCCTCTATTGTATATACGTGTTCCCTTAGAGAAATGCTGTATTATCTATTTCAACTGTTTTTCTATTTAAAATAAATAGTCAAATACATTTAGCCAGACTTGCAGATAGAGTGAAAAATGAGCTCACAGTGAGTAATAATGTGACAGGAGCAAAAAACTTTTTCAAAAATGGCTTGGTTTTTAGAAGGTTAAATCCTATCCAGACCTTTGCAAAGAGCAGACCCTGGATAGCATGACATTGGATCAATAGAGTATATAAGTAAAGCCAAAACATCTGGATCGCCCCCTGGTGGCTGGCTGCAACATAGGTCATAAGCCCCGCTCCCCACTTTGATCACTAATGCGCAGATTGGCTAAAAATTACAAGATGGCAGCACCTGTATCTGAGATATTTTGGCTTCACTTTTGTACGGTGGGAAGAACACGCCATCCATCTTTATATACAGTTTATGAATTGTATCTGCTCAGGTTAAAGCACCATGGCTGGCCCACCATTGCCAGAACAAATCTGAATCAGTTATCAAAAAATGCCTCAAACAGAGTTGCCAACTCTGGTCCTATGAAAGTAGCTCGCACTAGCTACAAAAGTCGCTAAAAGTTATCAGATAAGGTCATGCACTCATTTGCATATTGGTGACATCATTGCACATTCATTTGCATAAAGTTTAGTGGTTGTGTCGGTTACAGCGAGGGAGAGATCACCTAAAGCCATGTAAAAGGTAGATAGAGAAATCTTCAAATAATCACAAACTCACTACAGGGACATCATGTAGTATGGAAGTTCCAATCCAGAGAGTTTTAGAGTGAGAGTGTCAACGTAACCATAGAAACTCACTACAACTGAACTCCCACTCCTGCTACAAGCCGCGTCCTGCTGCCTGCCCCACACCTACTGACTGCCTGAGAAAACAATATGAATTCACAGACAATATGGCTTTTTGTGTGAGTGTAAGAGTGCAGGCAAGTCTACAGGGTCATCAGGTGGCCATCCTTTCAGTAAATGGTGTTTGGTTGAGACACTGAGAAGACTCAAAAGCGTTCCAGTGTCCCAGAACCACCCCTCTCTTTACCTGCAAACACACACTCAACACAACCCTCATGCAAGTTATATTCTTGTCTGCATCACTAGCTCACACCATCAGCTAACAGCATGCCAGACAACAACCAGCTAACAAGTCAAGCTAACTAGCATGTTGCTAACCCAACAAACAAGCAATCATCCTCCACTTTAAGCTTACTACCATGCTAACAGCATGTTAACATTATAAGCATATTGCTTAAGCCACCAAATAAACCAAACAACAAACATGTTAAGCAATGTAGCATGCTAACAGAATGTTACAACACCTAACATAATGGAAACAGAAACACCATGGCAGGATGGTTAGGCTATCTACCATGCATGCTGCCATCAACAGCAGCATACCCAATATACCAAATCAACCAACCAACTGACCAACCAACCAACCGACCTACCTCAGCATGCACCATACACCTTTGTTCATAACATCACCAGTTAACATTACAGAATTAATCAGGGAAATTATAAAAAATCATGTGGAAGTTTCTATATCTATGCAGTTGTTTGATTTTTATAAACTTAATCCAAAATAATAATGAACGGACAAGAATGGAGACTGATATAATTTGGAAAGTAAACATACTTGTGTTTCTTTATGTCAATGATGCCATTCTTTTTGTTTCCCAGCCTCTCCACTGGGTTTAGCCTGTGAGGAAAAGAAATAGAAGTTTAGCCTATTTTGGTTTAATGTCAGGATTAATAACCCTTTTGATGTTCTGTTTAGAAAGAAACAGCCAGGAAACTTGACACAAATATGAATAAATTAGTCTAACACATATGGCTTAATAACGCATCAGCAGCATCTACACACGACAAAATAAATATAAATAAATGTTTTTGCTTTGATTCACCGTACTTGCAGAGTCTCCGGATGAGGTCGTCTGGACGTTTCCCTATTTTCTTAGGGAAATCCACCTTCTCAATGCCATGGAGGACCATAGTGTAAATCTTTATGGGGTCTGTGCCAGCAAAGGGTGGGCTGGAACAGAAACAGCTTTTCAGATTTCCCGTTTATTGCAAAGGTAAAACGTCACAACAATGTTCAAAGGATGACTTTACCATTTTGGGAGTCATGTTTATTGGCTTTCTTTCTGAGAGTAAGATTAGAAGACCAAAGTCTCATGTCACATATTGCATATTCTTAGACTTTAGACAGAGCCACGCTGGTTGTTTCCACCTGCTTCCAACCTTTATGCTAAGCCAGGCTAACCCAGCCTGACTCTGCTAACTCCAGCTCTGCATTTAACACACAGATTGGTATCTTCTCATCTCATTGTCTGAAAGAAAGCGAACAAGTGTATTTCTCAAAACGTTGAACTATTCCTTCAAAGACACAATGCAATACTAAATGACATGGAAAGCTGCAATACAATTAGCAGAACTGGACTTAATTAATCATCAAAAGGCCTCACTGGTACCTCACTGACAGAAAACAGTAGTGTCAGGGACTCTCTTTGAACCTGACAGCATGTAGATGATGAATAACCCTAATTAATCATCATCTACATGCTTTCTCTGGGTCTCAGATTGAATTGCTATGTTGATGACACTAAACTGCCTTGGTGTCATCAAATCCATAGTTGTGAAAAGCAAATGTATATGCTTTAATGTGTTTTAAGAAGTACACATCTCAAGAGTAGCAAATTCTCTCTAACTGACTCACTTGCCAGTGAGAAGTTCAAATATGAGGATTCCCAAGGACCAGCAATCAGCTCCAAAGTCATGGCCTTTGTTCATAATGACTTCTGGGGCCACATACTCTGGAGTGCCACAGAATGTCCAGGTCTTCTTTCCAAGGCCGATGTTTTTAGCAAAGCCAAAGTCTGCCTGAAAAAAATCCATAGGACTTAGGAAAACAATACAGATTCATGATGAATAGCAGTCCTTAAAAGACATAACCCTAACAAGTATTTAGAGTGGCTTACCATTTTGACATAACCCTTAGCATCCAGTAGAAGGTTTTCAGGTTTCAGGTCTCTGTAGACGATGCCCATAGTGTGGAGGTAATCAAAGCCCTCTAAGACACAACCAGTACAGAACCTGGTTGTGGGCTCATCAAAATAACTCCTAGTAGGTTATGAAAAGATCATCAAATTAATAGAACCCTATGAGCGTACACAGAGCCAACTAATGGCCAGTTTCAGGAAAACTAGGGCTATTGCAGTTAATATTCGGTCTCTTAACCCCTTGAACCAATGGGACATCCAAGGAACAACAAAATCTAGAGCAGAAGCACATGGCAATCATGGTCTTCCCAAGAAAATGTTACTTTTAGGGCTGTCAAACAATACATTTTGGTACCACTGCATATTACGGTACAGTAATAAGATGGTAATAGTGGGGTAACAGTGAGATAATAAAGAGGTAATATATAGGTAATAACATGTAATTACCAAAGTAATAACGTAGTAATACATCACAGTAATAAGACGTAATACTGGGGTGATAAGGTAACAGATGTAATAACATGCAATTACCAATGTAATTAGTAAGAAAGGGTTCGACAATAACCATATGTATATCTAGGTAATGGTAATAGTTATATTTATATTGTAATAACATGGTAATAATGGGGTAATATATGTTGATGTTTTCACAGTATTATAGGCTACTATCAGCATAATACCTTCCAAATTAGATAAAACTTCTTGGAATTTAAAATTGGTAATTACCATATTATGATGCTGAAATTCATCCACCCTTTATGTTCCAAACATTTCCCTTTTGTTTCAATGTAATTTATTTTAATGTTTAATCTTGTGACTTCTTACCTGGAAACGCTTTTGGTAGTTTCTGTGTAACAACCATGAATCAGGGCCGCAAAATGCAAAACTGCCTGTTTCTATTGTATTACATGGTAATATTAGAATAACAGAGGTAACAACCATGAATCAGGGCCACAAAATGCAAAACTGCCTGTTTCTGTTTTATTTCAAGGTAATATTTGATACATACACATTTTATAGTATTGATGCCTTGTATTTAAACATGTATGAACATGTTTATACTGATATCCTTCAATTAATTATTTACTGAACAAAACACAAATGGCTGATTTTGATAAAAAAGGGAAATGTTTGGAACATAAAGGGTGGATGAATTTCAGCATTATAATATGGTAATTACCAATTTTAAATTCCAAGAAGTTTTATCTAATTTGGAAGGTATTATGCTGATAGTAGCCTATAATACTGTGAAAACATCAACATATATTACCCCATTATTACCATGTTATTACAATATAAATATAAATATATTACCATTACCTAGATATACATATGGTTATTGTCGAACCCTTTCTTACTTATTACATTGGTAATTGCATGTTATTACATCTGTTACCTTATCACCCCAGTATTACGTCTTATTACTGTGATGTATTACTACGTTATTACTTTGGTAATTACATGTTATTACATATATATTACCTCTTTATTATCTCACCGTTACCCCACTATTACCATCTTATTACTGTACCGTAATATGGATTCAGGATTTCATTGCTGCTGTCTTTCTCCATCATGCCTGCAGCAGCAGGATGTGTTACGAGGAAGTGGCAGCTTGATGATAAGTAACGGTGCTGCAAAGGGTCAAAATAGTAGCCTGTTAGGCATGACGCAAAGCCAAGTGAAGTGTAAAATAAATTAATAAATGCCGGCATGCGACTAAAAAAAATTAATCGATGCGATTAATGGGTTAACGCTGACAGCCCTAGTTACTTTGTATAAAGTTTATATGTGATTATAACTTGTACCAAATTGCCAGGTCTGTCACATTCAAACTAATGTACGGCAGAGGGAAATTTGCGAACCAATTGTCATTCATCAATACTCAAGCTCATATTTTACTGTGTTTAATTATACTGATGTGAGGGCGATCAGGCTGCGACATCTGTCACCCCATTGATCTCTTGGGTTTATGCGTGGGTGTCTTGTGGCTCTGACGTAGAATGGTCGCCCTATAACCACAAGGTTGGTGGATCAATCCCTGGCTCCTACGGCCATGTGTCAAAGTGTCCCTGAACCCCAAGTTGCTCAGTGGAGGCTGTATGTATAGCTGTCCGCTGTTCCTAATACTTACATGCTAAATCCAGTAATAGAATTTTACTGTGTGTATGTGACAAAAAGTTTTTTTTTGTACTTGGTCAGGTAGAAGCAGCATTCATTGTACTAAACGTAGTGGTGTACAACAAAAGACACAAAAGAAGAAGATACTCCATGCACACATACATGTATATGTGAATGCACACCTTCTGGTAAAAAGAGACATTGGAGCGGAGGCAAAGCGGCAGACAGAAAGCAGACTGACGTAGGTTCCAAGACATTGTATTACTCACTCGCATAACAATATAATTGGCAGTATATTGCATGTTGTGTTGAAATTCATTTATTTCAGAGTTTGAAGAAAATAAGTTTGTAGAATTTGGCTAGCAGTCCACCTCCATATTGCTAGTTGTTGTTCTAAGGTGTCTGTCTCTCTTTGGGTTATTTGCTTCATTAAAACTAACACTGAGTGTATTGTATCCATTTATGGGCTCATGCATATCCAAACAAAACTATTTCCCCTAAACTATTGCTAAAGACAGCACATACAGTAAGTACACAACAAGTTGCTTCACTCGATGATCAAGTGTTTTTAATAACCTTTTTGCTGTCTTTCGTTCGGCCTCTGTTAAGCTTGTTTGCAGTGATAGGCCTACATTTTTCGGGTGCTCCACTTTTTATTACGCCATTTGATAGAAAACTTTTTCTGGGTCCAAAGAGAGCCCAGGTAGATGAATACTAAATACTGTTTAATATTGTTTTTGGCTGAAGTATTCCTTTAAGTTACTCTTCAAATATCAATATATCAATGTTTTCATTTGTAGTTGTTATGAATGTAGCAAAAGCACCTACACTCACATATCCCGCAGCACAGTCCACAGCTCTCCACCAAGACACACCTCCAGCAGCATGTAGACAAACTTATCATCCCGAAATGTTCGGAATAACCTGAAATACAGTAATACAGACAGTCATTGTTAACTTCTGCATTAAAACACCTTATTATCCACTTGCTAGCATAGTAACAAACATAGATAAAAAAATGAACTAAAATTAGGACCTCAAAATATAAATAATGATAGTCCCTGGCAATATGCTGTACATTGGTGGTGAACGTCCAGTAGAAACTGCATTCATGTTTTGTAATGGCATTGATTTCTTGTATTGGTAATGCAATCTGAAAATGTAATAATGATAAACATGTACTAACAACATGCCTTATATTGGCCTATAAAAGGCCACCAAAAAAAGTGAACAATTGATGATGCAGCAACTCTTCAGAGAAACAGACTTTTGATGCAGGCTCTAAAATATCTCATTCTCTGAACTTTACAACCCATGAATACTGAAATGTATAAGAATCGGCATTCTTAGATTTAATTTAACACTGAGACCCCGTACAAAATCTCTGAACTAATAAGGAATAAACTAACTGGTAGGAAGAGTGTATTAGTAGTGTAGTGGGAGCGTGAACACTACATTTTGGCTGAACTTTTCCCTTTGAATGACAGTCAACAGACTGCTTGTACAAGGCCTTTGTTCTTTAAAGTCATAGTCCAGATAAATCTCAGTGCAGCGGTGGGACCTGGGTCAGCAGCATTCTCCCAGCAGGTTTCTTAGCAACTCTGGAGAAACCAAGACAGTGACCAGCCCCCATTGTATCTTCTTCTTAGGGAATACAAAGAGATTGAGCCGATGGCTAACCTACCCATTCTCTAGCCTCTCTTGTTCAATATTTGATATGTTTTCACTAGCTTAGATTATGGAAAACAACTAAATATCTAAAAATCACACCTTGCTCTTCATTAAAAAAAGAAACCTGATGGGTAATTCAGTTTGTGGCCCACACCTGATGATAAACACAGAGTTTGTTTGCTGAAGGATGTTTTTCTCAGAGTAGATGTGCTCCTGCTGTCTGGTGTCCACAATGTGCTTCTTCTTGATGCACTTCAGAGCAAAGGTTGTATCCTCGTCTTTCAGCTTCACCTGAGAAACAGCAGAGAGGAGCTCATTGAGCAAACCACACAGAGGGACACTGGAAAAGTATATAACACAAAAACTAACAAACATAATTAACCAACATTGCTACAGTAAATGTGGAGGCTGATGTAGAAACTGCATACCCTCTAATGGCCACTAGAAGAACAATACTCTGATTGTAGTGAAGAGGCTAGGGTTCCCTCATGATTATCCAGAATGGTTTAAAAGCTACATGTCACTTGAATGTTTGTCCTTGTGTTCCATGAAGTACATTGCCAGGATAAAGCCTGGCAGGCATTGCCCCCCCCCCTTCTGCTATCTGTGTGTTACTGTGTCACAAGTCTCTCATTACCAGACCTTCCTCCACAGCGCTGCGGAGGAAGGTCTGGCTAGTCCACACAGCATTCTGGGATGGGAGAAAAACATGCTCTGGTTTATTGACATTTCTTTAAACCAATCACACCAATCAGAGCCACGGTGCCTCTGCTAAACAGTCTCAGGAAGGAACTTGTTTTGGTGGAACATGTGTACGTTCAAAAGTAGTTTTAGTCGTACAACAGAAAACTCAGATTGGACAGATAGTCTAGCTAGCTGTCTGGATTTACCCTGCAGAGATCTGAGGAGCAGTTAACCATAGTCCTCACAAATCCACCAGAGGTTAGAACGCCAACACAGAGACAGAGGAAGGGGACAGACATCCGGCCGAAAAAGAGGGACATCCGGTGGAATTTCCGGCAGCACCGGAACAATCCCGGAAATATAATGTTGTTGATATAGACTACTGTTGCATGTATCCCTTTTTACAGGAAACAACAACCTCCAATCTAGCAAGATACACGCTGAAATTTACGAAGTTTTGATGACAATTTTGATAATGCAATAAGGCAGGCCTGCTTGATTATTTCGATGAATGATTGTAAAGATTTAAAAAGAATATGTTCACGGCATTTACTATTTAACAGGGATGTGCTAGCATGTTTGCCCACTGGTTATGAAAAGAAAGATACTTTGCATATCTATACCATGAGAGAGGCAAAAGCCTGATAAAGTTTCTTTACAGCTTTTGCCCACAGGTTATGGAAAGTTTTATTTTCCAAGCATGGCCTATTGTCTGCAGCGAGCTAGCAACGGTAACATTAAACACATAGACATGGCGTAAAAAAGGCCATGGTTTTGGTTGTGTTTCCCTCATGACAATGAAGGACCAGCAGTCAAGGAGGGGTAACTGCAGCTTACAATGCAAGATAAAGAAAGGACGAGAAAATTGCTGCTGGCCAGTTCGGAGCTTAGCACCACCCAAGACAATTGTTATTGGTTTAAAGATATAACCAACACAGAGCGTTTTTTTTCTACTATCCCAGAATTCATGTGTGGTGTAGCCAGATCTTACTCCAGCGCTTTGAAAATAGGTCTGGCAATGCGACGCTATCCCTCACCCTATCATATCCACCGATCCATCCTGAGGATGATGTCACATACACTACCCCTTTTATTTTTGAGGATATATTTTTCAGTATACTTATTTTCCATCTGTTTGCTACATTGGTAATACTTTTACTCAAAAATATGATGGACATGACTGACCCACTTAGTGAACATATCACTAACCAATAACAGGGTCAGGGATTGGTAAGACAAACATATCACCCGTAAACGCAACCCAGCTCAATCATTTCCAATATAAAGGGGGGCTGACTAACGACAGGTGATAGTTGGGGTTTTACACTTGGTCACTTTTCTCGGCATATTAACATGTATTACAACCACTGTTTTAAGTTGTAATACTTTTACTCCAATTGGGCTTATTTAAGTAGTATTTGATCCAGGATTAGCAACAGAGCACGAGGAGCCACGTCTGCTCACCACGCCGCCATAACAAGAAGTCTAGTCGGGGCATTATAGTGTTACTGCAGCTCACCAGCTCCACTCGTCCAAATCCTCCCATGCCTAGTGTAGCTATGACCTCAAGCTCCTGAAAAGGCTGGTGTGGAGGCAGGAGAGCAATCTTCTCCCTCAGTCTCCTCAGCTCCTGGGCCTCTGCAGAATCAATCTTGGGTGAGTGGGGCCTGAAAGAGGAATAACACAGGACATGTGATTACATTTGGGCCTTTATTGCTTTTCAGCCTAGACTGACACATTTGAAACCAAAACTTTAAATCAGTTTACCAGAAGTAAAACTGGAAATGCAATATGAGTATATTACATGCAATAAGTCACCACCATTATGACCTTACACAAAGACCTAATTAACATGTGTACAGATGCACATGATTATTCAGGCTGTTCTCATGAACCATTCGTACCTATAGCTACAAAAAGTAATGCACTGTAATTTGTATGTATTCCAGGTATTTATTACTGTATGCTCCAGGTTGACTGCCGCTATATAAGAACAGAGGATGGCTGGGTCCTAAAACACAAGGCTTTCAAGCAAGGGAGCAGGGTCTGGTCCAGGAAGAAATTAAGGGAAAAAAAAACAAGATTTCCAACCAGGACACAGGTGTGTGTGTGTGTGTGTGTGTGTGTGTGTGTGTGTGTGTGTGTGTGTGTGTGTGTGTGTGTGTGTGTGTGTGTGTGTGTGTGTGTGTGTCCCGGGAGTACTACTTAAGGGGGCCTGTGTTTCGACCCAAACCACCATATTTTTTCTAATCTTAACTAGTTGTTTTGGTGTCTAAACGTAACTGTCATCACAACATGATGGTCACCTTTTGTTGGCTAAACTCAACTGCCACGGCCACTTTCATGACCGTCCCCTTGTGGTGCTCTGTACCTATCTTACAGTCACATTTTCTCGGCTAAATTATACATTGTGCATGAGTTTTCGTACGATATCATACCTATTTATAAGAATGCGTTGGATTATTGTGTCATCTTGTTATTGTGCACTTACATGGCATTTCTCCTCTCATCACTCCTGGAAAGCTCTTCCACATATTCCTTCAGGTAAGACTGAAGTTCCTCATAAGTTCCCACCATTTGGTTGAAATTGCTGGAGAGGAGGAGGCAGGGGGCAAAGGCATGAACAACTTTTATTTCAGTGTGTGTGTGTGTGTGTGTGTGTGTGTCTTGTCATTTCTAAGCACAGTATTGACTTTTCATTGATATATAGACATCTAACTCTATTTAACAATAGTATATAGTTATATTTTTGTTTAATTTTACATTTTTGTTTAATTTTATTCTTGTCTATAAATGTGTTTATGAATTAGTATAAATAATCACAGCTAGCGGCTTCCCAAACCAATATGTCATGTTTTTATAGATGCTTACTCAGTGGGGACCTATCCGCAGTTTTTGAAAGAGTCTTTTCTTTTTATTACCTTTATCCCCAGATGGAAATGCATCTTTCACTGGCTCCAACTGTAAATCTATTAGCATACTCCTTGTGCTTAGTAAGATACTTTAAAATATTTTAGTAAAAACGAACTACTTAAAAAAGCACGGCATCCTTATAGACCAGAGGCCTGTTTCACAAAACCAAGATAAGGGATTAAGCCGGGATTTCCCCGTTATCCTGGATGAATTTAGCCTTGACTCGGTTTCACGAAAGCGGAGGCACATAAATCACCATGGAGATTTATTCTGTGCAGCTAGCCTGCTCCCGACCAGACTAACAGCCAGGCTAACAGCTAGCCATCTCCCGACCAGGCTAACAGCCAGGCTAACAGATAGCCATCTCCCGACCAGGCTAACAGCCAGGCTAACAGCTAGCCTGCTCCCGACCAGGCTAACAGCCAGGCTAACAGCTAGCCATCTCCCGACCAGGCTAACAGCTAGCCTGCTCCTGACCAGGCTAACAGCCAGGCTAACAGCCAGGCTAACAGCCAGGCTAACAGCTTGCCTGCTCCTGACCAGGCTAACAGCCAGGATTTATTAATCCTGGAGCCTTTTCTGATCACCCAGCAGTGGTTTTACCCTATTGTTATCAGCCTGGGTTAAAATACAACAGGTGCATATTGCTGTTCATTTAAGTACTGTTATTATTTAAAGTTGGGACCATTATTTTTTTTAATAATTATTCATGTGACAATCATTGTTAGTGTTATATTGCTGTATGAAAACTGCTGTTCATATTGTTGTTAGAAGTTTGATGAATATATTATGTACACTTTGCATTAAAAGCGAGCAGTGGAAGTTAATATGACTTAGGAAATTTATATTTTAGCCCATGAGAGAGAGGGAGGAACAGAGTCAAAGAGATATGTACGCATCATATTCTAGGCTAGAAAATTGATCTTCATGGTAAATTTCCCAAGTAACATTATCTTCTGCTTACTTTTAACGCAAAGAGTACAACTGTTAATTTGTGCAAATGATTAGTAGCCTAATCCTTGAATGGAATGATTATGACTGTTTTAGTTCAGAGCAGTGGTCAGTTAATGTATATATTTAGGCTGCTTACGCATTCAGTCGGTCCGTGATCGTCTGCTACGCTTTCTCTCGCTGTTTCATTACAGCGGCCGTGTTTCTTTTCTTTTTATACAAATAATGTGTTTCACGTCATCATACTTCCACAAGAAGCTGCTGCTCACTCTGTATAAAGTATGTACAATGCGTATTCTCCATTTTGGCATCTGTAAATCTGTGATCGACCTCGCGGTCTTTTGAGGAAAGCCGTGGACCCGCATCTATCCAAATTACTTCAGCCTGGCTCAACCTAGTCGCTCCTCCTCAGCCTGGCTTGGCCTTCGTGAAACGCACCAAGCCAGGCTGGACAGATAGACTAGGTCAAGCCTTGCTTTATCAGTTATCCTGGATTTATATATTCTGCTTTTGTGAAACAGGCCCCAGGGCACTCTACTAGCACTACATGAGTACACATGACTGATCAATGGTTAACACATGTGGATGACAGGAAACTAGTTGGGGGCTGTGTTCTTGGATTTTACTGCAGCATTTGATGTCACTGACCATAGTATTGTTATTGCCAGGCTTACTGCCAAAGGAGGGCTGGGCAATATATCAATATGTTATCTATATTGTGATATAGATATAGATGATACTCCTTGCTTCTCTTCCTAGTCGTCAGATTCATCTACCAACCCTTATAGAGCTGGCTCAGGTTTGCCTTGGACCAGCTCTTAGTTATGCTGTTATAGTTTTAGACTGCCGGGGGACTTCCTTTGACACACTGAGCTTCTCTCTCCTCTCTGTTTCCATCTGTGTGCATTCATGTCCCAGAAATGCTTGTTACTATCTTATCTCTGGGGAGCTTATTCCCCGGAGTACTTATGTTTTCTCCTCTCACAGTTTTTCTTGGATTGGGGTGGCACCTAAATCATGGTTGCAGATGCCGCCGTGGTCCTGCTACGCCCCATTTCGCCCTGAACTCCTACAACTATTCTTTCTAGTCATAGTTCCATTATCTTTATTGTTACTATAATTGCAACTGTTCATCATACTAACTGCTATAATTATTGTGAATCATATTTCTCTATATCTGTATATCTGCATCGGTGTCTCTGTGTCCCAACCGGCACCAGCAGATGTCTGCCCACTAAGAGCCTGGGTCTGTCCGAGGATTCTGCCTAAAGTTGCACTAAATGCTTGCTCTTGGGGGAATTACTGGAATTGTTGGGTCGATGTAAATTATAGAGTGTGGTCTAGACCTCTATCTATAAAGTGTCTTGAGATAACTCTTGTTATGATTTGATAGTATAAACAAAATTGAATTGAATATAAGACTAGATTTCTCTAGAGATGTCATTTTCTGAATTTACATTTACATTACTGATGATTCTTTTTATCAAAATCTTATTGTGTAATAAGGGGATCAGGGGCATCCACACTCCTTAATATATCCCTACACTGTAAGCCCGAACAGTACTACTAGCTTATAAAGACTGAGGTCACTACAGTTAAAATCTCTTGCTGAGTTAATCCACCTTTAAACTATTAATGTCAATGAACAAATATGTATCTTTATGTTTGTGCGGCTCAGCATTTCTGAGTGAACACCGCTGGTTCACTCACTATTTTTAAGGGCACTGTCGATCACGTGATATGACGTCATGACGTACGGCCCTAACTGACGTTCCCTGAAAAATCTATCCAAGATGGCTACCCTCGCGAGCGACGCGGTGTCGAGCATGAAACAACTTGTAAGTAAACCAAAACACTTCAAAACTACTTTTCTTGTTGTAACATTGTAAGTATATCATATTATACGTGATATTTGACTGTTAGACGAGGCTATTTTTAATATATAAGTTGCAAGCGCGCAGGTTCACGGTGCTGCGCGCCTTTTTTTTAGCGCCATTACTGTCAGTCCGCCTGCTAGTGACAGATAATAGCCTATGTACTGTTAATGTCGTGGCAAGTCAATAATGTTAACGTTAGTCAATAACTCTTTTCAGCAAGCGATAGTCCTTCTGTTTTTGAGTGTGTTGCTGTTGTTTGTGTTAAGCGCTCTGCTCTGGTAAGTTCAATGTGATGCTATTCCTACATGCACCCAAATGAGCTAGTGGCTAACGTTAGCTGTAACTTTTACTCACACAAAGTTAAGGTTATGGACATAATAGCTATAAACTTTATAGATGTAGAATTTATATCAGAGTTGTTGTAATGGATTGAATTAGATTGCACAGGTGTACCTAATGAAGTGGGCAGTGAGTGTACATGCAGTTGTTGTTTCTTTAAGTTAACCTAACAGTTGCCCCCTCTATGTGTCTTTCAGGTGGAGGAGTCAGATGAGCCAGGCATCATTGACACTCCTGTTGCTCTAGTCACAGCAGTCACAGAGGACACTGCAGATCCAGTTAATTTCAGTCCTGCAAGCATTTCTATTGTTGTGGAAGACGATGTTGTGATGAGTGATAACCCTAACTTGGCTGATGGATTTGCATTGTTGTTTGGGTTGATGTATGCATTGCATTTGGACTATCCCAAGAAACTCATTCACACTTTTACATTCATCCAGAAAATGACCTGTTGATGAAAGAGTAGGCTAACTTAAGAGTTGTGTTTACAAGAACATACACATGTATTTTCTTGTCTCCATGTTGATGTGTTTTTGGGGTTCTCAGTATGGTAACTTTATAGTATGTTGTTGAACACCATATTAGTCAAAGCATTTGAAACTGTTTACATTTGGCGGATTATGTCTTGCCCACCAAATCTAACGTAGTTGCTGTTGTTTATACTTATCTGTTGTACACAAACTTGGTGCTCTGAATCCTAAAATGATGTGCCTTTTGTTTTTATAGGTTTTTACAAAAAGGATAGATTTTATGTCTTGATTTCATGTTTTAAGTTTATTTTTTATTTAATTTGCACTTTAATGGGCATGGCTGTTACTAATGCTGTTTTAAGAAATCAGGCCATACTTTTTATATTCCTGTTTATATTCTGTTCCTGTTTGATATGTAGAGATACAAATGTACACACACACACACACACACACACACACACACACACACACACACACAAAATGAGTTTAACAAGATGTTAGTTATATTTGTAGCTAGAGCAGAGGTGTTCAATTGTGCTGTGTCTAATGTATGTTTTCATTCCAACTAAATACTTCACTGGTTAACACACTTACAGCTATTGGGTAGGTGGTGAAACTAGTATGTGACTAGAGTCACTTAGCGCATCATGGCACATGGTTAGACACCTCTGAGCTAGAACAGTTTTAAAAAATGACTGCTGTTGATGGTCTTTGTATAAAACAATTTTAAGACTGAATAAAAGAAAAAAGAAAATGTACAGCTGGTTATTTTTTTTTTGTAGTTTTAACTTGTAAATTTCATTAGCTTGTGGGTTATACACAAGTATATTTTTTGAGTTAGATTTCTATTTAATTAAGTACCATTGGATCAAAATAATTAAGTATGGAGAAACTAAAATTGTGCGTATGTTAAACAATATTTTTAAGCACGGTGCACTTAAAAAAAAAAAGTAAAATAAAATTTTAATGTTTAAGTTTGATTAGATTGTAACTTTAAAAAAATCCTTACTTAAAAAAATTAAGTTAGTTACCTCAAAAGTTATTACGTAATCAGTTTCTGCAAAAGTTTTGAGTACTATGAACTTATTGGGGTTTACAGTGTAGGAATACTATATACCAGTTATAGTAAGAGTAAACAGCAACAAAACACAGTATCTAAAAGGTCTGGTATATGGGTCCAGGTACTCACTCTCTGTCCACCACCAGGCAGTGTGTGTCGTTCTCACTGCAGATGATGTTGGCTGAGCGCACATCCTCACTGTAAACATACAGGAACAGTTCAGTCAAACAAATAACACAAACCCACATGTACACTCTCACTCTCTGTTCTTGGCAGTCACGGTTCTGGGGGCAAGGGTTGCCAGCGCCCCCTTAATATTTAGTCTTGACCCACCTCTGGCCCCCCTAACTGTGGCATACATTTTTCACCCAGACTTTATTCCCAAAGAGAGGATACGTGCAGTGATAAATAAAATGTAGGTTAACACTGAATAAGTATTGTTGTGTTTATTGTTACTGTATATGTGTTTCGTTTTGTGGAACCAAACCTATGGAGGGTTAGTTGTATGTAACACTTGTGGTTTTTATTTAGTACCCCAAAAATCGCACATGGCTCCAGCCTGACCCCTCCATTTGAAATGGTCTAGAACTGCCATTGGTTCTCGGCCCTCTGCTCTTCCCTTTGTACACGTCACTTCTTGGCCAAATTATACACAGCCATGGTATTCATTGCCACAGCTATGCTGATGATACTCAGCTGTATGTGCCTATAGGCAATTTAACATTATTAAATTAGAGGCCTGCTTGTCTGCTGTGAATGACTGGATGTCAAGTAATTTCTTGCTCCAAAATTCTGATCAAACTGATCAAGTAGAGTCAACTTAGACAACTCAGTGATACGCAAAAGTCAGACAGCCAAGAATGTTGCGTTTGAGTCAACCATTTCTTTTTATTAGCTCAAAAAAGAAATCACCAAAATCACCTTCTTTCATCTATGCAACAAAGCTAAAATCAGGTCTCTTTAATCCATGGCTGATACAAAAATCCTAATTCACGCTTTGGTATCATCCAGACTGGATTATTGACCACATTACACCAGTTATAGCTTCCCTTCATTGGCTCCCGATCCATGTCAAATCAAACTTGAAAGTGCATTGATTGTAAAAATTTTTTTAAACGGGCACACCCCTTCCTACCTGCCTGACCTCCTTAAAGGTTGTGCTCCAATCAGGACTTTCTGTTCTCAAAATACAGGGCTCCTTTCTGTCCCCAGAGTTTAAAAGAAGTCCGCACAAAGTATGTATGTATGTATGTATGCATGTATGTATGTATGTATGTATGTATCATGTATCATGTAAGCCTAGTAGTTATAGTCCTGTCAGTCCTGCTGACGAGAATAATATGAACTCTCTGAAAGGCACTTCTACAGTTTTCAGGGCTAATCCAAAATTAAAATCTGCGGAATTTAGAGTATTTTTCTGCTTGGGGTGAAGATGTGTTAACATTATGAGTTTCATTTTTATTTTTTTAATTTGTTTAGAGACTGCAGAAAATTCTGCAAAATTCTTCAGCCTTCTGTGAAGCTGTTGCTTGTACCTGATGAGAGCTTTTTCTCCAAAGTAGTCTCCAACTCCCAATGTCTTTATTTCCTGTGGTTCAGCCAACCCCTCTGTGCTTTGAGTTACTATGACCTACAGATATATAGAAAATATACAAACATATAGAATGAGACACAACAACTAGTGTTTTAATCAGTGTTATTACCTCCTCCAAGGAGGTTATGTTTTCGGTTTGGTTTGTCTGTTTGTCAGCAGAATTATGGGAAAACTACTGGCCTCATCTTCAAGAAACTTGGTGGAAGTGTGTAGCATGGGCCAAGAAAGGAACCAATACATTTTGGAGTGGGGCGGATACACAAATTCTTTTTTACTGCATTGCAACATTGTGAGATAAGGCATGCCTTGGCGGAGGTCTGCGCTATCCGAGTGCCCTTTTAGAATTGCTGTCTGTTTTATCATTGGAAATAAATTCTTTCACTATTCGACTAACTATAAGTCAATCATGGCAAAGCAGGTTTATTTATATAGCATCTTATCATACACAGAGCTCATTCAAAGTGCTTTACAGGAAAAACACCAACAACAAACAGAAGTATACGATAAATAGAAGTTAAAAAATAAAAATAAATAAAAGTACCATAACACAAGACTAATTAAAAGCTGTGGAAAAGACAACGGTCTAGAGGTGTGACGAGATTATAATGTGACGAGATTTCTCGTCGAGGTAAAAAGTGTCTCGCGATATCAGTACACAAAAGCAGAGCAGCAGCCTCGAAATTAGCATAGAAGATCCCCCTATTTGGTAGTTTGATAGTCGATTAATCCTCCGATTAATCGACTACTCAACTACTTTTTGGAAGTAGTTGATGACTACCAAACTGCAGCAGTCGTGAACGCTGTAGTATATACACAGCTATGTGCCATTTCCCATTCATATCTATATCACCAAGAAGAAACTCGAGATAGAACAAATATGAACCTTATCATTAACCTTGTTTATATTTTTGGCATGGTGTATTTTCTAGATGTGATGGATTTTGCATATCTCTTTATTAGAGCTGGGTACCAAATTAAATACTTTTTAGGCACCGACTGAACTGCCTCTAAAGTATTGAGTAACGTAAAATATCCTCATCATTCAAAACCCAATTTCACTACCTAAGGAGTAAATCTCATCAATGTGAGTGAGCCAATCAGCATGCTTCTACCAAGATCTGATCATGTCTGTGATTGGCTGTCTAATATTACACGTCAGGAACAAAAATAAAAAGATTTGTGCTGTAATGTGCAATGATCTCATTTCTTCTTTTTTTTGTTAAATTGGTATCAAAATACGTTTTGTTTAGGAACCGGTATCAAAGTCACAGTATTGGTATCGGTACTGGTATCGGATCATTTTTAACGATACCCAGCCCTACTTTTTATATATTTTTTATACATGCACCTTTATTGATATTGTATACATGTGTCAGGATGTGACTGTAGGCAGCTTTTCATTTTGTTCCCAAAGATGCATGTTTTGGTTAATTGCCCAGTTTGAGTTTTAGCAGTGTGTATTTTTCATTTGGTTTTAGTACTAGATGTGTTGTTATTTGGGGATTTGCTGTGGTTTTCTAATATTTTGTTGGACTGGGAATTGGGATTAAGAGAAGCAGCTGTGGTTGCCTGGACCCCCCCACCTGTGACTGATGACATTTTTCAAATCCGTGGGAACACAAGTACAGATTGAGAAAGGCCTAGTGGTTTATACTAGCAACACCAGACTCCAACCAAATAATTGCTTTGAATTAAGAAGATATTAAGGCTTTAAGATGGTCACAACAACATTGTGCAGATGTCTCACCTCTCCTTTTGCGATAATAAAGAAAGTGTTCCCTTCTTCACCTTCTCGAATAATATACTCCCCTTTTTCAAAATAGTCCTGAAAAGACAAAAAGGTCAGTCATTCTCTTGTCCACTTAGATACAATCTGAAAAAACGATTCAGTCACAAACAGATACTGTATGGAAGTGGATAGAATGAATAAAGATTACAAGCAAAAAATGTGGTGCAGTGGGAAATACTCACCACTTCAAGACAATCGACAACCTTGGCTAGCTTCTCCTCAGGCAGTCCTTGGAGCAGAGACACACTTACACACACCCCAGAGAAACAAAAACACACACTCATTATGTGTGTTAATCTATCATATACAGGGAAACTGCAAAACAATGTAAATCTCAAATTTAATAAAGAAAACCTTATGACGATAGGAGCTATTTAAATGTGGCTGTGTGTATAACAGGTGGACTTTGGCTGAGAATAGACAAATTGTATATCCTCAGGGATAAACATGAGAATTTGACAGTGTGTTTTGTAAATGCACAACTGCTTTATAGTTCTGCACATGTCTAAAACTCACACCTGGACCTGGCATGTACTGTAGCTACATCTTTAAGAGCTGACCTGACTGTACCTGTCGTATAGTCCCATTTGGAACTCAAACCTCATCTGAAAGTCAAAGCTATATTTAAGCATAATTTCATTGCTGATTGTTAGCGTGCCAAGCTAATGCTACAAATCGGCTGCACGCTTTTCTGAGTTTGGAGTAATACTCCCAATCTCGCTGAAAACACTAGTTATATTGTAGTGGAGAGAAGACACACCGAGCCGGTCATTTGTGTTTGTACCTGCGCAGAAAGCTGAAGTACTCCTCATGTCTGGCCTGTGTGGTCCGCATCATGATGGTCTGGAACGTCTGGCGGTCCAGAGCCCAGATGTGAGACTGGGACACAGCTGGATGAGAATGGAACCATCAACGACTCATTAAACCTTTAGCTTTATCATCACTGTGGGGGATAGTTAAGGGTCCTTCTAAATAAATTGGGTACAGAGCATGAAAGACCTAAACACATTTCCCCCATGCACTTGGACAACAGATCTGATTGACTATCAAATGGTTTAGCAAACAAACTGGGAAAGATTTCAGATCTCCTTTAATTTTGGCACTTGTTATCTCAGTTGGTAGTGCTACTGTAACATTCAGCTTTATGTTCTGGTAAAATGTAAATAATGCAAATGAAAAACATTATATTTCTCAGCACAAATCAGTTGAACTTTTTTTCACCAGCTCTACTTTTATGAACAACCTGTTTTTTCATGTCCGAGGAATAGTTCCCTATTTTGGGAGACAAGCTTTTTTTGTTTTATTTCAAATAATGAGATAAGAAGACCAGCTAGCTGTTTCCCTTGCTTCCTGTCTTTTGCTATCGACATCCTGACTCCAGCAGACAGACAGACAGACAGACAGACGGTATTTCCAATAAAACATTGTTTAACTATTCCGTTAAGACCATGTTTGCAACGATAAACAATGAGAAAGGAAAAATCCTTAAAATGTGATTCTAGAGCAACTAAGAAGAGGTGTCTTTGAGGCTGCATTTGGTTTTGCACAACCATCACGCCAAACATGCATTTATTTTAATTTCCTCTTTAACTAAATCATCTTTATATTGTGATTATTGCACAGAAAAAAAGCAAACATGAACACATAAAAAAAGTCACAATAAAAAAGCAGAACTATTCAACAGATATTCATAGAGCATCATTTACATGTACATTCATGATTCAATTTATAATAACTATTTTAAAATAACCTCTTTTTACATAGATTATAATTCAACAGTAATTATTGCTCAGTGGTTAGCCCACCTAAATGTTCATTTTACATTGTGCCTGCTTGCTCTGTGGAAGAGACTTGATAATGTTGAATAGCATCAGCACTGTGACAAATGATTCCATCTACAAAATGTACAACTTCCATCCAACATTAATTTAATCCTATTGGGTGCTATAGTTACACAAAAGCTTGCAAGCATGAACATATCAGCACATTCCTACAGTATGAGACATGGATGTGTAGGTTTAAAGTATATTTAATAACTCCCTGTGTGAATAATCATCTGCTCATGTAGCATACAGCCAGCAGGTGTATTATACTGTACATGATCTGGATATGGTTGTCAAACACACACACACACACACACAGAGTGATGCACATATGTAATCCCAAAGGTTATCTGGATATGGTTGACACACACACACACACACACACACACACACACACACACACACACACACACACACACACACGAACAAGAACCTTGACTGGTTTGGTCATATTTAAAGTTTTTTTTTTTTTTTCAACGTTTATTTGTATAGGGACAAGTATGTAGCATATCTAAGCTAATTTGCAATGCATGTCCCTAGATGGACCCTTTTTAAAATATGATAACTCAACACTTACATTAAAGACACTAGAGAACACAAACTTATACATATAGATACATACCTTAAAATGTAAAACTCCTGCTCCTGTCACTCACCTTTGACGGTGGCTGTTCTCTTACAGTTGTACAGTATGGCCAGTTCTCCAAACGCTGTGCCAGGACGCATCTCCCCCAGCAGCTTCCCATTCTGGATGACCTCCAGCAAGCCATCTGCAGTTAGAACAACACAACATACAGTTCATACTCTTTTTATCATCTACATTTTCATTGGATACATATTGTTAACTCGAGCTAACATAGGATATTCGGATATATATAAGAGTAGAACGTTTATCTTCCTTTACTGTGGAAGACGGCAATATTTGTATAGTCTGTAGAATGCTCTAACTCCGGTGCAGACCAACTTTTTGAGTTCACACCAGAGCCAGTGAGCAGTCACAACAACCAAAGCATTTACCAAAGCTGAACTAGAACTATACTGCCACCTACGTAGTTCCGGTAGCAAGGCAACATGTAGTCTATATCGACAACGTTTCATTTCCGGGATTGTTCAGGAGCCGCCGGAGGTTCCACCAGATCTCCGTTACCTTCCTCTTCCTTTGTGTTGGCGTTCTAAACTCTGGTGGATTTATGAGGACTATGGTTAACTGCTGTCCAATCTGAGTTTTTTGTTGCACGACTAAAACAACTTTTGTTTGGTATGTTCTACCAAAACAAGTTCATTCACAAGGCTATTTTGCAGAGGCACCATTGCTCCGTCCGGCGATTAGCCAAGACGATTGTGATTGGTTTAAAGAAATGCCAATAAACCAGAGCACGTTTTTCTCCCATCCCAGAATGCTGTGTGGACTAGCCAGACAACCAGCCTTCCTTTATACTGTAATTATTTCAACATGACTGACATACTAACATAGAGTAGAACAATAATAGTACAAGTAATACAATATGTTTTGGGATATCAGTCCAGATGGTACCTTTCAGTGCAAAGTAACTTTAATACAATTTTCTGTGAGTGATTTTTATGTTTGTGAGGTATATGTGTGTATGTGTGTTTGTTGTGTTATGGTTGTCCAAGCTACTTGATGCCTAAAATTTCCCTCGGGATGAATAAAGTATCTATCTATCTATCTATCTATCTATCTATCTATCTATCTAACAGATTTTCTATGCTGTATTCTTAGAAAATGCCCCCCCCCCTCCTCATCCCGCCAACCCTAAGTGATTATTCGTCCCCCCCCCCCCCCATGCCACCCGACTTAAAAAAATCCTGGAATCTCCCCTGCTCCTGTGCCAGATAATTCCATCTCTTTCATTGCCACAACAGCCTTTGTGACTTTTTTCTTCAGTGTTTTTTGCATGATTTTCGGTCTCTGGTTTCACCGCTTCTCACCACTACCTCTCGTGTTTTTTCCAAAGTGCCTCGCTGCCAGCGCCAGCCACGAGGACCGCTCTGCTCCAGTGTTTCCTCACCGTGCTCAGCCGGATTAGTGCCAGTCACCTGTCTGTCTCCTGTCGCCACCACCTGTGCCTTTAGGCTGCATTTTTCATATTAAAACTAAAAAAACCCTGAAACCTGATTCTGCCTCTGCCTACCGTTTTAATTGCGATTTTGATTTCGGCTCCTAACAATCATAAAAAAAAATAAAAAATAATCAAGAAAACAGGATAATTTTGCACATTACGTTTTGCAAGTAAACTCTTATTTTGTCTTGTGTTCTGAATGACTACAAATTTATTTGTATTATATTTATTTTAGTTGTTTTTTGCATTTCATTTATTACTTGTTTTCAAAAGATTGTGAAGTTGTACTACAACAGTTGATGTTATTTTGTGTTTATTGCTTAATTCTATTAAAACATTTGAATACATTTTTTGTGTTTTATTTTTGGGGGAATTCAAAAAGTTTAACTGTATCAATGTTTTTGACGTCCAATAAATGCCACATCTTTCCAAAAGTCAATGAGTGATCGTGTTTAATAATCAAGATTTCAATATTGATAATTGTGATTATGATTTTTGCTGTTGATTCTGGGGAACCCCGGCAAAACGCTAGCGGCGTTTTCGTGATGGATTGCCCTCCGTGTATGACATAGGTGGCGTTTTCAACAAACAGAAAGCTCTATCTCTGCCCCCACACCGCCAATATGATTGTGCTATTGAGATTCTACCTGGTGCTCCACTTCTCTCTCGATGGTTGTACAATCTCTCTAAGGCTGAGAGAGAATCCATGGAAAAATATATCACTGACTTATCAGTCCCTCCTCCTCCCCTGTGGGTGCTGTTTTTTTCTTTGTCAAAAAGAAGGACTCGACTCTGCGGCCCTGTATTGACTATCGTGGCCTAAATGAGATAACTGTTAAGAATAAGTACTCTCTTCCCCTCATTAGCCGCTTTCCGACCAGAGGGATTTTTGCAGTTCCTAGAACATAAAATTCCTAGAACCCTTTTTTTCTCGTGTTCCGACTGGACCAATTTGGGGATTTTTGAGTCCCTCTGGCTGCAGTTCCTGTAACTCTTTCAGCTCCTACTTCAGGGCAGGGTCTTTTCTCTGTTCCCTTTTCAGCATATGAACCTAGGTCAACGAGGGTCGGGTTTCTGGTACAGACAGACCAACAACGGGACAATTGTAACAATTTTCGACACCTTATTCATCACTAATTTCACTTCTGACAACGTTTTAGGTGAGAAATTAACTGTTTAGATTTCGAATATAGGCAGTCTTGCGAAAATTGATGCCGAATTGACAATTTGCTTCAAATTTTTCGGAGTTGAGAAGCTCCATGAAGTGAGGCGACAGCCAGCAGGCGCCTGCCCCGGCCGCTAGCTCGTCGCTCAGCCAGTCCTGCTCAGACACCTCGCTGTGAGCTGGAGGTCTCTCAGACCAGTCTCATAAATAAGAGGCTTTTATTTCGCTGTCGACGGTTCGTTTGTTTGAATATCACAACACATGTCCATCATAAGATTAACGGGAACCTGTGGTTAACTGTCTTTTCGGAGTTAAACTCCACAAGCGTGTCCTGCGGCTCGCCGGCCGTCACACACACACACAGTCACACACACACACCAACACGACACACACACACACACACAGTCACACACACACACACCAACACGACACACACACACACACACACACACACACACACACACACACACACACACACACACACACACACACACACACACACACACACACACACACACACACACAGCGCAGCAGGCAGAGGCGGGGGAGAGAGAGATACTTGTTTCTCTTCGGGAGACTTGTTTAAATTATGACAGATATGCTATATACATTAGATGTAGTATTTAGTTCATACTTTTGGTGTTTTCTGATTTTAACGCTATAAAGACCTTTGCCGTGCTTACATCACTCCCTTACTCCCCCTACCAGTCCCTATGGCTACTTGGCCAGTGTGAATGCAATTGGAAAAAATGGTTTTGGGGGAGAGTAGTTAGTAGAACTGTTTAGAAGTGGACTGCTCCTATAACTATGTTCCTGTAATTACTTGGTCGGAAAGCGGCTATTGATCCTGCTTTTGAGCCCCTGAACCGAGCTAAGATTTTCACCAAATTAGACCTGAGAAACGCCTATCATCTCATCCGCATCCAAGCTGGAGATGAGTGGAAGATGGCTTTCAACACCCCGCTCGGCCATTTTGAATATTTGGTCATGCCATTCAGTCTCAATAATGCTCCAACTGTTTTTCAGGCACACACACACACACACACACACACACACACACACACACACACACACACAGCGCAGCAGGCAGAGGCGGGGGAGAGAGAGATACTTGTTTCTCTTCGGGAGACTTGTTTAAATTATGACAGATATGCTATATACATTAGATGTAGTATTTAGTTCATACTTTTGGTGTTTTCTGATTTTAACGCTATAAAGACCTTTGCCGTGCTTACATCACTCCCTTACTCCCCCTACCAGTCCCTATGGCTACTTGGCCAGTGTGAATGCAATTGGAAAAAATGGTTTTGGGGGAGAGTAGTTAGTAGAACTGTTTAGAAGTGGACTGCTCCTATAACTATGTTCCTGTAATTACTTGGTCGGAAAGCGGCTATTGATCCTGCTTTTGAGCCCCTGAACCGAGCTAAGATTTTCACCAAATTAGACCTGAGAAACGCCTATCATCTCATCCGCATCCAAGCTGGAGATGAGTGGAAGATGGCTTTCAACACCCCGCTCGGCCATTTTGAATATTTGGTCATGCCATTCAGTCTCAATAATGCTCCAACTGTTTTTCAGGCTCTTGTCAATGATGCCCTCAGAGATATGCTCAACCGTTTCATCTTTGTCTACTTGGATGACATCCTGATTTTCTCCCAGAATCTGGAGGAACACTCTACACCACACTACTGGAGAACAAATTGTTTGTGAAAGCCGAGAAGTACGAATTTCATGCCCCTTTTGTGAGTTTCTTGGGTTTCATTAAGGAGCAGGGACAGCTGATACCGGATCCCAACAAGATCAAGGTGGTGTCTAAGTGGCAGAACCCCTCTACCCGGAAGCAGCTCCGGGGTTTCCTTGGGTTTGACAACTTTTATCATTGGTTCATCCGTGACTACTAAGGTTGCTGCCCCACTCACCTCGACCTCAGTCCCCTTTACCTGGGATCCCAAGGTACACACGGCATTCACTACGCTCAAGCAATTCAGTTTATCATGGAGGTGGACGCCTCGGACACTGGAGTGGGAGCTGTTCTCTCACAGCGGTCCCCTCAGGACAATAAGTTGCATCCCTGCACCTTTTTCTCCTGGCGCCTGTCGCCTGCTGAATGAAACTACGATGTGGGGAATAATGAGTTACTGACGGTGGTGTTGGCACTGGAGGAGTGGAGACATTGGCTGGAGGGAGTGGAGCAGCCATTCCTGGTATGGACTGATCACCGGAACTTGGCTTATCTCCGTTCAGCTGAACAACTGAATTCCCGCCAGGCTCATTGGGCTCGGTTTCTTGGAAGGTTTAATTTCACTCTGACATATAGACCTAGCTCCCGCAACACTAAACCGAACGCTCTCTCCCGCCAGTTTAGATCAGAGAAACCCCTCATCGAGCCAGAGACCATCTTGTCCCCCGCCTGTGTGGTAGCCGCAGCTTCCTGAGACATCGAGGCGGTGGTGAGCGAGTCCCAGCGGACTCATCCTGCCCCAGTAACTGCTCCACCTAACTTGTTGTTTGTGCCCAATCCCGTCAGGTCCCAAGTCCTCCAATGGGGTCATTCTTCCAGACTCACCTGTCATCCTGGTTTCCACTGCACCCTCTCCTTCCTGCGTCTGCGTTTCTGGTGGCCCATGATGTCTGCAGACGCCCGAGCCTTTGTGATGGCCTGCTCCATCTGCGCCCATAGTAAAGCCTCTCACATGCCTCCGGCGGGCCTGTTGCGACCCCTTCCTGTTCCCAGTAGACCATGGTCCCACATCGTGGTGGATTTTGTCACCGGTCTACCACCTTCAGAGTAACACTGTCATTTTGACTGTTGTGGACAGATTTTCTAAGGATGTACACTTCATCCCCCTGGCTAAGCTACCTTCTGGCCTAGAGACTGTTGAGCTGTTAGTTCAACATGTTTTTAGATTGCATGGCATTCATCAGGTCATTGTTTCGGATCGGAGCCCGCAGTTTTCATTCCAGGTTTGGAAGGCTTTCTGTAAAGCCTTGGGTGCTTCTGCTAGCCTCTCTTCGGGGTATCATCCTCAGACCAACAGTCAGATGGAGTGGGCAAATCTGTGATGAAACTTTGGTTGCCGGCCTCCATGAATGTGCACTCCGTGTTTCATGTGTCCCTTCTCAAGCCAGTCTCTGCATGTCCTCTGAGCCCTGTGGCCGACCCCCTGCGCCCCCCCAATTCCTATTGGACTGGGAGGGTAATGGGCCAGAGGAGCAGTCCTGGGTGCCACAGAGCTTAATTTTGGACCCGGACCTCCTCCGGGACTTTTATCGGGACCACCTGGACAAGGCGGGTAGAATGCCTGGAAGCGTTCGTTGAGGTGGGGTCCTGTCACAGCCTATCCTTGACTCAGGCATTAGTGTTTCCTTTTTTGGTGTTCTGTGTGTGTGTGTGAGAGTGTGTGGGCAGGTGTGGCTTTCTCCAGGGCACCTGGCTCTCCAGCGCAGCTGCTAGTGATCTCCTAATCAAGCTCCAGCACAAGGACTCCTGAGATCCAGGCAGCCAGCGCCAGTTTGTTTCAGTCACTCACGTGGTAACTTACTCTCGGCCAAACTTTTGAGTATTCTAGTGAGCCTTTTGTTGTCAAAGTTTTCCTTGTGTTAACACTGTGTTGTCTCTCTGTGCGTAGTCGTTGGAAGTCAACGTCACCTACGCTACCTGCCACTCCACCAGCCCTGTGTTTCGTGCCTGCCTCGTCTACCTCCACTCCTCCTCCCATTTGGATCACCACCTACCTTTGTTGCAAGATTTCCGTTAAGTAGAGCTTTCATTAAAGACCTGTTACTACCTCAAATCTCTAGTTGGTGTCCGCTCTTGGGTCCAGACCTCACAGACACAACAGTACCCTCATTCAATGCTTCTTTTTCCCCCCCAAATAAATACATATGAGTATTTCAAAATGTATTTTTTCTTTTACTTTTATTTATATTTTGTTGTATGTACTAACAATGACAATGACGTCAATTTTGAATTCCGATTCTATTTATTTAATGAACATATACACTACCTTTCATTGTACATTGTTCAAAATAAGGAGATGAGCTAACTGTGGCTCCTTTTTAACATGTACAGTTTTTATTTAAAAGAGATCCTGAAACTGTACTTTGAAACCACTTTAACATACAGCTAAAATAATTTTAGCCATCTTGAAAGATGAAAAGGTGGTTTGGGCATCTGGTAAGGATGCCCTCTTGGCCCTGTTCCATGCACATCCAGCTGGGAGGAGGCCTCGGGGAAGACCCAGGACTAAGTGGAGGGATTATATCTCCACCCTGGCCTGGGAACACCTCGGGATCCCCTGACTGTGGAGTCCGATCTGCCTAATGTGGCTCGGGAAAGGCAAGTTTTGGGGAAAAGCGGATGACGATGGACGGATGGATGGATCTTGAAAGAATACTCAACCAGATTTTTGGTACATCTCTCATCCCAACGGGAAAATAACATCTGTAAATGATAAACTGAAGACTTCTGTAAACCATCCCTTATGTTGCATTCTAGAATTTGAATCTCCCTCAATGACTTCTATACCAGCTGTTTTGTAAAATGAGAAAAATCACACAAGTCCCATCAGAGCTACACACATTCTGCCGAACTGACCTGCCAGTACATAGAGGTAGTTCCCAGGTTCCCCCTCCTGGATGACAAGCTGTCCCTCGGTGTAAACCTTCTCATACATACAGTCCACCATCTCCCTCATGTGCTGTGGCTCCAGCTTGTTCAGAAAGTCATTGTTCATGATGGCATCATTGATGAGCTTCTTGGTGCTGGGATTTAAAAAAAATACAGAAACAAACAGTGCCAAAGTCAAGTCAATTTTACTTATCCAGAATAATTAACCGTTTGCTAAACCTTTCCTCCAAAACCATTTTGCCCAATTTAACTACGCAACAGGTCTGTCAAGCTTTGGGTTTCTCCACATGGTGAAGTGTAGTGGATGGTTGTATCTTAAGGGCATGGGCTTGACGGGTGCAAGGACCCTTCTGCAACTCAAGGTATTATTATAACGTGAAATGAATCACATTTTTTAGGTGATTAAGATGCTTAAAAATGCACCAAAATATGCACATGCATCAGGGCATAATTAGATATTTTATGGGTTTTGTTCTTGGATGTGACAAATTCAAATTGTATGTACACTAATGCAAATTGGTAGGCATATGTAACATGTGGAGACATACAAAAACCGTATTGGAGGTATACCCTAAACTCAACAGTAAGTCAGCCATTTTGAATTCCCTTTCAAGTACTTGAATTTTAGCAGATTTTTCGCCATTTCCAGGCGTCAACAAACTCCTCCCACACATTTAACCCGATCAACTTCAACATTTTTCTATGCAATTATTAAATGCTTGAGATTTTGTCGCCAGGAAAGAGGAAGTTATTGTAATTAACAATGTCCAATTGTCCAATTTGCCCGAAATTTCTCATACTTCCTAAGAGTCCAAGCCTGAGGACATCTGCATGTCATTATTGACTCATATTCATAGCGCCCCCCGCTGGCAACAGGAAGTCTGCGTTATATGTCAAACATCATTCAATTTACATTAAATTTACAATGTACACTTGACATTGAGCAACAAAATACATATTATTGCGTATAATGCCGCCCGCTATACATTGGTCCCGCCCTTTTCTTTAACTATGCCCCTTTTATAACCAATGAACCGTTTGACATAGTGTGAGGCATCATAGCACTCAGCAGAGAGTAGTGCTGGGCGGTATATCTGTTCAAACCGTATTAATTTCCCATATTATATGACTGTTTCATGTACCGTAACACCGGTGCATTGCCGCAGAAAGTGCTACGGCCGAAGTAATCTGCGAATAAATTGAAAATGAGACCCCTGTTAAATGCGTACCCTAATCACTCATGGTAGTAACTTTATAATAATTAATAACCCACAACTTACTCTCTTTTACAGGATAAAACACAATAGCACACAACACTATGTGACATAAACAATTTGCAACACTAATAATTGTACATTTACAAATTTACACCGCATGCTGGGTAACATTATAGCTGCTAGCTAGCCAGGTAGCATAACAGTCTGTTAAGCTGGGAGAGGCTGAGGAGTTGTCTGCTGTTCTTAAGTTTTATTTTAAATATTTTTTATCCGACATAATTTAGCCATTATTGTTGCCGGTCGTGCTAACGTTACTCGGTCGCACTAACGTTAATCGGCAGTGCTAATGTTAAAGACATGTCAACTCAAGCATGCAGTGGAGCAAAATTATGAAGGCAATAACAATCCACCTATGTTCCTGCGACAGACCGTAGAGAAAGACGGGTTCAGAGCAATGATTAAAACTCTGGATTTAAGATGTCTTGCTTCACTGAAATACTTCTGCCAAACTACCTACGTTATTCAAACACCGAAGCAAGCTGACAGTGGAGCTATGTTCAGTCGCCCACTTTTCTACAACAACCTAACTTACCTGTGGCCAAGGTAGTGTTCATACAACTTTCTTACAACTATTTTGTTTTGAAAAGGAAGCAGTGTTATAGTTGTTGGTATGTGTATTTATTTGATTTAAGTTCACTTTGCAGTTTGCACAATAAACATAGTTTAGATTCTGTAACTGTTTGATGCATTCTCCTTCATATAATGCCGTTTAGTAATCAAAACTTTTAATAAACATGATGACATTGAAATGTTTTTTTTTTTTTTATATTCTACAGCATGTACTACAGTAGAATAAACCATTATAAACTCATATAAAGGCCCAGTCAAGCAAAATAAAGAAAATACTGTGATATACCGTGAAACTGCCAGAATCTTAAATCTTAAAAAATACTGTGATACAAATTTTTCAACATACCGCCCAGCACTAGCAGAGAGTTTCTGTTTTATTGATGATGGTTTTGCCTGCCCCCTATAATTCAGCCACGCCCCCCTTTCATAACTAAGTAGACAGTGGTTCATTTGCAATACACCATTTTAACACCACACACTCCACACACAAAATAAAGTCTAACTTTTGGGCGCAAAAGTCCAGCGGTTGCGCAAAAAATGAATTTCGTCAGCACTGTGCTGCTTTGCATTTGAAACATCTAATTTTATATTTTTGATTTTTTGAAGCTTCCTTGAGATACTTTTGCCAGACTCATCAGTTAGTATTCATCCTTTAAGCCATTTCTCACATATTTATGATCATGATTACTGTACTGTATAATACAATGGTTAACTTTTGTCAAGTAATTATACTTTCCTTAATTTATGTGTCTCCTACTGGATTATAAACCAATCCAGTCACTACATACATGCATTGAACAAATCAGTGATTGGATGTCCTATAACTTTCTCCTGTTAAATAAGGACAAAACTGAGACAATTATTTTTGGTGCAAAAAATGAGCAATCAACTGTCAGTGCTCATCTTGAAGCCCTCATGTTTAGGAGCTCAAATCATGTCAGGAATATTGGTGTTGTTCTGGACTAAAAACACACATCAACATAATTACAAAATCAGCCTACTACCATCTCAGAAACATAGCAAGACATAAAGGACTCATGTCTCAACAGGATTTAGAGAAACTTGTTCATGCCTTTGTTTTTAGCAGACTTGATTGCTAACAGTAAAATCACTCAGGCAACTACAGCGTATGTTATATTTATTGTTTGTTTGCTTTGTTTTTGCTTGTTGAATTTTATGGTGCATTTGCTTTGTATGTGTATGCTTATGTAAAGCACTTGTAATGCCTTTGTGTATGAACTGTGCTATATAAATAAATTGCCTTGCCTTGCATCAACAGGTGAGAAGTCTGGCTTTTTTCTTGGTATCATTACACAGCACTGAGTTTGCATGATATCACTGGTTTCTTTTCATACAAGTCAGCTGGAGACAGCTGGACAGTTTGATGGTAAATCTGTTATCACTGTGAACTGAATACGAGCCAGAAAAATGTATCCTTTGTTATCTTGCACAGCGCAATGTCCATTATTCAAAATCTAGCATAGTGCATTGCAATTCCTTTAACATTTCCACATGCCATGTTTTGCACCAAATATGGATTGGAAAGCAAGCCCATCAATTTCTTTTTCTTTTTATCAAATAACATTTTGACAGTGAGCGAGGAGACTTTGATAATGACATTGTCAAAAGCAACAGCTGGTTTAGTGTGAAAGTAATGTCCTCATGTTTGTCCAGGATTGCAAACTCAAGCGATAACCAGCTGCCAACCTCAGGGTATTTAAACAAAAAAGACCCAGGAGAGAAGATACCTTGAATTGGATGCTAGCATTTGTTATTATGTTCAATAACAAATGTGATCATGTCAGTCCTGCATATGAATTTACCAGATATGGTTGCTTAACCAATAGAATTTTGCAAATGTGGTTCCAAGCCACTGCATTCATGTCTGCAGTTTCAATTTATTCCACAGATTTCCCTGAGCGGGTGTTTGTGTGCACCCCTGATTAGCATATCACACAGATGATCAGTGAAAAGGAGAGTGCTGAATGGATCTGAGAGTAGTGGGCAAGAGAGGCAGAGAAGGTTGTGTAATTCAAGCCCATAATGACCCAGATCCTGCATTTAGACGGTGTGGCCTTTTGTTTCCCTCCATGTCTTTCTATTATCCTGTCATGCTAATATAGCCTTTCAGATGTGGGGGGTATTACAAAAGCTTGCCAGAGCTCTCAAGTCCTCTTACCAATGATGTTCTGTTTGGGTTGATCATAACTGATCAAAATGTTTTAATGACAATGGGACCGTCTTTTGAGCAACTGAAGAACTTGTTGATGACGTAAAACATAATTTTAAGTTGTATCATAAGTGATTTGTTTGACATTTTCTATAATCACAATCATAGTTTCTCTACACTCCAGCTATTATAAATCAGTGGGTAGTGTGTAGAGTCATGGTTGAGGCTGATTGGCTATCAGATGTTAAGCAGATCTTTCGGTATACATTTATCTTAGTCTCAGTTTAAGTAATCAAATGCAATTTCACAAACAACAGCTACATTTCAGGCCAGTTTGTAATATTTCTAACACTTGTCATTTTGTTTTACTTTATTCATCCAGTCTGAGCCCTAAAGACCGACATCAAGCCGTCCTATTGGCCCATCCCCTGCAGGGATAGGCATTGGAGTCATGTGCATTGCCAGACAGGCGACAGGCAATCACAGACTGGTTCTTAAATTTGGATAATTCTTTAATTGTATAGTAATTACAACAAATACATACTATTATTTTCAAAATCAAAGTGTAGTTTTAGATTTTTAATGCATTTTGTTAGCATGCAGGCAATAATTGTGCCTCATGCAGCAACGATCTCTTAAATTTCTTTTATATGTCCGCGATGATTTTTTTTTTTAGAGAATTTTGTTTTGTTTTTTGGGATTGCTTGTTATGTTTTCTCTTCTCCTGGGTCAGACAACAACCCAAGGAAATTTAAGCAACATAAAAAAGAGTATCATATAATCAAATTTAGATGATATGTTATTATATTATAGATTATAATATGTTTTATGTTTTAGATTTTTTTCTGTAACACCAGTACTAACATTTGAAAATTACACATTTACATTTACTTAAAAAAATAAGAGAAATTTAAGAGAATATATTAGACCTCAGCTCGGTGTCACGTAAAACCGAGCTGGGTCTCTATGATTGGTCCAGGCAGGCTGTTGCAGTTCTTTTAGGCTACTGCTGTGTTTACATAGGACTAGCTAATGCTAAGTCAGGGAAAGCTGCAATCTTGGCTGCCATTGTTGTTAATTTCTCCCCAATTTTGGCCCACACTACTGCTGAAACATATCCAGTTGGGTAGTATTTGGTTTAGAAGCATTTATTGGTGATTTTTAACGGTACAAAGTCCTGCTCTGTTGCAGTCAGTCTCAGGCTCGGAGTGCAACAACTGCTAAGATTTCAGAGACTCGTGGACATGCGGAAATGCGCTAACCAATCAGAGCAGACTGGGCTTTTTCGGGAGGGGGGCTTAAGGAGACAGGCTCTCCAACAGAGCATCTCATACAGAGGGTGAATACAGGTGCAGCAGACATGGGCAGTATGAGAAAAATAACGTGTTTTTTGATCATTAAAGCATGTAAACATGTTCTAGTAGAATCACAAAATACAAGTAAGAATCTGAAAACCATCATAGGTATTGTGTGGTGTGTCTCTTTAACTTACTGTGAGTTTTTGCGGACGGACTTTGCAATGGAGAAGTTAGCTGCTCTTAACCCTCCGCAGAAGTTATCTGAGGTGGGTTCAGCAGAGACGCCCTCTTTGGCTTTGAGCCTGCGGTGGACCTCCACGGCCACCCTGTGGAAGCGGCTGGGGCCCTGGTTGATGACACTGAAGCGGCGGTGGCTGTGGTGGCACAGGGCCTGTGGAGAGAGGCCCAGGCTGTTGTTGTAGCCAATAGCATCCTGGAGCTTGTCGATCTGGGAGATCTTGGCCTCCAGTTCCCTCTGGAGATGCTGTAACTGAAGCTCCTGGGCTCGAAACTCTTGGTCCCGATGTGCCAGCTCCGCCTCTAGGTGGGTAATCCGCAACCTGAATATCAGTATAGGTTCAATCAGTGAATACACACAAAGGCAGCCTCACAAAGCCAGACTAGTGTAGCCTACACAAACTCAGTCTTCACTACAAGACACATTATGGACTTCTATTGACCATATACTGTACTTGTCAGACTAATCAATATATTATGGGGAAACTTTAGATGGAAACGACTCAAAACTATATATTATTACAATAGTCGTCCAATTCATCTACCAACCCTTGTAGGGCTGGCTCAGGTTTGCCTTATGCTACTATAGGTTTAGATTGCCAGGGGACTTCCTTTGACACACTGATCTCCTCTCTCTTTCCATCCATGTGCATTCATGTCCCAGAAATGCTTGTCACTGACTTATGTCCAGGGAGCTTATTCCCCAGAGTCCTTATGTTTTCTGGCCTCGCAGTTTCCCTTGGATTGGCACCTAAATCCTGGTTGCAGCTATCGCCGTGGTCCTGCTCGACACCCTGCTGTGCCCTACTATGCCCCACATCGCCCCGCTACACCCTGAGCGGCTACAACTATTATATCTAGTCATAGTTCCACTATTTTTATTGTTAATATAACTGCCACTGTTCATCATTCCAACTGCTATAATTAAGTGTCTGTATCCAAACCGGCAGTGACAAATGCCGCCCAAAAAGAGCCTGGGTCTGTCCGAGGTTTCTGCCTAAAAAGTTTTTCCTTGCCACTGTTGCACCAAATGCTTGCTCATGGGAAATTGTTGGGTCTTTGTAAATTATAGTGTGGTCTAGACCTACTCTGTCTGTCTTGAGATAACTCTTGTTATGATTTGGTACTATGAATAAAATCAAATTGAAAACTGGAAAACCAGGATGTTTTTTAGCCTAACCCTAAAGAAAATGTTAATATAAGTCTTTTTGCAACAATAAAGAAAACAGCTTTGGAAGGCACTGATAAACAAGACATTTTGCCTTTAAGTTTGGAGAAAATCTTAGTTATAGAGGAAGCATGTGTTTGCTACTGCATGCTGTATTTCACCCCAATATAATCAGAAACTGAATTGTGAGACATTCCCAGGACAGCCTCCATATTTTTCCAGTTTCGAACACAGCGATAGAGCCCTGCACGGGCCAAAAACTCCAGCCCTAACCCGGCCCTGGCCCGTGGTGTTCAAGCCCTACCCGGCCCCAGCCCGACAACGCCTGCAATTTTTTCAGCACAAGCCCGACCCGAGACAAACGTCAATCACTTGTTAAGCTCTCTCTGACGCGCGCGCTCTTTGATGCGCTCTCTCTGACGCGCTGTCTCTGACGCGCTGTCTCTGCTACACACGCAAATACACACACGTCACACGCTACTAAGAGGTACACTTTTGTTTGCCTGAAAACATCATGACCAAACATATTGGACCAACTGTCCATTACACAGAAGCATGAACATGAAGGGAGAATATAGTGCTACAGGATCAAACCGCAAAAATAAGTAAATAAACGGCCTACCTTTGCTTTTCAGTAACTGAACTGAAGAACAATGTTCAAAACAATGTCCAAAAATAACTCTTCGCCAACTGGCTAATGTTAAATAAAATTAATAAAATAAATAAAAATCCGTTGAACTGTGTGTGTCAGTGTCACCTGTTTAATGCACGTGAGTGACGCGCGTGCGTGTATGCGTGTATGAGTGTTGCGTTTGTGTTACTTTCTTAGGCGATGTATAATATTTATAATATAATCAATATAACAATATTTCATACACACTTTGTGACGTGTGCTCTGCTGCATGAATATTATGGGCACAATGAGGAGAGAAGCTAAAATGAGCCCGAGTCCGACCCGAGCCCGATCTGTAAAAAGAAAAAACGGCCCGAGCCCGGCCCGAATGGGCTTAGCCTGTCGGGCCCTGTCGGGTCTCGTCGGGTCCCGACGGGCTTGCAGGGCTCTACACAGCGACCCCCAACCCCAGCGAGGGGTGGATCGATCCAACTAGGTGATCATGACAGGCTTCTTGAAATGATTCATGTTGAAAAAAAAATTGCTCTTGATCCTTTAAAGACTACAGTGGGAAAAGTGAAAATGATGTGCTTTCATATTTTTAGCAACAAAGTTTAAGCAATTAAATAAATAGCATGCCATGTGAATGTCTGGTCAATGTTCCCTGATGTGGAGTATGATGTAATGTGTGATCCCAGTCAAAAATAATACAAGTATAATTTGGTTAGTTGGCTCTAAAGTGGCTAGGCTAACAATAGCCATGTTAGCTAGGGCTAGCTCTAATATTAGATAACGTTATGGGTACGTTGGCAAGGATTTACAGACATTTCATTTCAGCATTTCACATATCAGAACCGACAAGAGAAACTTATACAGTTCTTTGTTTACGGTGCTACTTTGAGCTACATCGTTAATAAAGACAGAAACATTTGTTAGGCTGATACACCAATCAATCAAGGTAGACTAAGGAGATCTGTATGGGTGAGATCGCATTGAAAATGACCAATCATGTGAGTGCCAGTGCCTCCCTTGGTTTCCGCCCCCAAAGTGTCAAAAGCCAGTTCCAGTTGCACAAGCATAAGTCCACTTTGGAGAGTGACCTGTGAGAGCTTGTATGTCCTCCAGCGCTCGCCAAGCAGACGCTCTCTTGTGCGTGCTGGCTGCTTTGTGCACTTCTGCTTAGTTTAATACACGCAGGTGCCATTATTATCCTCTTCTTATGTTTTGTTTCTCGCTCTTGACTGCCTGTTCACTCTCAATTGTTGAGAGGACTTCGTGCAAGTGGCATTTAATATCTGCACCTATAATTCGCTCACTATTGAAATGTATATAGAGCAGAGCACACACAGAAACACACAAATCTCAATATAACACAAAGGATGAAATAATACAATAGTGAAAATGCTTATAAAAGTAGTAAAGTATGAAGTGCATATTTACAGGTCATCCTGTAACAATAGGTTTTCATAATAGAGCATATATATATATATATATATATATATATATATATATATATATATATATATATATATATATATATATATATATATATATATATATATATATATTCATGCGGTTAGATTCTAACCTGAGGAAGTCTGTGTCCAGGCCAGGAGGCTCTGTGTGGATGGAGGCCAGGCAGCTGGTCTCCTCAGCCTGTGGGGCTTTTATCGAACCGTTGCCCATGGCCAGGCATTGGCTGGCCACCATAGGAATGGCCCTCGGTCTCTCCGCGATGACTGTCTGAGAGGAAGCACTACAAGTTGGAACGGTGTTCTTTCTTCTTCATTGCCTCCTTTCTTAAAATTCTTAAACTGCTTTACAAAAATGACAATTACTGATAAATGATTATTCTGACTGACAATGTGTGTCAGTCAATTATGATTCTTAATAAATATGAAATGAAAACCCGTCAAATTACTTGTTTCAAGTTAACAGAATTCTGCTACAAACATCCTTTACACATACTACTCACTCAAACATTATCCAAATGTTTCAGCACATTAATTCATCAATTATGCTTAAGCATGTCTCAAAAAGGGGTTTTCTACCATACAGCCTTCAGATTCTCCCAATGTGTACAGTCTATTTATCAAGAAAATGAACATTTTGCATTATGTACTTACGGAGTGGCTGAGGAATGTGTGGAAAACGATAATCCTGATTGTCTAAAACACAGACCATATGATCACGGCTTCATGCTCCCTCTAGAATCCAGTTGCGTCTTGTTTGGTTGCTTGCCACAAGCCCAATGACACTCATCTATGCTGGGAGGCTGGAGGCTCTTTTTTCACTTCCAATTGTGTCACCAAGAAGTGGATCTGCTGATGAAGTGGAAGTGTCTGGCAACCCCTGGTGGCCTTGTGGCATTTGACATGTTGCGAGAGGGAGAGAAAACTGAAAATAAAAAGTTCGATTCAATTCTAATCTTTGTATTTAGTATTTGGATAACATTCTGAAATAAAAACCCTTTCTGTGTTTTTTTCTCAGTATCTAACTCTGCCTTGGTACTAAATTAATGAATGAATTCTGGCTGGAGCACTACAATTACATATACCGTAGTCATTGTATGGCGCACAGTTCGGGGTGTGTGTTACAAATATGTGATCCCATAATGATGATTTTTCTTAATTGGACTGATTCTGGCAAAATACTCACAGCTTCAAAAAATAAGAATCGTTTTAACTGCAGAATTAGAGAGACAGCCACTACAAAACCTGTTCAATCTACCAATGTATATCTCCTTATTTAACTAATTACAAGGTTCATTTAGAAAACATATTGTGTGGGAACTCCACCACCCAGATCAATATTAGTTTTATTCTGTATAACAAATTAATCAACTCTATTCATGGACATGTGAAACTGTAACCCTTTTAAAACCTGGATGCATGAAAATAATTTAATAAAAAGCCCAATGGAATGATAACAAATAGAATTTCTATATGTGCCTGTGAAAAAGGTTCCTTTCTCTATTTTCACTAGGCCCTGTTCCCAAAATGAATACTGGTTTGTGTCTGCTTAATCCTTAATTTCAGTGTAATGTTGTAGGTTATTGTTTTAGTTTATGTGTTACTTTATTATTTGACATAGGCCTGTTCAGCAGGTTTTATGGGTTCATAGTGTTCTGCTATGGGTGTGTGTGTGTGTGTGTGTGTGTGTGTGTGTGTGTGGGGGGGGGGGGGGGGGGGGGGGGTGGGAAGATCAGCTGCTCACTAGCTTAATCAGGGAGAGTACATGCAGCTTTGCCTCATTAGGTCCTCTCTGTAGGGAGGGGCTGGGCAATCCTAAAGTAGAACAATAGGTAAAACAGGTTTTTTTTAGCTTCACTGCCGGTATAATAGTCAAAACCACATTAAAATCCAACAACAAAAAGACACACATGCAAACAAACACACACAAAATGAATTCCATTGAAAATAGGTATCTTTATTCTGAGTCAGTGACAAATTTCTTAAAAAGTTTACTTGTACTGAACAGTGAATCTGTTTGGCAATCAGTGACGACAGCTGCCCTTATTGGATTATAAAAAGTAAAAATAAATTCCTTTGGAAAACAAAAACAATATCATTACCTTATAAACATTCAGTTCTGACACTGCACTAAACTAACAGCAACTCAGCATGTGGATGCAGTGAATACCTCACCTGTGGTTGGAAGTCTGACAAAATAAACGTATACATCTCATTTCAATGTTGTGGCAGCACAGCAATCTGGAGCATTTCTTTTGAATGTGCGAAACACAACTACTGTACAGTATATCTAATGTTCCATTACCAATAAAGGAAAGAAATATGTCAAAACAATAGCATGCCAATTCTGTATAATGCCCTCTTATCCATTTTGAGATATGGTTTTGAAACTGACAAGTACAGAATTTCAAACTGAAAACAAATAATACATCAAGATTTCTACTTTGATCAAAATAAAGCAGGTTAACTGTGTTTATGAACTTTTCGTTTTTCTATTTCATTCTGCTTTACGTTTCAAATTTAAATACAAACAGTGTGACCTAAAGAAAATAAGCGCAACTGCTGCTGTAAATACAAAGCAGAATGTCTTAACACTTCACTTGAAGAGCACTTTCAGGCATGAGTCCATAATCCGCACTAGAGAATGTAGGGCTTTTAGTGTGAATTGTTATTATCATTGGCCCTAACCCGAAATGCTACAATCCCCATGAGCTTGAGCCACCGTCGCTGTGGAGACAAAGACAGTCAGAGGCAGGGATCATAGCTGGTGAAACTAACTGAACCAACTGACTGACTACAAACTGAAGATTGGTTACACTCACACACACACACACTCAGCAGTGGTGATGCTAAAAGCACAATAATGCACTCACTACTTTGTGGACCTAAAGGTAAATACATTCTCAAATTCTCCGAGATCCCTTTCTCCCAGCATATTTTCAAAATGCAACAGAGGAGTGAGAGATTGACGACTGTGGGAGGCGTGCCCTTGCAGCTACATATCTACTGTCACCCCTATTTTCCACCAGGTGCATCTGTGCTGCGTTCTGGAGGCGCCGCGGCCCCCGTGAGCAATCGCAGCCATTCAAGTCAATGCTTGATATTCCACCAGCCGCGTCGCAGAAGCTTGCATGAAGCAGCTCTCTGCTCTGCTAAAGATACGCGAGACACCCCCCAGTATCTAATGTCTCCTCTACAACACCACAGACAACGAGAGACTCATCGTGGAGAAACATAATACGACATCACCCTAACCCTTTTTATAATGCCAGAAAAGAGAAGGCATGAAGTTTAATTACAGGAGTGCTTAGAGTGGAAGGTAGCTACTAGCTAATAAAAACGTGATTATTCTTTCAACTACTTGTACAGATAATAAAATCTGCGGCGCAGCCGGAACACAGCACAGTGTAAAATCTGGGTCAGACTTTTGGTTTCTCGGCTGGAAAGACAGGGAGTCTGAAGGAGCTTTGACATTCCCCAGAAGCACACACTGGTCATTTGAGAGAGTCAGTGTGTTGTAGCTCAGCTAGCAGCTCTACTGTGATAGGTGCGGTGTGTGTGTGTCTGTGGGGGAGTGTCAGTACATAAAGTGTGTTCCATTTGTACTCGGACGTTGGAATTTCCGAGGTCAAAGTTGGAAAGACACCCCCTGAAATCAGATTTCCAAGCTCGGAAGTCAGACAACCTTGCATTACCCCGAGATCCAAAATCCAACATGGCTGCCGCGTGCATCAACAGCAGTAAAAGCTGTAGTAACATACAGTTTATTAGCACTTCTGTCATATTTCTGTCTCACTGAACCAGTCGTACGCACAGTCCTGTCCAACTTCTATCTGTGGACATGTTGTTACGCTGTTTGTATGCACAAAAAAACAAGAGCAATGCCTTGTTATCAACTGGTATTGCTAACGATGGCTAACCTGGCTAGAGCTAACCCCACAATAAAAAATCGGACCTTTTAAATGTAACACGTTCAACTCGGGTGTGACGTCATTCCCAGCTCCGGCTTCTGAATACGGAGGTAAATGGAACGCACTAATAGTGTAGCAAAAATGGATGTATAATAAAAACTGGACACAGCATTCGTGGCGGAGCTGCTCAGCGGTGCATGAAGCCAAAAAAGTTCAACTGCGGCAATGTGCGGCCCACAGAACAGGCGCAATAGAGACCTCCAGCGGCCGAGCCGGCTACATCCTGTTCAGCTTTCCATTAACTTGGATGAGGATTAAATGATTTAATAGTGCTGCTCTTCTAGACTTCCCAAATGTTATCGGACCAGATGGATCAAATTCTCATAGTGAAACAAATCATTTTAAATAGTCTCGCTTTGCCAGACCTTCCTCCACGGCGTTGCGGAGGAGGGTCTGGCTAGTCTACACAGCATTCCAGGATAGGTGAAAAACGTGCTCTGGTTTATTGGCATTTCTTTAATCCAATCACAATCGTCATGGGCGTCGCTAAGCTCCGCACGGAGCCACGGTGCCTCTGCTAAATAGTCTCAGGAAGGAACTTGTTTTGGTGGAACATGTGTATGTTCAAAAGTAGTTTTAGTCGTGCAACAGAAAACTCAGATTGGACAGATAGTCTAGCTAGCTGTCTGGATTTACCCTGCAGAGATCTGAGGAGCAGTTAACCATAGTCCTCACAAATCCACCAGAGGTTAGAATGCCAACACAAAGGAAGAGGAGACGGACATCTGGAGAAAAGAGTGAAATCCGGTGAAATTTCTGACAGCAACGGAGCAATCCCGGAATTGGAACGTCGTGGATATAGACTAGAACAAAATATATTGTTAAGCTCTGATTATAGCACAATTATTGGCAGACCCATGTTGTTTTTGCTGCCACTAAACACATACAATCTGAACAAAACATTAAGTTAACTGCTCCTAGGAACTGCTACCATGGCTTCTGAGGTGACTGATAATTATGTTGGGGGACAAATCCATCAATTCTGATTGGTTGGGTCGAGTCAAAACAAATACAACTTAACAGAAATCAGCTAACAAAAACCTGATGTCAGACTGAAATAATTCATTTAAACTAAAAGGTAGTCGGATCATCAGACTGATGGCCCCCACCTCATCTATGTCATATATATATATATATATATATATATATATATATATATATATATATATACAGTATGCATACCGTATATATACTGTATATATGACTGCATTATGGATTACCTGAAGAACTCATCAAGAGAAGTAAAAACAGTGCACAGACTGGCATTAACACGTCTGTCACACCAACCACATGTTGCACAGCTTTGATACAAAACCAAAAACTATATTTGCATGTAAAATTAGTCAAATAATGCCTTTGTTTGGATTCAGCGCTACTAAAAACACATTGTCTGGTTCACGACCTGTTGCAGATGGTTAATCAAAACTTATATTCTCATAAACTAACATAAAACTTATATTCCGTAACCCAAAGTCATGCACAAAAAGGTAGTGATTCCTGCTTTGTTTGCAGTGTATTACATAAAGAGCACACTGTTTCAACTCTATAGGCTACAGTATATAGGACTATAGGACAGAGCAAACCAAAGTAAATAAGCAAATGAACAACTTGCTTTCTTTCTCTAAAGAACACTGTGTTAGTTCCATATTTGTGCAAAATAGAAATGTGAAGGTTAAAAAAGAAACTACATAGAAATGTTAAACATGAAACGTCACAGATGCAGTCCCCAATTTTGTTACAGCACCCAACGGCAACCCAAACTTCCCTCTCCATTCTCTTTGGATGTTTTGAAGATGAAGGGATGGTAATGGAGAGGGGCTGTTGAATTCTGTAAAAAACAATCAGGGAGTGTATCTTTGAAATAAATTAGTTGGTAAATGCTACATTGCCTGACAGAAAAGTTGTTATTAAAAATGATTTCTTCAGACAACACAATAAATGACCAAATTCTACCTAAATGTTTAAACAAAATCAGATGTTACTTATTGTGAATTGTAGTTCCGGTGCCTTGGTATGGTGGCTGAGAGAGCTCAGGGCATTGCAACTTAAAGTGACTATATGTAACTTTTAAATGTTTCTGAAACTGTGTAGTTTTTCATATTATGATCATAAATGGCCTGTAACAGCAAATGAGACTAACAGTGAAAAGAACACTATTTTTATATAGTTTTTATATAGATAACAAAGAGAAGGGCCCTTGAATTGTAAGAGATTTCTTAAAGCACAATTTTTTTGAGTTATGAATGTAACAGGACAGAGGGAGCAAACGAAAAAGTGGACAGAAATGTCATGAATGGGAGTAAAGAGCTGTTTACAATACTGAACTTGTTCATGTTCTTGTCTGCCCGGTTGTGATTTTCCCCGCTATATCACAAAATGATTTGCGGCAGGAAGATGGCGCTATAGTAACACATTCTGACGGGTCACAGATTTTGGTGTAACACCGCAAAAGCTTGTGTTAGTGAGTATCCAGCCAGGTAAAAGCCAGCAGGAGATTTCTTTATATAGGCCTAGTTGTATTTAAATTTTATTTGAGAAGTTATCTGCTGTAGTTATGGCTGATCCTTAAGGAAATTAAATGAACAATAACTAAAAGCTAAAAGGAAAAGTGAAAGACCAGGGTCAGGCTTTCAACAGATGGAGACAATTATGGGATTATAAATTATTCAAAAACATCCCAAATTGGCCCTCAGGTATGTAATATGTCTATTTCATTCATGAAATAACTTTAGAATGCGCAATGTGTTTGTAGTCAGTAGCCAACATTAAATTACGTCCCTCTTTCATTTGGCGCGTATGTTTTATTCCTTTTAGTCTGTTTGTGTTGGCCTACTATTTTCTTTTCCCTTTTTCCCCTGTATCTGTGTAAAGCCTCTGGAATTCTGTGAGATCAGGTTGCCCAGTGACAGTGATACCCGGTTTAGCTCACGAGACATCCAAATTAGGCTAAGTTTCCGTATGCAACACTTGAAATGCAATGATGCATAATTCTTTTATTGCGAATTAATGATTTTCTGTCTGAGCAAAACATTCATTGCAACTATATGACCTCCCGGTAACGCTAACGCCTAGTCCTTTATGACAGCAGGGTGAGGTACAAACACTACTGCTTTTGTCCAAAGGGGCCGCTAGAATCCACACAAACTGAAAGTTACATATAGCCACTTTAAGAAAACATACAAGTCAACAGACAGCTCAACGGACAAAACACAATTAAACCAGCAAAACACAGTCATATCGACAAAACATAAGAAAATGATGATATTTACCTTCTTTGCTCGTGTTTTGTCTTTGTGCTTGTGGTTTCTAAAGTTGCAGTGCTTTGTGCTCACTGTACTTTTGCTTTTTAATTTTTTTTTTTTTTTTACAAATAAAATGTATTCAATAATAAAGCGTTATTTAGGCTAATTTCACTGCATCAAATTTAAAAATGAACAATAGGTAAATGCCACTCACTAAATAGTTTTTGTCGGTACACTTGTCGGCACTCATTGAAACAACAAAACAGCATTACATTTCTTCCAATTACTGAACCCAAAAACTGGAGGAAAAAAAAAAGAAACGCCAGTTTGACCCAGGTCTGTTTACAAGGCAGCTGTCAATACAACATAAGGAATGCTTCTGTACATTTGATTTTCGATGAAACAGGAAAATGTGACACACTGACAAAGGGCATGTTTTAGATTATTTGCATGTACAGTTACAGCTGTGAAAATATGTTTTTTTGTTTCTGTGCTTTGTTTTGTTTAATTATTTTACTAAATATCTATTCATATTCAGTGATAAAACAATAAAAAGACCAATTTGAAATTTTTTGGAGTCACAAAATAAATACTGTATTTACATACAATAGCCTATTTTATTGCATGTGGTAGAGACTGAATATGTGGAGTATGCAAATGTGAAAATAGTTGACAATTGTCAAACATGTGTAGCCTACATAATCAGCAAATAAATACTGCCCTTTGAGAATTTTGATGCTTACTCTGTATGTAAAATCATGTTTCATCAATGCAATCTATTTACAAAAAATGATTACTTTTATACATACAATCCTTTGTCTTATATTGTACAATACTTACAATTACAGCATTACATCATGGTGTCCTTTAACACCTCAATACATACAAAAAGAAAAGAATATTATATATGTGACCAGGCATGATGTGTGATGCTGGTTTCAAAGTATTTCCTATACAGCACAATCATTCAAACAAAATGTCATAGCTGCATGTAAAGGGATTGTTGAAAAAGGCAGTGAGTGAGATAATATCAAGAAGGAATCATCAAGAGGGTCTCCCTTTGTTATTTCTTGGAAACACATGACATCCACCTGCTCTGTGAGCTGCTCTGAATTCTTTATCACAGTTACAGTATCGATGTCACGTCAAACACAACAAATAGCATGTGCTAAAGTGTCCATGCCTTGCTTTCACCGGGAGTTAAATAGATCAAAGTGTATGCAGTCAAAGAAACACATGGGTAGGTACAGTATCTCCCTGTGGCTGTGATGGCTGTCTTGTCCACAGAGCCTTCAATAACTAACTTAAGGATGGTACAACGCCTCTACTCCCCAGTCTTATTGAAGTGAATGTGCTCACCACTGCCACCGGAGCCTCGGACATTACTGGCCCTGTGTCCGGCCTCCTGGAAAAAACGTTGAAATGCCAACTCCAGGTTTGGGTAAAAACTCAAAGATATCTCCTAATGTCTTCAAGTGCCCTTTCTGCTTTCTGTGGCGTCATGGAGACAGTCTCTAGTAGTCCTACTTCTTAGCCAGTTGGAAAGGATGTTGACCCTTAAACATATGTGTGAATACAGTTTAATCACTTCAGAAATATAAGCAAAAGAAACAGGGATATTCAAAAATGTAATGCATGAAGGGTTATTATCATGAGTCTTTGATGTCCAGTGCATTTCCAGAATGATTTGGGCTTTAGTTCCTGATTTACTGTCAATTTTTCTCACAATTTTAAACAAAATTGTCTTGACCCTGAAGCTCAACGCCAGGCCAATACAAAACATCAAATAAACGTATAGTTAACCCTTGTGTTGTCCTTCCTGTCCCGGTGACCCGAAGGACAACACAAGGGTAAACTCATTTGTTGGGTCCGGACATTCAGACATTTTTTCAGTTTGATCCAAACCAAAATTACAGATGTAAAACCTCCCACGGACCATGGTCTGGACCAAACAGCCGGAGATTGGTCCTACGAAAAGAGGTGGTTTTGTTCTGGATCAAACTGAACCATGGTCCGGATCATTTTGTAGCGTGAAAGTATTTTTTGGATGGTTCGGACTTGGACAAATTACGGGAAGTTCTGGCAGGCTATCATCGTGTTATAAGAGTTGGGAAGCTCGTAAAAGAATAACTCAGGGCTTAGTGTTTACACAGCGAGTGTGTGGTCAAGCAAAAGAGAGCGAGAGAGAAAGAGAGAGAGTGATGGCCCTCAGAGAAGACAGCTGTTGCGATCGGAGCAGAAGAAATTAGCAGTAAAGTTAAGTGGTAGTAAATTAACTGTGTATGTTCCAGGCTGTCTTTGAATAGTCTCGCTTTGCCAGACCTTCCTCCACAGCGCTGCAGAGGAAGGTCTGGCTAGTCCACACAGCATTCCGGGATGGGAGAAAAACATGCTCTGGTTTATTGGCATTTCTTTAAACCAATCACAATCGTCTTGGGTGGCGCTAAGCAACGGATGCTATACTATCAGCTTGTTAGGCAAAAGACTATCACATCACTCAGGTCAACAGCTTCTGGGTTCCTGAGTGCCACATTCAAGTTTACAATGTAATGATTTACAATATCTTATCATTACCCTCCCATGGAACAGCCTGCCTGCTGTGCTGACCAGGTCCGCTGTATCATACTTATTTGAAGTCAAAGCAAAGCGCTTTCAGTGCCTACATAGTAATTGCATTTTTATGTGGTTTGTGGCTGGTCTGTATTTTTTTTTTAGTTTTTTTTTTAGCTTTGCTTGATACATTTTGTCAATATGTCATCTCATTCCCAGAATGAAAAAAAAAACTGCGACCAAAAACTGAACTGTGTGGCTGTGGCTCAGGTGGTAGAACGGTTACCTATCAATTGGAAGGTTGGTGGTTCCACCCCCAGGCCCTGCAATCCCATGTCCAAGTGTCCTTGGGCAAGACACTGAACTGAATGTAAGTGTGTGTGAATGTTTATCAATTGAGCAGGTGGCACCTTGTAAGGTAGCGTCGGCCACAGTGTGTGTATGGTGAATGGTTCCTGTACTATGGTCAAGTGCTTTGATTAGTCGTTACGACTAGAAAAGCACTGTATAATTACAGTCCCTTTACATTAACTCTGGTTTGCACTGGACATCGTGACAGCTGTTTCTAAAACTGTACGTTGAGGGATCTCTCCTTTAGATTTAAAAAATGTTTTGGTCCTTGTGAGTCTTCCAACCACAAATATTGCCTTGTACATCATTAAAAAGCCCAAACTAAACCACACTTTTCAATCCATGCGGTGAGGCACACACTAATTCAACTTCAAATCAAATACTGTTAGCATTCTTTGGATACATTTAGCAAACCAATATAAGTGGTCGAACCCGTGCATAGACAGGATCAGGTGTACATAGAGGGGAGGATACTGTCAACATCTCCCATGTGAGCAGTTAATTTACTCTTTAGACTTAAAAATGAACTCAGGTAAAAGCAGTTCCGTCTTCCTTCAGATTATTGTTGATTCTGTTCCTGAGAACAATATAAATTTTTCATTCATTCATTTTGAGAACTGCTGTTTGAGAGACATTTAGAAATACCAAAGAAACAATGCAGTGCATGTTATATCAGCTTTAGGCTAGTTGCACCTTTGAGTAACTCAAAAATCCTATCCTATAACATTTTGACCCTACATGGTTCTAAAGGGTTGTACTTAGTGTCTTCATTAATCAGAGGTGTGTTTTGGGCGTAACATGCAATAAACCAATCAGAGATCATCTCCCATTCCCTTTAAAAGCCAGGCGCGTTTGGACCTTGGAGCATTGCTATTATGATGGCGGATTGGCACTGTAATATTTTTATATGTAATCTTTTGCATGTTTGTGTGCTGCTGCGCGTCCTGTGTGTGTAACAAGCATAGTGTGCGCACGCTGTGCATAAGCCTAGGAGCATTTTACTAATGCTCTGTTAAAATAACAATGAAATGCTGCGCGACTGACTTTAGACCAGGTTTTTGTTGGTTAAGGGTGCGATCACTTCCCGCCGCCTCAAGATAGCAATACGCCCAGAATGCACCTGAACACACCTCCCTGTAAGACCAGCACGCCCATGGGCGCGAAGATGGGCGCAGGTGCATTTGCTATTTAAACTACGTGGGCGCTGGACCGTCTGGCTTTACACCACGCTGCCCCGGGGGAAGATAGGGCCCACAGTTTACATGTGTTTGTTTTTGAATGTATTTTTTTTAAAAGCTGCGTCTTATACAGAAAATGACTATAATTAATCTAGGGGCACTCTCTAGACTCCATACAGGAGTAAAACATTATTTGAGAACAAAACCAAAATCTTCAGAAATGTATATTTAATTATGATTGTCACTTTGAACACAATCAACACTTTGAGCATTGCAGAACATATGTGGACATAGGCCTAAGTATTTATGATCAATATGACAGCAAAATAAGGGCCAGCTTGTGACGATGGCATGGGTTAATGTGAGGTACTGTGCAGCAACAGTACACAATGAATATTTAATCTCTGGCAAGGATCCAACAACAATCTCTCATGGCAACATCAAATCCAGGCAGACCCAAACACAAACAAAGCTTTGTCAAAGAGCAGCAGCATATAATGGATCAAGCTCCAATCCGGTCAGTCCATCCATTTCTTCAACACTGAGTCACTTGGTAAAGTTAATGAGGTTAGCTTAATGAGGACAGATACTCCATATAATTGCTTGTACATAAAATGTTCTATAGTTCTTGATTTAAAAAAAGATCTCCATTGTCCGAGCAGGTTACAGCTTTCTTCATAAATGGATGAGACAATGGGACGATTGCAGCAGCATGCTGTAATGGTGAGCAGCAATATTTCCATCCAATAACATGGGCTGTATACTGCGCTTCGGATTAGAAGACATAAACAAACACTCTACAAACACTACAGGTAATACACAGAGCCTGATGATCATGAAGCAAGGAGTGGCTGCCCATAGAATTTGGCAGAACTATTTACAATGAACTGAAACCAGAAGGAATACAAGAAGCTAAAACATTGAGCTGTAGCTTTCCTCAACCCGTTCTCACTCCAAACTCGTAAAATAGGGACGTTTGGGCAGTGGCTTTCAGCGTCTGATACAATGCAAAAAGCGCCCTTCAGCGTTTGTGTAGAACGCACCGGGAAGGGCAGCAGCTACACGGCGTTTGAAGATGACGTAGCACTAAGAGCGACAACGTTAACGAGTAGTATGAAAGCCTGAAAATCCGCATATGGAGGTTGGATGGGCAGGTTGATGGGTCAAACAACACAGGACTTTCACCCAGGAGACCGGGGTTCCTGTCCCCCGCGTCATGTTTCATAAACCCAACTGTCGCTTTCTTCTTTTCCTAAACCCAACAGTCCCATTCTTGTCCCGCGTGTCATGGAAACGTAAGCCCACCCACGACTTTTTCCTTAACCTAACTGCGTCAAAAGTGACGCCAATAGTCCCGCGTTTAGATAAAGCGCGTTTAGATATGAGAAACTTTTAGCGACAATAACAACGCCAAAGGCACCTGACCAAGCGTCCGTATTTTACACGATGGGAGTGAGAATGTGTTGCTTTCCTGCTGTACAACTTAACATTGACTTTTCAGGATCTGTCGTGCCTGAACTTTAAAGCTTCAAATGATTAAGAGATCTTGGTTGACACCCTCCTCCAGGACACAAGTGTTGGCTTTGGGTATGTTAACAGCAAACTGATTGTCTGGAATACTTGATTCCAAATCACATCTCAAAGGCTTGATTGAAAGCTGTCCCCTAAAAGTTGATTAACACACCACTTGCTGTCAAACCAGGCATAATTTTTGGAGTAACATTTTGACCAGATGATTGTTTCAGATCAGACATCCAGAAGTTATTACAATTGGTAAGAATGATGTATTTGGAAAAATTATAATGTGATAATTGCATTCGATGAATTAAAAAATAATCCTGCCCATAATGTAAAATGATGTTGATCCACAATGTAATAATTTGTTGCGTGTAATGTAATAAGTAATAAGTATCCTCTGTATCCTCTCTGTGCTAACTCATCTAGACCCCTTTCCCCAACTAGCTAGAGTTCCTTGTGCAAAAACCAGGACATGATCCCTTACTGGCTTCTCAGCCACCAACACTGCCAAGACGAAGGCCATGCTGTTAAGAAACTATAGCCTGACTGATCCTGGATTTTTGAGGCCAATACAGATATCAATATTTGGGACTTAAAAAAATCAGATGGCAATATACTGGTGTTTACATTTTCAACATGCTAAAAAACAAAATATGTACTATAATGCTGGCAATGTTTCTAAATGACCTCAAACCTAGTTTGGTATTTCTGGACTGCAATTTCTATTTCTAATCAGCTGACCTATACACAGATACCCATATATTTACAATAAGCTTAATTCTGTAAATATATTAACCTGGCCAAATTATTGGTCTAGCTCTACAAACCCATGTTTGTTGGTGTTTGTACTTGCTATAGAACATGCTGCAATGTATCCATTTAATACTTTAAAGGCACTTAATTTTACATTTACAGTCTTTTAGGCTTGTTATTGGATTATATAATCTATGCAATTACATTTTTCATTTTCAAATTGCCAACGAAATCATGGTGTAACCATGTGAGGCTCCGGTAACAACAAAAGGCAGTAAAAGAAAAGCAAAGAAAAAAAGAGAAATATAGAATATCAAGGTTTTTTCCTTTTCCCTTCACCTATTATTTATATATTTTTAAACTTAATTTCAACAATTTAGCTAACAGTGTAATTAACTGTGACCCGTATGATAATTTTTAAAAATGGAAAATATTGAATGGGAACGAGAAGGACTCCAGGTATTGTATTGTGTACTGACTGTATTGTTCTTGGGGTTATATAATAGTTTGGATGGGTTATTATTCAATATTATTAACTGACAGATGAAACATAGACACCAGTAGGTGATAGCTGGAAACAAAACAAACATGTGTATGTATCTGTGTATGCATGTGTATATCTGGAAATCCTTATTTGAATCAATTACAATACTTTTGAAAGATATGTTTGTTTTTGTTGGTTTTCTTGCTTGTACTGAAATGTACATGTTCTTATTCATCTTTTTAATTTTTAATTTCTTACATGTTCAAAATAAACTTAATCAAATCAAATAACCCTTTACTGCCTTTTGTCGTTGACGGGGCACCCCAGCAATAACAATCCCAAATTAAATGTTCAGTAGTTAATTATGAATTATAGTACATTATACGCAACATGTATGAAAACTATGTTATGTGGTCAGCATTTTTATTACATTAAAAACAGGTTTACATTATCAGTTTCTACTGGACCTGTACCAAACTTCATCTGGCCATTATTTATTATATGAGATATCATGCTCTGGACCATGGACTGATGGAGCAACATTGCCATCCTTAGGATCTACCATTAATGGGACAAGTAAAGCAATTAATCAGGTGACAGCCCTAAATCTGATCCATTAAAGGTTAACTACCGTTTCCTTTATCCTCGACCCTATTATCCTCTGTTTTTGTGTCTAAGTGACTGATGGGAACAACAATCTTTGACATTGGTCCAGTATGAAGCGAGATTGCTGCAGTCGGCAACGGAGAAACAAGCTACAATGTAAGTTATTAAATAGGGCAATTGTCCAGCTTGTATTTACCTTCACAAAAGTGCTCATTTTGCCGCTGACAGGCTCAGATTATTATTGTCTGACAAAATTATGGAAAGGATTTCTAAGGAGGTTGGCCTTTTTTGTTAAAGAGTAAGATCCTTTTTTTAAACATAAAAACATCCGGGAAATCGTGTTCACTAAAGCCACCAGACTCCATGTAAATAAACAGTAATTTTAGCATCGTAAAATACATTTCATTCAAAGTCGACAGAAACTAAATAAAACTATGAAAAGCCATTTTGGGTCGTCTTTCCACTTTTACAACCATCACAACTCTAGTTTTGGTTGAAATAAACATAGTTTACAAATTTACATGTGAAAATATGTTGGCTCTATACAAGCTAAAAGTATTGTTTTTTTAAATGGAGTCTGGTGGGTTTAGCACTAGCGACTTCAGAGCGGTTTCTGGTTAAACAGAAAGGTTTTAAAGAGGTTTTAAAGGTCTATCTCTGAAGGGATCCTTTCCATAATGTTGTCAGACACTTAGAATATTAATCTGAGTCTTTCAGTGGCAAAATAAAGCACTTTTAGTGGATCAAACTGATGCTGAACATTTGCCCCATAGGGCTACATTGCAGCCCGGTCTGTGGTTGCCGGTTACAGCGTTCACATTTAGTACTGAACTAATGTCAAAGATTGTTGTTCCCATCAGTCACTTAGACACAAACACATAGGAACATAGGGTCCAGGTTGAAAAAAAAAAACAAAAAACTGTAGTTACCCTTTAAGTGTGCATGTTCATCAGAAAAATAAGAACACAAATTCACAGTGCAGACTTGTAATAGCTTTCTGTCACTGTGTGAACATTTAGTAATATTGAAACTATGCAGTGCTTGTCCATCTTTTTTTTTTAACACTTCATCACAAAAAGGAGAGTTCAGCTAAGACTTTCCGACAGCTAACACATAATCTTTCCAGCCTCACAAACAAACCAGTGCAGCTTGGTCAATTACAACAAAACAACATAATACAATAAGTTAATAAGCATTATCCACTTCACATGATGCACAAATATCATGCATATGTTGCCACATTCTTATTTTTTACTTATCCAATCCAATATTGAAATAACTCATAGATATAAAAATCCAATACATAAACACTGCCATACATATTAAAATAAACAATCTGTACAAAAATGTTGCCTTATATTTTTAGGATTTAAATTTTTTTTCCACGTATAACAGAATAGGGGGAAAAGTAAAAAAATAAATATCCTATGTACAATCACACAAGCCATTCCAAAGTTATCGTCACTGCAAGGAGAAAGCAAAAGGCAACAGATCAAATGTTAGTTCAAACAATGTTCCTGGTGAAGTTAGCATACAGTGTGTGAGCTGCTGCAGTAGTGCACAACAAAAAACACAGCGTCAAACTCTCCAACTTACTTTATTCCAACATCCTGGTACAGGCAAGCCATCGTCTCCCTGGAGAGAGAAAAACAACATGGGAAGTGAAAAATAGTCTATGCTGCAGAGATTTGTTAATCTATTATCATGCCTGAAGCAACAACGCATACAAAAGCAGCTTACAATTATAGTATATAAGAAAACATTTTTTAATAAGTATTCTCTTTGTAAAGTAGCAAAGTGGTAAGAGTTTTTATTTTTCAGTGTTGATAACACTGTAAAAAGTGCTTAGTTGTATCAACTTAAAATAATGAGTGAACTACTTGCATGCATTATTTTGAGTTGTAACAACTCTTTCTGGATTGTGCTGCCAATGTAATGATAATAGTTGAGGGTACAAAAATAATTTGTCCCTCCAACTAATTCCCAAGTTTAACCACATCTAATATCAACTGGCAACTTGCAATTATAATAGTCAGAACAACGCAATGTTTGAAGTCCCTTGGACAAAAATATTTTTGCTGACACAACATGAAATAACATGCATTGGTAACAAAAAAAAACTTGTCAACACTGGAGCAACAGTCCAATCATATTCTGAACATGGTTCCCAAGTGGAGGATACTGTTTTATCAGCAGTGGTTGATTCCAGAGATGCATGCAGGTCGTTGAAGAAATGTAACACATTTCACCAAAATGTTACTTTTGATGTAGCTTTAGTCTTGATTTAGTCATAAAAAAAGATTGTCAACAAATGTTTTTGTAATAGTTTTCGTTGACAGAATTAACACTGTGTAGCATGCTCTGCTAATGGATGAAAATACAAATTTGTAGAATCCATATAACACATTCATCAATTAAAATAACTTCACTTCAAGATTTTAGGTCATTTTAGGATGAATTTGGCAACTATGGCACCTTGTTTTGTTCTTAATTTCAATGTTAGAGTTATACATTGTTTAATTCCAGACACTGACTGGTCTATTCAGTCATGTGTATTTTGGTATTTACAGCCATTTGCCACAACAAATTGCCACAACTAAATCTTGACTACTGTGTTTTTATCTTAAGGAACATGATGGATATCATTCAAAGAAACCTTTGCAGTGTTTCAAATTACTTCCAGAACCAGCGGATCCCCCAACTTCACAACTCTTTACCACATTTTAAATTAACAATTCATACTTTTGAGTGTAAATACAATCAACAGATCATCAAAATCCCTTTTACCATGTTTATCCTTGTCACTAAAGATAAATGGTGCCTTCAAATGATGGCTGCCAGTTTTGTGCAACAGAGACTGCAAAAATGTTGCAACATGATTTCATTGATTTCAGTAATTATGCCGAGGATCCACGCTTACATTTACAAAGACATGGTGATGTGTAAGGGGCGGATCACACTGAGAAGCCTCACCTGCAAAGCCAGTGTTTTCCTATGGTAACAATGGTTTTGATGACTACTGAATATAAATGGCCAAGCGCACCCTGGCATGCTTTCATTTCTTGCGTCGCGCATTTTTCAAATTTTTTCCGGCACGCAAACAAGTACAAATATTCTCAACCTTTTATTGGAAGCCGCAGAGTTGGCCCCAGCAGCCAATCAAATCAAGCAGTAGATAATATCATCTTGCTTCCTCCTGTTTGTTAGCATGTAAACAACACTGGGGTTGTACTACATTTACTTAACGTTTTACCTGGCTTTTCTGACTGTAAATGACAACCATCAACGCTTGAATTGGCCTGGAAATTGCTTATGTTAACCGCTAACTCTCATATAAGCATGCAAACCGCTAATTTTGCTGCTTTCTCTCAGCTTGAATCAATTGTTGTTTTAATAAGTGAATTACATTTGATCGCCCAGTTGCGCATGCAGCCCCGCTCCACAGGTCCACCACAGTGATTACCCGACGAGGCTTTTTTGTAGCGGTTGCATCTATAGCGCGATTCTCAGTGTGATCGGCCCCTAAGACATAGCCTTACCTGTGAAGATGAAATTCAGAACTTAAACAGACCTATACTGCCGATCCCTTTTTCCATTACCAGATTTATAAACCATGATCAAGGTACCTTCCAATACCAAATCTAACCACCTGGAGTCCTTTAGCCTTGCAAAGCCAGATCACATCTCACAAACTTAATTTTTGCTAATTTGGAGATGTCCTGAGATTTATCTGTGCATAACAAGATGCATGTTGGAACAGCAGTGTTTAAAAAGTGACTTGCTGTCCCCCGAGACTCCAACAACCTGTATACATTTTGTTTATTCTAGGTGTCCTTTTAGTGATGCAATGACTCAACTGTTTTACCAATCACAATCCACAGCAGTGCCAGCTGCAACTTCCATTTAGTGTCACCTTCTGAGCAGGGTCCAAATTTTATTTGAACTCATACCCATATCAGGCGAAAAACAGTGGAACCAAAAGCAGAAACCATGGCAATGAGTTGTCTTAGGGCCCTGACACACCAGCCAGACGGGCCGACCGTCGGCAGAAAAGCCAGTCGGACTGATCAGTCGGGTCCCCGAGGTCCAAAAAATGCCTCAGAACACACTGAAGAGACGCTGACTTGAGCGTACGCTCTGCGCGTAATACGTCTCCATAGCAGCAGGCGGCGCTGCTCTGTATTGTTTCCATTAACAGTCTGATTATTTCCCAGAAAATGAAAACCGGCAGCTGATTGGACGAACACGTCACGTGGTTCTTTTTTTCCAGAAATTCACAGCCAGACTGTCATGGCGGCTCGTTCAGAATCCGATCTCATATTGTACTAAAATAGTTCACCCAAACGTGTTTCTGAGAACATTTTAAGAGAGAAATAGGCCGTACAGTTTCTGAATCTGTCTTCATTTCAGATCAACAAAGGTCAGTTTAAAAGATTTCCATCATATTTTGAGAGGCTCATCCGCTCCCCATTTCCAGGTGAGTCCTGACTGCCCTGTCTCCGACTGAACATGTTGGGTCGGCCCAAATGAAGGCCGACGGCTCCTCGGACGGCCGACGGCACGGAGCACACTGAACAGACTCGAGTCACCGACCTCGCCAAATGGTCCGACGGCCGATTATCGGGCTGGTGTGTCTTCTCTCTTACTAGGAGTGAGAAACTCTATTGTGGGCTGGCTTTGTAAGACTAAAAGTCTAAACAGGAAATCTAAAAAATTCTGCAATGATACTTTCCATGCTAATGCCAGAACTCTGGCTTGCTTTCACCAAGTAAATTCCTCTAGTTCCATTTAGCTTTCCACCACCTGTGGTATTCTGATGCCTTGAAAATGGAAAAATTGGTGCCCCATGCAAGAGATGGTGTAGGAAACAAGGGGTTATGAAGACAGGCTCTAGTATACTTCAACAACAATTTCAAGGCTTTAACTTTAAGATTATATCAGGTTATGTAATTGGTGATATTAGTCACAATCATAGATCTGCATTTAAAGTTAACAGAAGGTTTTAGAAGTTTTGATGAAAAGGTTGAGTTAAATGGGCAGGGAAAGGCTCGTTCACATTAGATCTATGGTAGGTCAGTTAAAAAGGTTCTGGCTTATTACTAGCTAAGTCAACTACAGTAAGTAGATTTAAATGTCCATGCAGACATGCAGGTTTTTGTGAATTTACAGTGCAACGTCTGAGTGGCCATAGCCAGCGGTGTGGTTAGGGATAGCTAGAGGCATGCTGGTGAGAATGAAGGGAAAGAAAGAGCACCATACCACAGGGCAAGGGGCATCCAGCCCGTCCAGGCCTGGCAAGCCCGGTTCACCTTTCTCCCCTTTAAAGCCTCGGAAACCCTGTTTGTGAAATCAACCATGAAATCAACCTGCTGTAAAAACCTGGTGGTCTGGTTACTCATGTGTCGCAGAGGACTGCTTATCTTCCACTACAAGATGGCAAGAAGATCTCCCGTTCTGTCCACTGGGTGACTGGATGCAGGTTTCCTAAACATGCAGGCAACCTGGGACTGACAGGAACTGGGCTCACTGAGATTATTTTGAAAGCTTTATAAAGGTGTAGGATAGGCTGTAAGATTGTTTCTTTGGTAAAAAAGTAGAGGTTAGTTCTCTACGGGAATGGGTTTAATCTAGAGCTCTGCCAACAACCCGAACCCTAAGAGTCTCAACAACTGGGTTTCAGATCAGGTTTCAGCCATTTTGTTGCAGAATCATGAGCTTAGGTCAAGCATGGGTTTGCCACCTGGATGCCTTTTAGAGGGCAGGTTTGACAAGGAGGAGACCCTGGGACAGACCACGTGGACATGGCTGTCCTTCCTTGCTTAGCCTGCTGCCATTGCCACCCAGACTAGATAAACAGAAATGTTTGATTGATGAGTCAGATGATGGATGGATGAGATTGGGGTTAGGTTATTTTCAAATGTGACTTCTTTCTGCTCTCTGGCTGTGCAAATTGTGTCATGTGTTGCAAGTGCCCAGTGCCTAATGGGTAGAAACCAATTATAGAGTGTAACCAATATGTAGCATGTAGGTGGTCAGTGAATAATGAAATAAATGAAATGAAATAAAGCAAAAAGGTGTCAAATCTGGAACAGGTCTGAAATTTAAAGTACCCATTGCATTAATTTGGGCCAGATATTAAAGACGTGGTTTTGGGCAGGGTTCGGGTCTCCGTTTTTCGGCTTGTGCAGAACTCTAGCTCTATTCAGGGTTGCAGAGCTGCAGGATAAAGGCTGAAATGACAAAATGATTTGGTATCTGTTGATACTCATCAGCAGTGGCTGCCTGGTTCCTGTCCGTCTCATTCCTGGGAAAAAAGAGGTTCCTCAGGCAAAGTTGTGGTCTGTGGTCCATCCATGTCACATTCAGGTGTAAACTATAATCTCTCATGAATAAAACATCACATTTTAGATCTCACCAATTCAATTAAATATATCCTCATATCTCTGATAGACTGCAGTGGACACTCGGACCAAAACCTTCTGAGGTTGATTAGAAACACAACCAGAGCCAAAAGGAAGCTGGCTGCTGAATACAAATCTTCAGAGAAACTGAGGAACTATGGAATTATTCTTTATTTTAAACTAATGCTTCTTCCTTTTGCCTCCTGGTTACACATCGGTCTACTGACATACCAACGGACAGGGGGCATCTAATCCAGGTGCTCCTTGGTCTCCCTTATCCCCTTTGGCCCCCCTGTTGCCTTTCTTGCCCCTCTCTCCCTGCGGACAACAGCGTATTAAAAAAGACAAACTTTAGTCCTCCCTCATTAAGCCACACATGAAGCAAATGTCTTTTGTAAGATTACATCTGTCAGATATTCTTACATATATGTAATTTAGACAATACTCACTAATACTTCACTAATGTGCTTTGTGTGCCCTTTGATCTTTTCAAAAGACAATATGATTTTGTAATGCACATTTAGAGAAAAGGGGAAGGTAAGTGGAGGGAGTTAGGGAAGAGGGATTACAGCCAGTGCAATTGGTGAGCAGGTTTCAGTTATTTTGCAGAATGACCTACAAGCTACAGTAAGTAGGTTTTGGAAGACTTGCGAATGAGAAGGCTGCTACATGTACTCTGATGTTTTCATCTCATTATGGAAGATACTCTGCTGAACAAAACAATAAATTGGAAAATGACCAACAGGATAATGACCGAAACTAAAAGCTAATAAATAGTGAAGTTGTGGATGGACCATGTGAGGTGACTGGATGGTAGAGCAATTTAAACTAGGGCTGTCAATCGATTACAACATTTAATCTAATTAATTACATACTCTGTAATTAATGAATCAAAATCAATCGCATACATAATTAACCGTGCCTGAACCGATACTTTTTAAGAAAGTAAAAAAAGAAAATAAAAAAAAAGGGTACTAAACAACAGTCAGTGACATTAAAGAACGGCTTGTTTATTGCTAAGGCCATATGGTCAAAATTAAATGATTTAATAATAATGTATAACAATAACAATAACTTATTTCACTAGTAAACTGCTGTTGAACGACAAAAACAACCACCAGGTGGGAAAAGGACATTTACAATAACTTCAAATGCACCACAAGGCTGTAGTTTACCAGTTTCGAGGGAACGCACCGTCTGTGTTGTTTTTCCGACGGCTAAAACACAGTCAAACTTTACACCGTTTAGCGTTAGCTGTCAGCATTTTAACCGTGTTTAATCCAGCTACTAGCTAGCGGTAGGCTAACTTTAGCTGCTGTTGAGTATAGTGTTAACTAGCTAGCGGTAGGCCAAAGTTAGCTGCTGTTGAGTATAGTGTTAACTAGCTAGCGTTAGGCTAGCGCTAGCTGCTGTCGAGTATAGTGTTAACTAGCTAGCGGTAGGCTAGCGTTAGCTGCTGTTGAGTATAGTGTTAACTAGCTAGCGGTAGGCTAACGTTAGCTGCTGTTGAGTATAGTGTTAACTAGCGTCAGGTGCAGCGGTGTTTGTGTAGCCTGTATCGTCTGTTTCAGAGCATCAGAGAGAAGAGCAGACATATCAGTGGCTCCAGATTTCAGTAGCCAGGGTTGGCAGGAAGAAGATTTTTACAAGTAAATGTTCCAATTAATAGCAGCAGCACATTCTTGTCTCCCTCCTCCATTTAACAGTCGAATGGTGGCCCCAGGTCAAACGTCAATATGGAATGGATTAATCTGCGTTATTTTTTTTAACGTGTTATTTTTTCTCAGATTAATTAATCGAAATTAACGCATTATTTTGACAACCATAATTTAAACACTTGGCCAATGTACTATTCTAATGTAGTTGAGTGATCATTGCTAGTTATTATGAATCATATTTCTGTATATCTGTATGTGTCTCTGTGTCCCAACCAGTAGTGGCAGATGGCCGCCCACCAAGACTCAGGGTCTGTCCGAGGAAGTTTTTCCTCACCACTGTCACTCCAAATGCTTGCTCTTGGAGGGGTATTGTTGGGTCTTTGTAAATTATGGCGTGTGGTCTAGACCTACTCTATCTGTAAAGTGTCCTGAGATAATTCCTGTTATGATTTGAGACTATGCATAAAATTGAATTACAAAATACATCAAAATCGGGTTAATTGAGAAAAAAAGTCAGATGTTCAAGAATGAGAAGGCCTGCATATAAAGTTTTGAGCACAGTCAACTACAAGTACAATATAGCATTATGGTTCAAATGCTTGGACTGGATAGATGGGTCTTGATGCCATGGTTGTATTAAGAGAACTGGATACAGCGTTCAACACAAGCCCCATTCATTCCAATGAGAGTTGCTCAGTGGTGCATGAAGCACTCAAGGAGCTTGAAGAATATCCGGTTCTTTCGCTCTGCTTTCACATTGAACGGCCCATCACGCCATGATGGACATGCGCACTAGAGATTCCTTTAGCTCCCGCCTCCCAGCCGCCCTCGCTTACAGAGTGACAGTTTGCGTTGTCATAGCAACACCGTGCACTCATGAGCTTGATTGCTCGAGTTACTTCGGATGTATTACTATATATTCACTAACGTTAAACATTGTGTTTTTGTTGTACCTCATCGTTTAAATGCTTATCAAAATAAACCCATGAATGTATTAAGAGAACCAGGAGATGTAATCATTATGTCGTGCTACTAGCTACCTCTAGCTACTAGCCAATTGCTGGCAGTTTGGGAACAGAGACGTTAATAATATCACATCCACGTTACAGGCTTTACAGCATACAGCCCTCGGATGTATTATAAGATGATACAAATGATGAATTTTTGCAATATCACAGCTACAGGAACTCAGGAGAACTGTCATATGAGCCATATGGGCGCAGTCCCGTAGGTCTGCTTGCGTTCATTATGTGCGTTCATTATGTGCATTCATTATGCCTAGTTAAATAACTCTGGATTCGGCTATTAGTGCATGCTAACATGATGGTTTAAATAAGGACTTTTTAAGTATTCGGACTGGTAAGTTGATTATCCTAAAAGAAATTATTCTTATGCCATGTAAAGTATATGGGAATAGTTTTTCTGGGCCAGAGGGCGTCACATGACGTTGCAATTCCACCATTGGCTGCTATGCCCATGGTTGCATCAAAGCCTGGCGCTGTTCCTGGGGGCTTGGTTGATGCATGGACTGTGAAGTCAAAGTGAAGCCAAAACATCTGGATCAACACCTGGTGGCTGGCTGCAGTATAGATCATAAATCCCGCCCCCTCTATGTTAGTGGATGGGACATGGGCCAAACTAAAAACAACTCATAATAATAAAGTACAACTCAAATAATTGATTCCCAAAGTTTTCTGTAATTTTAGGTAGTTCTGATCATGCTGTTGCTTGTTCAAGTGTTCATTTTTCTGATCAGTTTTTTTTGTTATTTGATGCCATAAAAACGTGCTGAAACGTCGTTATTGACAGCTGTGATTGGCTGTTATTGGTCTGGCGGGTGTATGGGCAGGACTGTGATCCCACTGCTCCACCACCTGATCATTACTGTCCAGACTCTGGCTCCAAAATAACAAGAAGGCAGCGTCAGGATATTTATGGCTTCACTTTTGTTCAGTGGGAGTAAGTGGAGACGCATCTTTTTTACAGCCTATGGTCTTGACATTAAGGATCACTATTTATTTTATCATTTTCTACCAACAGTCAGTTGGTTGGTTTATTTAACCATGAAAATTTCCCTACCAGTTTTCTTTACTAAATCCTTTTTAACAGTGATCTGTAATAGTTTTGAGAAAGAAAAAAAAAACTGTATTCTGCTGATAAAGGAATCAAATTGTGCTGATATGGTCTTTTTTTTAAGATTATTTTATTTTAAGTTTAAGATTATTTGGGCATTTTAAGATTTTAATTCCACAGGATAGATGAAGACATGAAAGGGGAGAGGAGTAAACCTCTATATATGTGTGATGGCTCTACCAACTGAGCTAACCCGGCCACGATGTGGTCATTTTTAAAGGCCATGAATAATGACTTAGTTTGGTAGTAAAGGGGAACTCTTTGTGTCTCCAGAGGGAGCTGCATGAAGTCAGTTGAGTCAGCATCTGTTGTGTCCAGGGTTCGAAGTATGGTGGAGCTACTTGGAGCTTCATAATATCCCATATATTTAGCTTTCTGAAATAAATAACAGGCTGATAATAAAGCAATTGTCAGGATGCATGTTTACTCGTGCATAAAAATTTCTAATAATTTGTGTCTACGTTAATAAACACAATGCTGTCTATTCACACAATGGACATCCATGGTGGGCAATCACCGCACGTCACCTACTTTTTGATGGTGTATTTGCATTGCGTTCTTATCTACGGAATGATTTAGGGGATGATTTGTTAGGAGAGCATTGGGTGTTGTGGTTAGACTAGTCTATATCGACAACGATTAATTTGGGGGATTGCTCAGGTGCCACAGAAGATCCGCTGGAACTCCCTCATTTTCGGCTGGATATCCGTTACCTTCCTCTGTCTTTGTGTTGGCGTTCTAACCTCTGGTGGATTTCTGAGGACTATGGTTAACTGCTCCTCAGATCTCTGCAGGGTAAATCCAGACAGCTAGCTAGACTATCTGTCCAATCTGAGTTTTCTGTTGCACGACTAAAACTACTTTTGAACATAAACGTTCCACCAAAACAAGTTCCTTCCCGAGGCTATTTTGCAGAGGCACCTTACCAGCTTAGCGCTGCCCAAGACAATTGTGATTGGTTTAAAGAGATTCCAATAAACCAAAGCATGTTTTTGTACTATCCTATCCTGTTGTGTGGACTAACAAGACCTTCCTCAGCAGCGCTGTGCAGAATGGTCTGGCAATGCGAGGCTATGTTTAGATCTTGCTATGTTGTCTGTAAGACCAACATTTGAGGCTGAGGGCATGCTCTTAACTGTGATGTGATGCAGCCAAGGTCTGGTCTTTTTAACAAAGTATTGCAAACCATTGCCTGTCCTGTGCACTGGTCGGGTCTGGGTACAAATCTGGAGGCGTGGAGTTAGAAAGAACTGTCAGCGGCCAAATTGCATTGTGGGTAATGTTGGTGCCAGGTTTTAAAAAGTAAGAAGAATGTGTGGAATAAAAAAGATAATAAGTCTGCGGCATCAATCCTTTTGTCCTTTAACTGTCCATCATTTGTCCGACAATGTTATGGGAGTGCAATGCTAAATCATTGTACTGTTTTAAGTTTGGAGTACGTGATAAAGCTATATTCCAACTGTATGCAGATGGTAAAACTGAAACATTGTTCGTCACTGTACCGACACCTGCTCACCAAGATCAGAGGCTGTCAGGGATCAGATAAAGAAATTACAACATTATAGATAGGGAATACACAATAATATGCAGCATGACTGCAGTGTTCTCCCATAGCTGTCTGAGCATCACCTACACAACTGGAACCTCGTGTTTTAGACTTTCTTCAGGTTTAAGCATTGTCTAAAATGCAAAGGCTAGCTGTGAGTGTGAGTGTTGCTAGTAGCAGCGGCTCCCATTCAGAGATGAGATAGGCTCATGCAGTCACTGTCAGTGACATGAAATGGTACTTTGTGCAGCTATTCTTTGATAGAGTTGTTGTGTGGGAAATGATGAAGCCCACTGCATGACCTTTTAGTAGTTTGCAAATCATGCCAGTAATACAAATACAGCAAATTAATTATTGGCAGCTGTTTCAAAGGCCGAGAGGAATGTCGAGAGGTTCAGTGTGTGTGGAATCTCACCTAACTCTAACAAAGTAAACTGTCATAAGAATGAGAAGCATGCGTCATTTTTGGTGTGCTCATCAAAACGTACTGTAGCATACATTTTGACAGTGATGGGAGATCACTGCTTGCCGATTTGGGGTACGGGTCAAGGGGTGGAGGGACTACATGAAGGTTGCAAGGAAGAGGTAGGCTACTGGTAAGTAGGAGTAGGAGGAGTAAAGAGGAGGTGTAAGAGGAGGAAGATTAACCCAGGACTACATTAGAATGCAGGAGGAGGAGGAGCAGGAGGCCAAGGTTTGAGAGGGAGAGAGGGCAACCCCGGCAATAAAATGAGCCACGGGCCACAGAGCAAGGCGGAGGGAAGGAAAAGGGGATAGGAAGACCTGCGGAAACAAAGGAAGACAGGACAAAGAGTAAAAACACCAACACTATCCCATAGCTTTGTCTTCAACACTTTCAACTGGACAGTCGCAATTTAACAGAAGTGTGTTCTTCTGGTTTCTGTAGCTGCTCGCTGAAAATATTTGAAAAGATGCCAGTTGAATGTGCTGAGAGAGCTTATGAAATGTGAGGATTTAAAAAGATGGGAGTGGAAATATTAAGAGAGTCACAGGTTAATGGGAAGGAAACAGAAACATTCTCTTAGAGGAAGGGTATGGACATTACAGTATAAACAGTGCAAACTGGAGGTGAAATACTGTTTGTCATTTTGCAGGGCTGTTTTGATATCTAGTGCCAGTTAAAGGAATTGTTCAATATTTTGGGAAATATGCTTATTTTTTAGAGAAGATGGATATCAATCTCATTGATATTGTCTGTTAAGTACAGATCTGGAATATGAATGTAGTTAGCCGAGCTGAAAGACTGGAAGCAGGGGGAAACAGCCAGCCTGCCTCTGTCTGAAGTTCACAAATTAACAGTTAATCCATCCACCCAGCACTTCTGTGCAACATCTCTGGCTAAAGCATGGATTGCAGATATATTCAGAGAGCAAAGATTTGGCTCTATGTACGGGGAACTCCACCTAATACCACAAACTGTAGTTTATACATTTGTATTTGTGTATGGATTACAAAAACAAGATACAATATGCAGAGCTGCAAAGATTTATTGATTAGTTGTCAACTGTAAAATGAATCACCAACTACAATGATAACCAACTAATCGTGATGTAATGTGTAAAGCATAATGTAATATGATTATTTTCTAATGTCTTCTCTCCTCAGTAAACTGAATATCTTTGAGTTGTGGACAAAAGACATTTGAGGGATGTCATCTTGGGCTTTGGGAAACACTGATCCACGTTTCACCATTTCATGACATTTTATGGAGCAAATAACTAATCCATTCATCCAGAAAATAACAGATGAATCAACAATGAAAATAATTGTTAGTCACAGCTCAAATAAAATTTTATTTAGAGAGCTTTAGAGGTGGTAGTAGGCATATGTTTTAACTTAGGACAGAGTCTTAGCTGCTTCCCCTAACTCAATCTTTATGTTAAACTTTACTACGGTCTGACTCAAGCTCTGTACTCAAACTTGCCAATTGGCGCAGCACAAACAACACTGACATAGCTGTGGTTTTGGTCTGCACCAACTCCAGAAAATAAATGACTATCTCTTTAGCTAAATGCTCCACTATGTTCACCAGCTGGTCTTTTAGGCATCTTTCCCACCTGCTTCATCACACTAGAGTTGGGTTTCCCCCTTGGTGCGGTTCATTTGGGCTGGTGAGAACGCAGCAAATCACACTCAAGTGCGCACCAAAAGCAGACCAAACAAGCGTACCAAGACCTGCCTGATGAGGGGGTCTCAGTACGCTTTCAATCCAACTCTGCAGCGGTTTGTTTGTGGTGAGAACATGATCCGACCTCGAACGGCACCAACTACTGTATGTGTAGTCCACGAGTCTGAGCTGATGTCTCCTGTAGTCAGGTGTGTTTAGCAATCTGCGATGCAGCATAGCAACAAACTGTAGCAGCTTGCAGTGTTTCTCTCACAGCAAAAGACTTGGTCACGCTCGCCGTCACTCGCATTTCCGTTGTTGCTTGATTTGTATTGACTTATTTTGGTACGCTGGGTTTTTTCCAGGAGTAAAACGAAACCGTACCAGGCTCCAAGTTTACAGACTCAACAAGTCAGACCAAAGGACTGTTTGGAGCAGGACAGGTAGTGTACATAGCTCTCTCTCTGGAAACAGCTGCTGCTGGAAACAATGCTATGGAGCAGTGAGAGTGAACCAAAGCAGTTACGTTGCGGTCTATAAACAACGAGTGGAAATAAGATGAGATAAAGCTCTGCAGAACTTGCAGAGATGGTGATAATTCATTGTGGAACACCTTTCACCCCTTACACATAGCCTACTGATTTGATCCATGGTTGTAAATGTATTGTTTTAAGCTGTTTTAATGCACAGACATGAGACTGATATCCATCTCTCAATTTCAAGTCTAAACTGAATCTTCATTATGATGTCACATAAAAGACAATAAAACAGGAGCACTGTTTAAGGCAAAGCTATCTCTAATGTATTTTGTATTTATCTTTGATAAAGGAAAATTAATTCTGAAATATTGGCATACATTATTCAGGGCATTTAATCTGTTAAAGTTTATTCTGAAGTGCATCCAAGACCGTCAAAACAAAGCCACTGCAAAACAAATACATTTGCCTCAGAAAAGGCAAGAGACATCTTGATGTGAATTATTCAGGATCATTGAAAACAAATCAAAGCAAACTGTCTGACTCATCTGGCTTTCTTTTCATGCTGGATATCAAAGAGAACATCCCATTTAGTGATATTCATTTAAATCTCATCTCCTGCTTGAGAGTGTGTTTGAAGTTGTCACAACCCTGCAACTCAGCTGACCTGTTAGGCCCCACAAGGCCGTGGCAACAATACTGGCAGAGGTTAAATAATGCTGTTGATGCAAATACTAGCCAGAGGCCTGTACTATGAAGCAAGATTTGGCGTTAACGAGCTAACTTCAGGTTCAACCCTGGGTTTTCTGTACCACGACGGTGGATCATTTGTTACCGGGTTACATCGCCGTGGTAACTTATGCTGAACACCTAACCTGGTCGGGAGCAGGTTACGTTGGAGATTAGAGATCAACTGGTGTAAAAGCACCGCCTGCTGACCAATCAATGCTCGAAAGATAACGGCGTCACCGTTCTTAGAAGATCAGGCGGAGCTCAGTGCGCGGAGAGAGCGAGAGAGAGAGAGGGAGAGAGAGAGAGAGAGGGAGAGAGGGAGAGAGCGATAGAGAGAGGGAGAGAGAGAGAGGGGGGGAGAGAGAGAGGGGGAGAGAGAGAGGGGGGAGAGAGAGAGGGGGAGAGAGAGAGAGGGAGAGAGAGGGAGAGAGCGTGGGGAGAGAGAGAGAGAGAGAGAGAGAGAGAGAGAGAGAGAGAGGGAGAGAGGCAGAGAGCGATAGAGAGAGGGAGACAGAGAGGGGGGGAGAGAGAGAGAGGGAGAGAGAGAGGAACAGAGAGAGAGAGGGAGAGAGCGGGGGAGAGAGAGAGAGAGAGAGAGGGGGAGAGAGAGGAACAGAGAGAGAGAGAGAGAGAGAGAGAGAGAGAGAGAGAGAGAGAGAGAGAGAGAGAGGGGGAGAGAGAGAGGAACAGAGAGAGAGAGGGAGAGAGAGGGAGAGAGCGGGAGAGAGAGAGAGAGAGAGGTGCTCATGAAAGTTAATTGACTGATGACTCCGTTAACATTCCCTGATGGGTATTGTTATGAAATATATAGATTTTCAGCAGAGGGAATTATGGGCTATTTGTCGGCTTCTTGAGCCGTGTGTTGCCAATGCGCACATCGGTTTAAATTATGTTTTTATATTTTTTATTTGTTCTCACGATGGCTTACCACTGCCAGGGTTGAGACTGAAATAATAGGCTAAAGCAACGACAGTTTATGGAAAGCACAAGTGTAATTATGGTCAGATCTTGGTCCTGACTGATGGGGAAGTGATATTGATAAGCGTTGTGATTTACACATTTACAGCGTCGGCTATTTTTGTTGCCAGCTTTCCTCCTGTTTTAGGAAGCAGCGACTGTATTGCGTTTTGCCTGTAAAACCGTGTCTGTGTTCTTCATATTTATGTAGAATTATAGTTTGCTCTTCTTATGTAAAATATGCTACTCTGGTAGATGTTTGTGAATGGTCATGCTGTGCAAACACCGCCTCTTATATGTGAACGTGTGCGTCTTTGGATTGGGTAACTCTGGGCTGATTGAACTAGTTGATAACCACCGTCGTGACACAGCTTATGGAGGACCGCGGTTGTTAGGTTAGGTGAAGCCGGGTAACTGAAAGAAATCCAGGGCATGTTGATCTGGATTCGTAGTACAGGCCTCTGGTCTGTTTACTATGAGTTTTAATAGAGTTGAGTTCAGCTGCTGAATTGAATGAATAAAAGCATAGAGGTGACCTGCTCTGTGTGTATTCCACAAATGGGATCTAAAGTGTGTCCATTAGCCAGAATCATGCCCTCACTTCTGCTATCTGTATAACTGGCACGCATTATGGGTGCTATCTTACCCGGTTTCCTTTGAGTCCTTGTGGTCCTACTAAACCCTGTGAAAAGAAATAAGAGATAACATCAGTGGCTGCTTATTTTCATTTTAGGTTTAGTTTACTATAATAACCTTGAATGCAATGCGACGTCAGCAACAGCCTGGCCTGTCACATACAGTATGTGCAAGCAGTCCCAGTAGATTACTTTGTACTACACTTTTTATTTGTGTAGTAAAAAAAATATTAAACAGCAAGATTAAGAGCAGCATCTCAAAGGTCCTGTCCTCATAGTGAGATTATTGTACAGTGCAATACAGCCTGCCAGAGAACAAACGCCAGAGGAGAATAGCGACACAAACTACACCTTACAAGGTGCCCCCAGCTCGTCACATGAACATGGATGCACATTCACACAGGAACATTTTTGGGGTCAGTATCTTGCCCGAGGACCATGGCAGGCATGGAAGTGAACCACAGACCTTTCATATGAAAGACCAGTGGTTCCCAACTTTCTTTTTCAGATAAACCTGCATACCCCTTCATCAATTCCCCATGTATGTTCCAATAGTACACTATTCATTATATAAAAGTGGATATTTGTAATTGTTTCATACAATTGAACTGTCAATATTGCGGTTGGTTTGGTCAGCAATCCTAGTGCTACAAACCCTCTAGGATGCTACCACTTGGAGTGAAACTGAATGTTTCAACCATATATCCATTAACGTTACTTTAAACCATTACTTTTAGCTTATTTTAACCATTAGCTATACTTCTGTGCTCGCTTGCTAACTAGCTTTCACACACTCTTGCATAACTGCAACATGTTCCGGTGTTACAGTTGACTTAATGTTAATATGTCTATATAACTTTTTAATCAAATCACAATTTTTTCAACAACAATCTTTCCACGTACCCCCTGGCAACTGCAAAAGTACTATATACTAAACATATCCTGTAATTGTAAGGACAGTGATAATGAAGTTTTCATCTGACTCTGGGTAAGAGGACAAAGAAGCATAATCCTCTGAATGTTGAATGTATGGATTTGAGTTATTTGGACTGAAAACATAGTCATCTGGTCTCTGTAAGAAGCCCTTAATGTGAATGTATTCAAATGCAAACCTTTGAGATGTTAATGACGATGTTATCCTTCTTCATGTTTTAGCGTCCCCTTGTCTGAATGTTGCCTCACAATTTCAAATCATACCAGCAGAAACCAAATCTAAATAGTTCCTTTATTGTTCTTTCATTTTGATATAAATTCAATTTAATGAGATGGATTTTGGCACAGACTTTGGCCACCCTGCAGCCTAACTAACAGCTAAGGCTACATCAGTATTGGTATTAGCCTGTCATCATGTCAGACTCTGTCAGAAGTCCTATTGTTGTAAACATGCAGCTTTCAAAGAGCTGAATACTTCCTGTTGTGATCAATATTTAAAATGGAATTACAGACTTACAGGGATGCCTTGAGGCCCGATTGGTCCTGGTAATCCTGCATCTCCCTTTTCACCCTGTTGTGACAAGACAAAATCCAAAGTGTATATTGTCCTAAAACTTTTTTTTTAATTTTATAAGCAAAACAGAAAACACACAAAGATACTCACTCTCTCTCCCTTTGGTCCTGCTGGCCCTGACACACCTGATGGTCCTATTAGACCCTTTAAAACAGAAAAGGGAAAATAAATACCTGTATACACGCAGAATAGAATGAGAGAAAATCATAGTAAAACGCCTCAAATCAGTAAATCAACAAGCTTTCGGGTGGAAATGAATAGATGCCACAAAAGATAATGTCATGGACCATTTAGATGATTTTTTTAATGAATCTGGAGTGACAGAAAAAGGGCTAGGACAGAATTTGCTGTACACCTGTAGCATTAACACGCCAAGCTTGTGGAACCACTGTCTGTTAAAAACGAGGGAAAATGAATAAAATGTCAACAGCTGCAGTTCTCTGTCTGAGTAGCAGTCAGGATTGGAGAGGAAGACCTTGCATCTCAGGCATATCCAGATTGTACAGTGCTGTATGGAATCAAGCTGTCCAAGTGTACTGTATGACATGTCAACATGCAGCACGGGTATCTTTGCATGCTCCTTGCAGGATAGTTCTTAGCAATGGCAACTCTGCAGCCCACTGCTGCTGATACAGCATCATGATGCAGGAAACTGTTGAAGCAGGATTGAGGACTGAGGATTTACACTGGTATGACGTCCAAGATGGAAATTCAAAGCAGAACCAGGCAACATGCCACACTCGGGGTGGGAGATTATGAACAGATTTTAGGATATTTTGACATTTGACGATTAACCTGAAGTAATATGATGCTACAAACCCAGAGCAACCATGGTTGCTCATGATTTGTTTGGACCGATATCAAGATATTACAATATTTTATATATAACCACAAAATGCTTATGTTGTTATCTTGGGGAAACAAAAATTACAAATGTATTGGGTTTAAACTGTATACACTCAAATAAAAGCTAGTATTAAATGTATACTGTGTCCAGCATTATAAAGGAAAGGCAGAAAAACCCAATGGAATTCAGGACAAGTTCTGCATGGTACATACATTTCTACAGCACTAATGCCATTAGCAGGACAAACGAGTCATGTCATACTTAGCTCTGAGTTTCTCTTTTTTTTTCTTTTTCTACAGGTGTTTCACAATAAAAGCCTTTGTATTTTGTGGCTCCATTGAATAATTTGAATGTTAGCACTGAGTTTTACCCTATCTTTCTCTATATGTGCTGGTTCTTAATATGTGGAGATGTTCTTCTCTGTGTACCTCACGTCAATTGCCCTGTGAGGTCTGATTTGAAACACCCGTTACTATAACGATCAGTCACATGAGCGTTGAATTTTATCCTGAAAACAGGCAGTGTGCTGAAAAGTCAGTACTAACAAAATGACATGTGCAGCGTTTCCATGGTTTTCACAGCGTAGCCTAAGGGTAGGATTATGCTGGTTGAGCCACTGGAAGGCTTTTAATTAGGGCTGTCAGCATTAACGCGTTAATCGCAATGCGATTAAGGGCCGAGCATAATGCATACATTTTTTTTAATCGCATGCCGCCATTTATTAATTTATTTTCACTTCACTCGGCTTTACGTCGTGCCTAACAGGCTACTATTTCGCCGTACTTCCTCGTAACACATCCTGCTGCTGCAGGAATAGCAACGCGGATTTCGGTGCCTCATTCTGGAGCCACTGACATGTCTGCTCTTCTCTCTGATGCTCTGAGACAGACGATACAGGAAACACAAACATCGCTGCACTAGTTAACACTATACTCAACAGTAGCTAACGTTAGCCTACCGCTAGCTAGTTAACACTATACTTGACAGCAGCTAACGTTAGCCTACCGCTAGCTTGTTAACACTATACACGACAGCAGCTAACGTTAGCCTACCATTAGCTAGTTAACACTATATTCGACAGCAGTTAACGTTAGCCTACCGTTAGCTAGTTAACACTATACTCAACAGCAGCTAAGGTTAGCCTACCGTTAGCTAGTTAACACTATACTCGACAGCAGCTAACTTTAGCCTACCGTTAGCTAGTTAACACTATACTCGACAGCAGCTAACGTTAGCCTACCGTTAGCTAGTTAACACTATACTCGACAGCAGCTAAGGTTAGCCTACCGTTAGCTAGTTAACACTATACTCGACAGCAGCTAACGTTAGCCTACCATTAGCTAGTTAACACTATATTCGACAGCAGCTAACGTTAGCCTACTGTTAGCTAGTTAACACTATACTCGACAGCAGCTAAGGTTAGCCTACCGCTAGCTAGTGAACACTATACTCGACAGCAGCTAACGTTAGCCTACCGCTAGCTAGTTGACACTATACTCTACAGCTGCTAACGTTAGCCTACCACTAGCTAGTAGCTGGATTAAACACGGTTACAATGCTGACAGCTAACGCTAAACGGTGTAAAGTGTGTCTGTATTTCACTGTAGAGGATTCAACACCAGGATGTAACAATCTGCAGCTGCTGTTGTCGGAAAAACACAGACGGTGCGTTCAATGAAACTGGTGATTTACAGCCTCGTGGTGCATTCAAAGTTGTTGTTAAATGCCCTTTTCCCATCTGGTGGTTGTTTTTGTCATTCAACAGCTATTTACTAGTGAAATAAGTTATTGTTACAGTGATTACATTATTATTAAACATTTAATTTTGATGATATGGCCTTAGCAATAAACAAGCCATTCTTTAATGTCGCCAACTGTTTAGTAGACTTCTTTTTTTTTCGGTTCAGGCACCGTTAAGGCACCGGTACCGATTTAAAAGTACCGCTTTAGCACCGGTATCCAAACCAAACAATACCCAACCCTAATATTGACTCTAGATTCAAATGCGTGACTAGATTAAATATATAATAAACAAATACAAATGTTTAAATCAAGTTCATAAAGTCATTTTCTTTGCATTCATTTGATTCCCAATCAAGATACACTGGTAAGAATGGGTTTCCATTGTTAATATGTACTTAAAAACTGTTCTGGAATGCAAAATAATTAACTATAGAAAATCAACGATTAATCGCAATTAAGAAAATGTAATCGTTTGACAGCCCTACTTTTAATGTGAAACATTTGTGCAGGAAGTGTTGAGTTTCATTTACCAGCACCACGTTGAGCCCCAAGAAAACGTAGCAACACCGTTTTTAAAAGTTGAAACAGGGGTGCGTTGAACACCTTGTTGTGTCTTTTTATCACCACGAGTTTACAGACACGTCTCTGCTGACTGGGTATCACCTGTGACACAGCCAATGAAAGAGAGACACGCCCACCGAACGGAGAAAACATAAGTTAAAGCCCGTTGCGCACCTTGGTCCACAACTCAAAGATATTCAGTTTACTCTCACAGAACTTGAATCAAAGAGTTTTTTTCATAGAAATTTTTCATAAAAAATGTCTCAAACCAATTGTAAAAAAAATTGCAGATGAATGTATTAGTTGACAACAAATCAATTCATCTTTGCAGCACTACCTCAACCATATTTTTGTATTTGTTGTTACATCTGCTATAAGTATGTTCTACTTTGTACCAATTGTAGGCTATGGGACGTTCTTCTTTGCTTAGTTTGGAGTTTTAGACTTGGAGAAAAGTTGTTCTGGCCAACTCAAATTATTTCTGCAGGGGTTGTCAATATAAACCATGGAAGCAAAATGCTGATGTAGAGTTGCCTTGTTTTTGTCGTCATGCCAGTGAATCCTCAGAACCCAATCCTGAACAGTCCTGTCCTCACAGAGCTGCTTCAGGGAGAAATAGAGACATGACAAGCATGGGAAGCAGGAAAGCAAGCGGACATGACAAGCAGACAAAGCAGACATCAAGCAAGCCGTAGTGGGGGGGTGGAGGATGGAGGAGGAGGAGGAAGAGGAAGAGGAGGAGAAGGGTGGGGGGGGGGGGTGCGCCACTCACCACTGGACCCGGTCTGCCGTCTAACCCATGAGCCCCCTGTATAGCGTTGTACACAGTTAGAGAGCAGAGATGATTGGGGGGAGATGGTGGGGGAGAAGGGGGGGGCGGATGGGAAGGTGGAGGGGAGGGGAGGGGAGGGGGGGTGAGTGAAGCTGTGACTCAAGTGACTTCAAAAACACATTCAGATGATGACAAATGAAGGGTGACGAGTGGTGGAGGTGAAGGCAAAGTGAGGGACAGTAGATGGGAGTCATTTATTTAAGGGCTCATCAAGTCTACGGCCCTGTCATGGCTCATAGTAACGCTAGGACTGTTTTCACATTCAATGTCTGTCTCTTAATACGTTCTGCCTTCTCTACCCTGTCAATGCATTCTCATAAAAAAGCATTCTCATAAAAAAGTTTGTATGATATCCCACGAAATTACGACGCGACTGTTGCACTTACAGTAAGTTAACAAAAGGTGATGGTAAACAAAAAGTTTAGTTTACAAAAAAAAAAGTTTTTGGTTTGGGTTAAAACACCGGCCCCCTTAAGTAGTACTCCCAGGACACGAACACCCGTTTCCTGGGTGAAAGTCTTGTGTTTTTCCTCGTCCCCTCTTCCGGGACATGAACTCTGCTCCCCCACTCAAAAGCCCTGTGTCTTAAGACCCACCATCCACCCTGACCTCCCCCCTACACGGATCTCCGCAGACTTGTACAGCGGCAGTCAATGTGATGCATACAGTAATAAATATGTGGACCACATTTGAATTACACAGCATTACTTTTTGTAGCTATGTGTACAAATGGTTCATGAGAACAGGCTGACCCTGTCTGTGGCTCTCAGCCCAAAGCCCATCGGCCCTACTTGACAATTGTTTAAAAAAATGCTCCAAAATATGTAGTTCAATTTTCTCAAAAAGGTTTAGTTATTATTAAAACAGCTGCTCACCGTACTGTAGCTTTAGCAAACGTGACTCAAATAGGAGGAAATAGAACAAACTTGTGAATTTATGGCCAAAGAAGATCCGTTTTGTACCTCAGAGCGACTGTATACAGTGTAAATAAATGACTTTTAAATGCAAGTTTAATCCAATAACAAAGAATATAATCCCAAAGTGACAGATACCATTTTTAAGAGTATAAAGAAAATATAAAACAGCCTAAACATTTGAATAGATTGTCGAATAAAAATGTGCAATAAAACCAGTAAAATGTTTAGATTTGGAGTGTTATGTTAATTATTTACTTCCTTTGACACAATCCACCATTCCATGCAACATTTTAACAGGATTGTGACAACATAGAAGCGACATCTGAGACATTAAACATCAGTCAGTTACAAATCATAAACTACAGGGTTGAAGCAATGTGGGCTTCAAGGTTGATTTAGCATATGGCTAACATTTTTGCACTGAAGCAGTGATATAATCCCTAAAAGTATCAAAATTAAGTAAGAAAAGTTGAAAACAGGATATAACACAAATAGAAGAAAGAGCTCTGAGACTTATGAACAGACAGTGTACTTACAGGAAGTCCAAGATGGCCTCTGTCTCCCTTGTCGCCCTTCTGACCCGTCGCTCCCTTTTCTCCTCTAATGCCTATGCCTGGTTCTCCCTGAGAGACAGGGTGAGACAAAATACCATCCTTACACTGTCATGCATTTAATGGCTATGATGTAGAATGTATGTGTGAATGGTGGCAGATGTAATAAAACCAGGAGCTGCTACTGTAGGTATTATTTTACAATATAGGAACAATATCTTACCTTAGGCCCTGAAAATCCTTGAGCTCCCTGGATGGAACAAAAACAGTTTACTGACACAGTCTGTCCTGTAACTCACTTCTTGCCAGTGGACACCACTGAGTCCCAAAAGATCAATAGTACAAATACAGGTTTAAGCCACATGAAAAATAGCTTGCAGTAATGAATTGGAGAACCTGAACAGGTAGTGAACAGCAGTGGTTGAATGTAACTAAGTACCTTTACTCAAGTACTGTACTTGTTAGAGCCCGACCGATAAAGGATTTTTAAGGCCGATATCGATACAAATATTTGGTGATTTTCCCATATATCGGCCGATATATATATATATTTTTTAAATCCAGAAATGCATAACAAAACAAACAGATTTCCCTAACATTAGTTATTTGTAGTTATTTATGAGTCCTCACTGAAATAATATGATAATATTTGTTTGTCAGTTTTATTGTCACAACAGAACAGATGAACAAAAAATATATTAAAGTTCTGATAAATAAAATGTATAAAAATACAAACTTAAGATATGAAAGTTAAAGGGTTAAACACGATTTTAAAATATTCATTTATCGACCATTATAAATGCAGATACCGATAGTTCGGAAAAAGCCTAATATCGGGCTCTATTACTTAAGTACAAATTTGAAGTACTTTACTTGAGTCTTTTGTTTTCCACTTTCTACTTCTACTATTGTACTTTTACTCCACTACATTCATCTGACAGCTTTAGTTACTAGTTACTTTACACATTAAGATTTCTGCACACAAACACATGTAGTTTATAAAATGATGTTTTATTCTAAATGAAACTAGCCAACAATATAATGGCTACAAGTCCAGCTGAGATGATTAACTGAGTTGAACTAGGAAACATGGAATGGTATTTTCCACATTCAAGTGTCTTGTTTTTCTCCAGTTTGGCTCACCCTCTACCCACCGGTACAGGTGGTAGGTGCTAATTGGGTGAGGCTGGGTTAAAAGGGCTTGAGGAGAAGGGGAGCCAGAGAGAGGGAATGGGCAGCTTGCTGAGAGGTTGCTGTTTAGTTAGTTTGAGGGTATTTTGCTGTCAAGTGAATACATTTTTTTGTATTTTGGTTTGAGTATGTTTTGGTGTCGTTTTGTTAATAAATGCACAAATTGTGCACTTTAAAAGCTTCCTCTAATGTCAATCATGGCAGTGTACAATATACTATTGTGCTCACTTGTGTAGTGAGTAGGGCAGCACGATTTGAGGAAATATCAATTATTTTGACTGATATTGCGATTGCGATATGATTTACGATATGGGAGGAATATTGGATGATCATTTTTCTATCATTATTCTAATAATAAATAAATAAATGGTAATATTCTTACTGCACATATTTAGTTGCATCAGTTCCTGCATTAAAGGCCATGCACACTCTTGGTCCCCTAGAAGGTGCTTTGACCTGATTAGACCTCTTCTTAGAACTGTGTGGGAATGTTGTGATCCATTAAAACCCCTTCTCTGATCTCAATCTCCTACTGCAAATGTTGAGATGCGACACTTACAACTTCATCATTCTTATCAGTTCATTTTGTTTGGAGATGTCATGTACTGTACGTTTCAGTATACAGTACATCTGTCCACTTCAACCTGAGCTGATGCCTACTCAGCCAAATATACTAAAAACACTTTGCAAGTGTGCAGGGCCTTTAAGCGTGGGCTAGTGTTAAGGTTAAGGGGTTGAATGAAATTTTGACTCACTGCTGGGCCAACTGGTCCTGGAGGTCCTGGGGGCCCTGGAGGCCCATATATCTAAACACAGACACAAACACTGTCAGGTTTCAACTCAGAAAATATTGCTCATCAAACTTGTGCTCTAATTTTAAGTAAAGTTAATGACCACCCCTTACCATTTCCGACCTTCCACCATCTCCAGGTGCACCTTTTAGGCCCTGTGACAAGAGGAGGTGAAGACACAGAAAGTCACAACATTGTCAATATATTTCCTAGACAGACAAACTATTGAGTGAATGAAAAATGAGGCAACACAGCACATTTTCACACAGCATTTGGGGTGAATACAAAGTATCTTCTACTATTCCCCCTTTTCCAGGTCAGACACTGCATCCAGACAGATGCATCATGAGGGGCACCATTGCGTACCATTGAGCCAGGTAATCCAATAGGGCCAGGGGACCCTGAAGCCCCCTTTTCACCAGTAGGGCCATCTAAACCCTACAGAACAAGAAAGGGGAGATGGGCATCACGATATCGGCAGAGCGTTTTAATTCAGGGACTGATGAGTTCATCTTCATGTTAGAATCAAAGCAAAAAAGACAAAGGAGAAAGTTTTATATTCATCCAATCTTAGGGGGCTTTCACACCTACCTCATTTGGTCCGGACTTTCAGGCTTTTCAGTTTGATCCGAACTAAAATTACAGGTGTGAAACCTCCCCCGGAGCACGGTCCGGAACAAAGAGTCAGAATTTGGTCCGACGTTGCGGATCAAACTCAACCAAGGTCCGGTTTGTTTCTAGTGTCAAAGCATTTATTTTTGGATTGTTTGGACTTTAATATTACGTCTTTCAAATACAATATAGAGCTTTGCACACCTTGGTGGTATGGACCCTACTAAAATAATCGAGCATACCTAAACATCATCCGCAGATGCATCTTTGTGACAATATTTTTTTAATCAACCCAATATCCAGCTGTACGGAAATGCTACAGTCTGGAACGCAATGCTGCCCATCCTACATCAAAGACAAACCCTAACAAAAAAAGATGTATACCCAAGAGCAAAATAAATGCCTCCCTTAGTAGGTAATATAGCTAAGTATCAAACATACAGATATACGGCAAACAGAAGAACATGGCTCTCAAAGTATCACAAGGCTACAAATAGCATAGCCCTTTATATGGGGGCACATTTGGGATCCATGCCACAGTGAATTAAAAGTTAAATACAGTGTCATTCCTGGGGTCCCTTCCAAGCTAGTGAGCCTCTAATTAGATAATAAGAGGGCATCTGGAAAAAGCCAAGCCTTCCCTCTGGATAATGACAGCTGTGGGACTTGGGCTTTGGTCAGGGAAGCCCAGGCAGTGGTGTGGTGTGGTAGGGTGTGTGGTTGACACAGTCACTCACAGGTGATCCAGATGGACCCATGTCTCCCTTGTCTCCTTTGGGTCCCGCAAAGCCCATGACACCACTTTCCCCTCTGGGCCCTTCAGGACCGGCTGGGCCTGCAGGACCAGGCTCTCCAGGCTTTCCCCTGGGTCCCTAAAAACACAAGAGATCAAGGTTGACTCAATGAATTGTACCTAACAGACATATTTTACATGGATTTTAAAATGGGAGTTTAAATCATCATTGCTTCATATTGTCATCACAATTAATAGATTTCTATCACAATATGCATTAACTGCCTAGCTAATAATATGAAGTACTGAAAACTAAGTATTACCTTCTCTCCGTCCAGCCCTGGAGCACCTGGCAGACCAACTTCACCCTGAGGACACACCAAGGCTTTATTACCAACTAGGCTAAGCAGGCAGCTGTTCCAGGACCTTAGCCCCTCAGGGGGCCCAAGCGGCACTGCTTGACAGGGCTGGGTATCGCCAATGATTTCTCAAATCAATTCCAATTTACAATGCCCTTACTCGATTACATTTCCGATTCAATATCAGTTTGATATGAATTTGCAGTTACAATACCAATTTTACTTGGATATAGCTTTGTAAAAGAGATTTTCAGAAAACGTATGCTGTAAAAGTAAACTTGGACGGCAAGGACATACTGGCCCAACAGTGAAATTGCGACTCCCTGCCTGTTACATGATGCCCTTATACATCCATGGTGAAAAGGAATATATTAATAAAATCCCCAAACCGATCTTTTAATCAATATCAAATCACTTAAAGAATAGAGAATAGATTATTTTAACCCAGCCCTACTGCCTAACTGACCTCATTTAAATGAATTCAGGTGTGCTTCTATTTTTATAACTCCAACTCTCTACATCTACACTTAAACGTTTTAAATTTTTAAGCATCATTTTGAGACAAAAACTATCTCTGTCCACACATCTGACAACACATGTCACATGACTGTGCGTGCCGGTGTAAACATGAAGCAGATTGTCTGATGTTCAAAATTATGGATGTATAAGTTGAAAATACAGAAAATACTTTGGAGAAAAAACATTTGCGAGAAGTAAGAGCAGGGAGTTATTAGCTTGGACTGAAGACAATGTGGAACTGTTACTGAAAGTGTGAACGAGAGGCGTAAATGTAGCAAAAAGATATTCGTATTTAAACCAACTTACACACAATATGAACTAAAACAGGCCTGCATTATAACCTTATCCTTTGGCCAAGTCTTGAGAAGTAGCCCTGTGTTGAGACCTTACATGTGCATTGTTTCTGTTTTTATACTCATGGTGCATGGTGCATGATCATAAAGATATTTACATTTAATGAAATTACCCATAAAAACTGACCTGGGGCCAGTTATTTGAGCGCTGGGAATAGGGGGCCAACAGTCAGTTGTTGCCCCCTTAACAGGTTAATCTGGCTATGGAACACACATCATTAAAAGGTAAAGGTACGTTATTGTCACATGTAGTGAAATTCCTTTTCTGCATTTTAACCCATGACCGGAAACCCACTGGGCCACCATGCCCCAAACACATAAACACACATAAACACACATAAAATAATAGTCGCAATAGTCACTTTAAAATGTCTCTTACCTTGGTACCAGGGAGTCCCGGGGTCCCTGGAGGTCCAGGTAATCCAGGTGGGCCCTAGGGGCAGAACATTTTACGTCATTTAATAGAATTTGTACTACTGCAATGTGTTTAAAACATGTCGTGATAAACCCTACAAAGTACATACCATCATTGGTATGTTGCGAATGTCCTGTGGAAGAATATTACATTTTACAATATAAATAAATATGAAAACATAAATATGTAATAAAGTTGCAACTTAATGAGTTACATACATTTTCATTGTTTTGGATTTCAGCCTTTCCTGGCTCCCCAGTTGGGCCTGCAGGACCCTGTTAGAGGAAAAAGACCACTCGTGAACATCAACATGAAAATAATGATTAGATATTGGATATTGTGTGTATTATGCGTCAATATTTGTCATTGTTTCGACAACTTACTCTTGGTCCAGCTGGGCCTTCAAGGCCTGGTTCCCCCTAGAGGATAAATGAAGGAACAACACTTAAAATCTCCATAAACACTCTCAGCTTGTGTTAGTATTTGGAAAGTCCTTCCATAATGCTGTTTTATCCTACCTTCTCTCCCCGGTCGCCTGTGTCACCCTGTAAGAGGAATAACGTAAGGTGACTTCCATGAGCACTACCTTTTGTTGAAGTGTTAGTTTATTAATCTATGATGGAGGCATTGCTGTGTGTGTGCAGCTATCTATCCACTGATCAAACGATTACCCTTTACCTTAGGTCCCATTAGGCCTGGAAGTCCTGGTGAACCTGGTTCTCCTTTAATTCCCTGGGCTGCAATGCTCGGATCTCCTTTCTCACCCTGCCATACATAAAGAACAGTGTTTACCTGAACGGAACACAACTCATTACTATTAACCAGACACACAGTGGCGGTTCTGGGGGGGGGGGGGGGGCCTCTGGCCCCCCTAACTTTGGCAAATATTTTCATACATTTTTAACCCCACCTTTATATCCAAAGAGGGGGATATTATTGTGCAGTGATACATAAAATGTAGGTTAACACTGAATAAGTATTCTTGTGTTTATTTTCATATGTGTATTGCTAATCTTTTGTAGAACCAAACCAATGAAGGGTTTGTAGTATGTAACACTTGTGCTTAATATATTTGGTACCCCTAAAATCACATGTGGCCTTAGCGTGGCCCCTCCCTTTGAAATAGTCTAGAACCGCAACTGCAGACACGTACAATAAGAAATGGAGTTTGACTGGTAAATATGGATTTTGATGTCCATTGTAATGCTGTTAATCCTGTCCTGGATACTGATGTTTTCAAAGTTGTCAGTCTTTGATATCTTTTTGTATAACTTTTACTTTTATCTGAATCTTCCAATTTCTATAACAGAATCCCTTATCGGACACTAAAGGTGGGATCCCCAGATAAAACTCAGATAATGAGAATGTGAGCTGTAGCTGGCATATATGAAATAGCAGGTTAGTAAACTAGAAAGTGGATTTGAGTTGAGATTAGTTTAGCATTTCGGTACATAGATCACCACACATTAAAGACAATCCTTTGATTCAGACTGAATCGAAGAATGCATGTATGAGTGTTGACTGACAAATGGTACAGTATGGTGAGGTTTGTCAGTACAACAAAAACGACTTAGCACACCCAATTCTGAAACAAGTCATTTAGGCTGGCTAATTATACCATCCATTGTAAAGACCAAAACACTCCAACAAACACCAAGTGAAGCATAGCTAACAGCACAGAAAGGTAAAACAAAGCACATTGAGTCTAAACTGGAGCTTTGGCCAGTCACAAACACAAGACACTGATGTGATGAACACATCCAGTTACTAGAGGAATAAGGATGACTGACAGAAGGACAAGCAGACAGTTAGGGTGCTCATTCCATTCCAGGCCTACCCTGTAGCCCCTCTTGCCAGGGATGCCAGGGATACCAGGGATGCCAGCCTGGCCCTTTGCAGTAGAAGAAAGACAGTTACGACACGCTGATCTCATTGGGTATTTAATAACTGCCAAACACACTGCTCAGAAATGACTTTACCTTTAACCCAGGAGCGCCCGTGAAACCTGGTTCTCCCTACCATGGCCAAGATGCCATAAAGGTCAAAGATGGTGGAAAAGGAAGAAAAGAAAAACAGTAGATTTGTTTTCAAGATATTGAAAAAGACATGCAGACAGACATACATTAAAAAGCAATTATTCATGCAATTGCATGGATAGATTACAGAATGGGCAAACAAGGCACAGCCCAGTGGAGCCCTGGGCCTGAGCCTCTGAAGGGACACATAATATTTCTTGTAGGGAAGTCAATCAAATGGCTATGAAGACATGCAAAACAACCATAGTGAGATGCACAAGGACTACAAAGAGACAGCTGACCTATCCTCTGTGAAAGTTGGTATTAAGCCGCAAAACGCAAAAATGCAAAATTGCAAAATTGCAAAACGACTACAAAATGTGTTTCTTTCAGTCTGGGTGTCTTTTCCTGTGTAAGAGGGCTGAGGAGCCCATTGTCTCTATCTGTTCATGTAGATGTATACAGTGAAATGAAAAACTGTGACTGATTAGCATCCATCAAGTGCCAGCTGCGGCATGATGAACACTCTGAAATTGGTTGTTAAAAATAGAAAGGAAACACACTCAAGCCTTTTAGTTCATCTGTGTTCTTGCTCCTCTTTACAGACTAATGAGTAGATGGTTTAAAGATGATGAACCGTCACAGCTGTGACCACACAAGCACAGACATAGCTGGCTGGTAGAGGGAGTTCCTACAATCCTGTTTGCCCCAGTGGAATCGGTATACTGTCAACTGTATTAGCAGAGTGCTTCCATGGATATAAATACTTCATTACCAAATGGAAAATAAACCAGCATTTATCAATGAGTACTTTCCAATTAATAACTAATAACAGGATCAGGACACCACACATGTAAACCCTTTTTCCACCAAAATTAGTGTACACACACACACACACACACACACACACACACACACACACACACACACACACACACACACACACACACACACACACACTACGTAATGGCTCTACCTAGCAGTGACGCCACCCATTTGTTTGTGGACTGCTGTTTAGAAGCCAGCAGTTTGCATTTTGCTTGACGCCATCTTGGTATTTTAGAGCCAGAAGTGACCATATTTGGACAAAAGGGCAGAGCTGGGGAGGATGACATGGTAAAGCCAGTGTCTCTTTGGTTTTAATGGTGCTGTGCTAAGGTAAACGCTAAGCTAAATGCTAAGCTAAATGCTAAAGAGGGAAAGTTGCTGATTTTCAACCCTGCACGCAAGTCTTCCAGCGGAGATTGTCCGGCCAGTTAACGCGGACCTTAGACTTTCCCTCAGGTTACAAGCTAATGCTAGCGCTAGCTAGCTTTGGTTGAAGAGGTGCTACCGAACACTGAACAAGACATGTTTCGGCAACCAAATGTTTCAATTAACTTAGGTGAAGTAAAAACACACAGTGAGAGGGTCAAAGTTTAAGATGAAAACATGGACAATACCCAAAAACAAGTTGAGGTCTATTGTAGTGTCCACAGTGCCATGGTTAGCATTGCTAAGCCCCTATCATAATTGACATGCCCCTGCAGCCTCTGATTTATTGTCTATTTTAAAATAAATGGGACCATAATTTATTATGAAAATCTTTACTGAGGTAATAAATCAAGGCAGAGTAGGGTCCCCTTAGACTCGTATAGAAAGTGACTTCTTTTTTAGGCCAGTGGATTCGCCCCCTGCTGGAAATTAGATAGAATGCAGCTTTAAGGCACCTCCACATTGGCTCCACTTTTCAGGCATGGAAGTTGCTGCTTGCTTGCCTCTTAACCAACTTTGTTTTTTACAGCAACCTTTGAGATAATACAACAACATTCATTCTCTGATATTGCCATCACTGTATCCTGGGAACTGAAGTTCTTTTCCTGTTCTAATCATACATCAGAGTGTTATAGCCTAATGGTGTCGTTAGGGCTGTACTTTTCTCCCTCATGTGTTACTTGGAAGACAGCGATGGAAAGGGACCACATCAGGACAGAGTGTCTGTTGGCCTACATGAGTTTGTGGTCAGATGAAAGCATTTCTGGACCTCCATTATCCCCGCTACCCTCAGAAGGACCTGAGTGGTGATAGCTCTAAATGCACAGAGGGGTTCATTAGAACGTTCCCCAACAACCAACTGCCCCAAACAGGAAACAGCATCTCTCTTTGATCCATGACTGCTCCAATCAGCTAGTAGCATTCCTCTGGTCCTGGAAAGTTTGTCCTTCGGTCTATTTTAACATCTCTCTTTCCGTGACAAACAGTGGGTGTAGGCCCAGATGGATCTGTCACACTGGCATGCCATGTCATGATTTATCAATATGCTAATCTCTTTCTTAAAGCCATGCAGCTACAGGCTTTCCACTTCAGAGGAAAAGTATGGATAGATGGGTTTGAACCAATCAGTCACCCTCACACTTACAGGAACTGCAATCATCTTCCAATGATGCTGCAGGATAACTTGTTTTCACTCTGTTTGTACTGCAGCCAAGTCGTCCTGTCACACTCAGATCCAGAGGGAGGACATGGAGACGCAGCTAATCACTGCCAGAGGTGTCATAATGACTTACAAGTAAAAGTTCATGTACATGTGTACACAAAACAGTAAAATAGTATGGTTGGTAACAGATGGACAGGATTAGGCTTAGGCCATTAAATCAGTGTGCTGATACCATGCTCTTTTCAAATTAAGAGCACTTAAAAGTTATTAGTCAGCCAGTGTCACTAATGGCAAATATCGAAATGAGGTATTTCGCTAAAAACATTAATACCACATGGTTGCTGGGAAGCAACTATGCCTAACTTATAAAGGTCAATTTAAGATGTTTTCATCACATTACTCTTACAAGACAGCAGATAACAGTTTAATTGTCTCTCAACTGAGGACCGCTACTTATTAAGGTCGTTACACATCTGGGATGTTTGTTTTGTGCAAATAATTTGCACGTCAATATATTTTTTTCAAACTGTTATTTCTGCCTTGAGTACTTCCACACAGAATGGCAATATTATGGGCCGATAAAGCAACGTAATATTTTTTGGGACAAGGTAGATTTTTCTGAACTTTCGCACCGTGAATAAAGACTTCAACCAATCACGTTGTGTTGTTTACTTAATATAAGGATCATAATACAACAACAGGAGGCTGTATAGACGGCTAACTTTATTACTCCTTTCAACCTTGACTCTTTCTGTTCTTACCTTTCACAATAAAAGGCCTACACATGTAGTATGCTACACTCTATATACAGTCTATGGCTACACTGTGTACTGTTAACCAGAGGGAAGGAAATTTGCCCACACATTACTGATAGCACTGTAATTTTCATTCTGAATTTTTACCCCCACATTCTAAAGGGTACATCCTCTTGAGACCAAGAATGTGCTGAGTATAATATATGTTATAGAATATGAAGTTGATAATTATTCCAAAGGAGAGGAAAGCAAAGAGTAATGTTCAATGAATTATCCTCTGGGGACCATGAATATTTGGACAAAATAATAGTATTTGGTATCTTGCTCTGGAAGTGTAAGAATGACTCTAACCCAATCTAAATGTTCTGATTAGTTCAAGGGATTCAGATTTCTCAAAAAGACAATGCTTTTCAATATTTTTTGTTAAAAATTGACATGTGTCAATTTAAGGATAGGAATCCGTTTTATTCTTTTTTCCTTTTAATTTGATGATAGAGAGCTAATACATATAGTGCTGCATACAGACGTATGGTCACTGGGAAGATAATAGAACATGGTGGGTGATTGGAGAACTTAACTGCTGTCTTACCCTCTGCTCATAATATTTCCTCCAGCTGGGTAGCTTATTGCTTCCCATTGGCATTGAAAGAAAAAAAGGCAGAGATACCTTTGCATTCAGTCAAAGAAGTGCAACTGTTTGCACACACTGTCCTTTGTCATGAAATCCACTCTCTCTGTCGTCGCCTGTTGCTGTTTCCATAGGTGAAGTAAATTCCCAAACACAGCTTATTAGCTCAGTCTAGACCATTGTAGTGCATTGTATAGACTATTTCACAAGTGACAGATGGGACAAGCTCTTGATGTGGTAGTTGTGTCTGCTTCCTTCATGGCTAGACATGAAGGCCTGTTTCCTGCTGGGAGCTTTGGAACTATAGAGCATGAGTCTAGAAATGTCATCATTTGTGGTCAGCAGACACTAATGATTCTTGTGTATACCACAAACCTCTACCTGGCCCAATTTATTTCACTCTGGCACAAGGCGCCAGCAGCCAGCTCTCTGAGATTATTATTGAACAGATTTCTCATGGGTTGATGGAAGTCTCAACTGCTTTGAAAGATCGGCCTGCAAAAGCACTTTCTCTTCATTATTAAACAGTAAAAGCCTTTCCAGATTGCTGTTTCCTGTGGATACCAGCGAATATGCTCTTTCCTTGAAGTCTTTCCGCTTTTGACTTTTTCTTCCTCTTTCCCCCATCTGTTCATCTGTGAGGCTTAATGGAGAAAACACACACACGTACGCACAACTGCGACTGCTACTTTCACTTCCATGCTACCATGGCTAGAGAAGAGCTGCTGCAGGTCAGCTGGGACTCCTCCGTATGTAGTCCGTATAGAAGTGGACAGATATACTGTATTATATCAATGAATTAGAGGCCCATTGGAAGCATTTAGATAAACAAATAACTCATTGCAATCTCATGAACGGGTTCGTATGATATCGTATGGAAACTTATGCACAACAATTTGTATGATATTCTACAACATTAGGCAACTAAGTTTAGCGGTCTTCACATTTAAATTTAGCCGACAAAAGATGACTGTGAGCTGGGTACAGAGCACCGTGAGGTTACGCCCCTTTTAGGGGCCGTTACAGTTGAGCTTAGCCGACAAAAGGTGAGCGTCATGCAGTGAGGACAGTTAAGTTTAATGACTCGTTAAGATTAGAAAAAAAGATCGTGGTTTGGGTTAAAACATTGATCCCCTTAAGTAGTACTCCTGGGTGAAAGTCTTGTGTTTACCCCTCAACTTCTTCCGGGACACGAACTCTGCTCCCCTGCTTGAAAGCCCTGACTTTTATGACCCAGACTTCTCCCCTACGCAGACTAAAGCGCTCTTAAACAGCAGCAGTCAAAGTGGTGCTGACAGTAATAAATACATGGAATGTATACGAATTACAGTGTATTATTTTCATAGCTGTAAGACAGACAGCAGCTCCTCTAATAAAATACAAACTTTTGAAAGGCCTTTCCACTTAATATGTAAACGTATAAATGGAAACCAAGTTTCAATTATGAAGACTCCAGTGGCCACGTCTGTGATCTCGCCATGCATAAATAGACCTTGACATGCCACACACACACACACACACACACACACACACACACACACACACACACACACACACACACACACTACATGCGTAACTTTCACTCTACCTTCTCTCCCCTCTCTCCTGGGAAACCCCTCTTTCCTTCATCTCCCTACAGAATGGATGGAAACATCAGCTCAGAGACGCAGTGGGCCGGTTAAAACAGACACGCCCTTTCAACCAGGGGAAAATCAAAAGACTAGCAAAGGCTCGGGGGAAAAAGGGAGTACTCCTTCTTTACATGGACCTGACAGTAGAAAGTCTAAATCTTCAGAGACGACATCAGGGGGCCTTCAATCATGTTGCTCCCTGGACAGAAGCGGCAAGTAGTTGCCTTGTAAAAAGAATTAAACAGCAGCCAGTGGAGAAGAGATTTTTTAACCAGAACAGGTAGGTAAGGCGACTAGGTTCACCCACTTTGATTAACACAGAGTCTTAAAGGTTATTCTAGATCACATGTCAAACTCAAGGCCCACGGGCCTTTTTCTTGCAAATTTTGATCTGACCTGCATTTCAATTTAGGTTCACAATAAACAGTTGTTTAGTTGCCTAGTTGCCTACATGTGCACCAAAACAAAAGGACGGGAAACAAATTTGAGAGGAGAAATTCCCACAGAACCGGTCACTTTGCATATTCAGGCTGTGTAACAGGTTGTCGTAAAGTAAAGTTATCATTGTTTTGCTTGACTTGCTAAACTCTATGACGGCTAAGAAACTTTTTGCTGACTTTTTTAGGGCTTTATGTCGACCAAACTGTGAGGCATGCAATTACATAGTCAAAGATATGTCTTTTTCGACTGAATGTGCCCTTAATGTGATTCTCATTTTCCAGTGTGGCCCTTAGTAAAGTTGAGTTTGACACCCCTGAAGTCCAGACTCAGTTCTGGTGTTTTCAGTTGAAGAAGGCTTGTTCATAGGAATGAAACTGGCCATTCAAAAGCATTTGCTGAAAAGGTAAAACATCTTACCTTAATTCCTTGGTCTCCCATATCTCCCTGTGAAGCAAAGCAGAGACAAACCGTAAATGTAACAACTGACAACAATCACAGCAATCCACTAGAGGGAGCAGGAGATCCTCTATAGGCATTACAGTTTGCAGTGAGGACTGTCTCTAAAGCCTTGCAGAATGGATGTGCAAACTGAAGGAGCATTTGCATTTCATTTAAAAAGTTGTTGTGCAACCTCTGGAAAAAGAAAAAAAGTCCAGATCCTAATGGCTGCGAAGGCCTCTGCTGTGTCCTCTTAGTGACCCTTAACTTAGTCGCCTGATGTGCTCATAAAGCTCACGGCAGAAAACAGAATCAGGCTTCGAGGCTGAGTCCATGGGAAAACAAAGTGAGATGGAAGAATGGCTGAAGTTTACAAGACAATAATCTGCACAGAAGCTCACAGCAACACGGTTCTTCCAGCGGTCCCAGCGTCAAAACTTAAGAAGGAAAAATCCCTTTCACAGAGAGTCATGTTACAGATATAAACTGTGGCTTTGTTGTGACAGCAGCAGCCAAACTGTTTGATGATACCCAGATGACTGCGATGTTTCGCTTTAGTTATGTAGATTAGTGGAAGGAGAAGAGTAAAAGATATTCATTATTTAACCTAATTATTGAATTACTTTTTGTATTGAAACTCAAAATGTTAGAAGGCGTCATTGAGCACAATAGCAATATCATGGATTTAATTCTCAAAGTGCTAGTAATAGTTCTCTGAAATATTGTATCAAATAACTGTCCAATGTGAAAGGTGCCGTTCTGTAAAGTTGAAACCACAGAGGATCATCACCAACTCTTTTCCATTTGTGACCTAAGTACTCTACATTATTTCGTGGTTTGGACACATTGAGTTCCCCAGACAGACAGTAGATACACACTGGATAACAGATAAAAGGCTGTCGTTCGTTTGTTCAAGCAGTAATTGCGGCTCATATTTTCGTTTCTAGTGGCGGCGCCCCGTAGTGGCTGTAGTAGTTATGACCGGAGCAAAACAGGAGTAAAGTGAGGAAGTATAAGAGTGCAAAGTTCCTCATTAGGAGGTAGGTTGGGGTGATGGTAGTCTCTATCGACGATGTTGCATTGCCAGGATTGTACAGGTGCCGCCAGAAGGATGTCCTTCATTTCAGCCGGACATCCCACGCCTTCCTCTGTCTTTGTGTTAGCGTTCTAACCTCTGGTGGATTTGTGAGGACTATGGTTAACTGCTCCTCAGATCTCTGCAGGGTAAATCCAGACAGCTAGCTAGACTATCTGTCCAATCTGAGTTTTCTGTTGCACCACTAAAACTACTTTTGAATGTACACACGTTCACCAAAACAAGTTCCTTCCCGAGGCTATTTTGCAGAGGCACCGCGGCTCTGTCCGGCGCCCAAGACGATTGTGATTGGTTTAAAGAAATGCCAATGTGGCCGGGTTGGCTCAGTTGGTAGAGCAGGCGCACATATACTGAGAGGTTTATTCCTCGACGCAGAGGTCCAGGGTTCAAGTCCTGCATGTCTTCACCCTCTCTCTCCCCTTTCTCACCTAGCTGTCCTGTCCATTATAGGTGGAGAAGCCCAAAAAAATAATGTTGAGAAAAAAAAGAAGTACCAATAAACCAGAGCATGTTTTTCTCCCATCCCAGAATGCTGTGTGGACTAGCCAGAACTTCCTCTGCAGCGCTGTGGAGGAAGGTCTGGCAAAGCGAGACTACCTTGAAACACAAAGAAAGCAGAAGGTAACGGACATCCAGCGAAAATGAGTGATATCCGGCGGAATTTCTGGCGGCAACGGAGCAATCCCGGAAGTGGAATGTCATGGATATAGAAGACTATTCTGAAGAGGACTACTAATAATTTCAGCAAACCTAGTTTCCTATTTTTATGCCGCAATGTTTCAGTTCTAAATTAGTTTTTCATTGAATTGCGTGAGGCTCGTGGTCAATGCGTGAGAGTTGGCAGCCCTGAACATGTTAGCCACAGTATCTTTATATGATGATAATATGTCAGGCGTTTTTAGCTTGTTCCACTGTCTCTAAGTGGCCAATAATATCAATAGAGCTTTAGAGCAGCTCAATATAAACCCTCTTTAAATCATTCTTGTAGCCTCCTTCTCTCTATAATTGCACTCTCACTCAAGTAAAATCTCAGCTTACTAATAGAGTTAAGTCTAGAGACACTCTGGAACCATGACGTCCCGTCTCTGGCCTGCTACAGATACAATAGCTGCATTAATCTTCTTTTCAACATACTAACTTAGTCTGAACTATTTACACCTTTTCTCTTGTTTTAAATGTTTTTGTTTTAACATGTTTGGCATCTCTCCTTATGTCATCTATGATACCCCAATATCCGAGTCTCTAGAAATGCCATATAATGGCTTGGATTAGTGTGTAACAGTTGCTGTGTACGTACGTGTGTGTCCTCTAGAGGAAGTCTGATAAGCCATGGAAAAGTGCAGGACAAGCACGTGAAGAGTGTAGCGGACATTGCTCACAGCTTCAAAGCCAAGGTTAGATCCTTTAAGCTGCTGCTATCCACACAGTGTGTGTGTGTGTGTGTGTGTGTGTGTGTGTATACTTTGTTCATCCCTATTCCATACAAAGGAGACTATTATACAATAACCCAACATCCACTTTCCATTAAATAAATGTCAAAACCATAAATGTGGTAGCATATGCTACCTGCATCATTTTGCGAGGTCACTTCTAAACAACTCCCAAAGCTTCATTCAATAAAAAAAAGAAATTGCAAACTGCCGTGCTTGCTGGGACAAGATGGAGGACAAAATCCACAGTCCTCACTCTTTAAGCTCAAGCTAATATGGGGCTATAACAACACATGTGAGTGTGTCTTCTTAAGTTTGTAGGTTAAGTTTTAAAATAGGATAAGATAAGCCTTTATTGTCTCCTATAGGAGAAATTTGTTTTTGGCAGTCAAGACAACTAAAAATTGGGTTAAGTTGCACTGCTTTTAGTATGAAATGCCCTCTTTGTGTTTCCATGGACAGTGTTTCCAGGACAAAACACAGACAGAAAACCTACACACGGCTACAAAGATGACAATATTCAACTTTTTTGTCATGAACTCCACAGTTAAACATGATAACGTTCTAAAAACAGGTAGAAAGTGGAATACCTTTGAGCCTTCAGGACCTAGAGGGCCAATATCACCTCGATCCCCCTGTGGATGGACAGAAAGACAAATATTCTAACTTAATACTCATTCAGTGAAAGTTGACTACACAGTTTCTCAACCAGGCCGGGATAAGGGGCATCATTTGGAAGATTTTGTCCCCCTGTCCATAATTCCTAACAGCGGGCCTGCTATCAGCAAACAGATGGTGTGTGGACACAACTCAAGCAAGGGGGCAAATCATTTGTTAAAGCATCTTCTCCTGAGGCGTTCTAAAAGTCCTATGATTCGTATGTCTACTCTGCTCTAAAATGCCAGCCTACTGCACACAGATAGGGAAACTCTTTTACTTCTGAAAACAATAAAACGTGATGTATTTAGCCAAATCAAAGCAACAAGAAATAAAAAATAACTTAGTCCCTGCAGGTACTTTAAAACACATACATCTAAGTCTACGTTTACTCAGGGAAATAGATGGTTATTGCTTTATGTTACTCAGTTGACAATGTGTACAGTAGATTGTGTACTGGAAAAAGTATTTCCTGTCCAATCTACCCACATCCTGGATGCTATATACTTTTTCAAAAGTGAAACACAAAATACAGCTCACCTTTTGTCCTGGTACACCTGGCTCACCCTGGAGAGAAAAAAAAAACAAATTTTAATATGTATTTAATATTGAAAAGAAAAATTGAAGGCTTCAAAATCATGATTCCACCCAGATGATTTTCTGATGGTGCTGCATGCTAACGCCCATCACAAGAGAGACAACTTCCTGCTGGCTTGTTTTCCATAGTGAGAGGCATTTACAGGACTCTGACCGTTTGTCTGACCTCAAAATCTACATTCCCCCTTTCAAATAATCTGTGATGATTAATGCATCATGTGCAGATCTACTCATCAAATCCAAAGGACACAGAAAGTTACTGTTGTGTAGGTGGGATTGGTCTGACTATCAGAGCAGCTGCACAGAGACCAAGTGGAAACATCTTGGCTTGATCCCCGTTTCATGTGGCTTGTTTTATTTGGGCCTGACTGTGTTTGTCTGTAATAACTCTAGAGTCATCATGAGAGGCCACTGTGATGCTAATCAAGTTTTTCAGAATTGTAATTTTGCTGTTTGGACAAGAAGAGAAATATGTTTACCTTCATGCCTGGTAAAAGCTGCAGAACAAATGTAGAAATCACAAGAAGGTTAATGTCACACCAACAAACGTCCACTAATGAGAAGTTTTCTGGAAAAATATAGGTGGACTCAGGACTCACTGAACCAAAGCTTACCCTTGGGTCTTTTCCTGGTTTGCCTGGTTCACCAGGCTTACCCTGTATGAAAAGAGCAAACATTCTTTACACAGAATCTACAAACTATCCAACATACCAGTTCCATGGCGCCATTTGAATATGCAACTAAGCCTTTCGTGGATATAGTGAGAGCCTGACAGTAAATCATAAATATTTTCCCACTAAAATATCAGGGTTAAACTTGAACTTGCACCTTCAACTTTTATAAACTAAACAGCTCTATTGGTTGTCTAAGTGAAAAGCTGACGAGTGGTTTTATGTTCTAAGGCTGCAACAGTTTTGAAACAGCTGAGTCATAGACAACTTTTAATGGTGTCCCTGTGCAAAGTGAACTTATGAATCCACACAATTCTTTTTTTTTCACGTCTCTGGGATCTTTATATAGTGTAGTTTCCAAAGCATGAATGTGTTCACGTCATGTAGAGATGGATTGTGAAATTGGAAAAGACTCGCCTGTTTATAATTTGTAAGGTTCATGACATTGTACCGCTCAAGACTGTTGTAGGATTATAGAGTTGGCTTAGTGAGGGTTAAAATTCTAGGCATTAGTTTTACACAATTTTTTATTAAATTTGGATTCAATTACTTTTATCCAGGGGTGTTGAAGCCAAGGACCCCTCTAACTGAAAGAGAGACAGATCAGGGACCTCCTACTACATATATTGTACAAAATGAAGTTGCATATTAATAAACTGGGCCTACAATAAAGTGTAGGGCAGCCTAAAGCCTTTATATCTTTTTTGCATAGAATACTAAGCTATTAAAACAGCCTAATCATTTTATATTTTATAAATCATTTTAAATGTTAAAACATACATGTGTCACAGTGAATCCTTAGAGTGTTTCTGTGGATGGCTACCTTAGGGACTACCTTACCTACAGGCCAGCAAGCACGGATTTATATTTGCTAATACTATTTTGAATTCATGTTAAGACTTTTTAATTTTTGAAACAACATTTTATGTTATGTTTATGTAAAAGTTACAGTAACCCATGCAGATCCTTTTCTTGTGTTTTGTGACTGATACTCTCTTGTCTTGCTAATGCAACATTTCTGCCAGCCAGCAGGGGGGTTGTTGATGTTGTATACCCTCATAATGTAGAGTATTCAAACAACTAGTTCCTGCCAAAATAAAAATCCAATCACTGCTGTGGTTCCAATATAGTTTTCTCAATAACAATAAATTAAATGTATGTATTTATTGTAAAGTCTTCAGCAGGAACATATGCGCTTGGGGCTGAGAGCCACAGACAAAGTAAGGATTAAGTCATAACGTATTGACAGAAACATGAAATGACCTTTGACCCAAGTTCAGTTTATGCTGTTTTTGAGTCTCTGTCCAACAACTTCTGTTGTTCGTGCGAAGACTGACATGATTTGCAAGGTGGCTATTTTAAAGTTGTAAATGTAGAATTTTGATTGCTGGTTGAACTCAGACTGGGACTCACCATTGGGCCAGTGGCTCCATTCAGGCCTGGGGTCCCTGGGAGTCCTGGGGGTCCTGGAGGTCCTGGGGGTCCCTGCGCTCCAGGCTCGCCCTGCTGGGAGACCTTGAGTTACAACCTTCAATGCTGGAGCATGCCTCGCCACACTGGCCATGCCAACACAACAACCTCACACAACACCACAAATAACTGCAGCAGGGGGGTTGCAGAGAGGAAGGTCAGCCAGGGAGCAGTACAAGCATCAAGCAACAAGGTTTTGACGATTCATTATTGACCTTTGGAACAAATATCAGGGATCAAATATTCCAAACTCAAGGTTAATTCTATTCCAGGGATTTTACCACATCCAGTGGACTTTCAGGTATTTAGCTCGCTCAGGTGTTAGGACATGATCAAGGACCCTTGTGACTGGGTCTTAGCAAGTACCCTAGGCAGAAAGGGCACCAGAGGCAGACATAGGTGACTATGAATATGAGACAAAACTGGTCACAACATCAGATGACGTGAGCTTGATGCAGAACTTTTTTTCAATGACACTGATTGATGCCTTTGACACCTTCCTAGTCAATGTCGTAACTAGCTGCCAGGCCCAGTGGAAGAGCACCAAATGCAGACAATATTAGAGAATAAGAGACCAAAACTAGTCACAGCATTGACTGGAAATTGGAGTACGGAACTTTGGTCATGTAGTGAAGAATGGGTTTGAAGTCATAAGCAGTGTTTCTTTTCAAGGAGACAGTGAGTACGTTTAAATGCACATCAATATTCCTCAGAATATGACAATATTCTGTGTTTGATACAGGTCATATAAACAGCATATTCCGTTCTATATAAGGCCTTTTTCCAAATTTAGCATTTTCAGATTAAGACGTGGGATATTCCGGTATTAGAAGCATTCTTTGGACATGTCGGCTTCTTGCCTGTTTACGGCTTACGGTCATCTCTGTGCGTTGCTATGGTTGTTGTACACAAACCAACCAGCCACCAGGGCTGAGGTAGAGATGCACGGCCAAAAGAAAAGAAGAAGAAACAGCTACTTTCAAACATTGACAAGTTTGGCGCGTTGGATATTAACAGGTTTTTGGATATGAGCAAACATTGCAACACCGACCTTTTCAAGAAGCTGGTTGAAGAAATGAAAGAGGGACGCTGTGTTCACACAGTCGATGAAGTCTGCCACTGGTGAAAAATCCTATTTTGCACAGCAAAAATATTAGTGGAATATAAAAATTTCATTAGCCACGTAAACAGTTTAGTCGAAATATCGTCTTTTTCGGAATAGGGGCAAAAACTGGAATATTATGTGCATGTAAACATGATCACTAAATATAAAAAATTCTTTAGCAGTCTGCTGACTTTGAGCCCTTCTTAAAGTACCTTAAGTACCCTTAGACCCTGGATAAGGGCCAGGAAACTGGTTACACAGAGGGCCAACCGAACCCACGGCAACAGTCAATATCTCTGCAAACAAGAGACCAAAACAATCACTGCTGCACCTGAGAAGTGATCAAAGTTATTGACCAGGAGTCAGTGCACGGCCGCAGAAAGATCAAGGAGGACTTCACATCTGAAGAAAGAGTCCATCTTTTAACAGAGGCAGATATTATGATTTGTGATAACACCTGAGCAAGTGCAATAAGCTGACCAAGGAGAATGGAGTCGAAAAGCTCCAGAGACAGCTAGTGAGCGCAGAAAGTGCTTCCTCTTTAAGGACTACCTTTGTTTGGAGAGCAAGGCACTAGGCCATATGGGACACTGAGGTAATTCTTTGAACTTTTTGACAAGCTAAATAGAATAATTGGTCCATTCACTCATTTTCCAAGGACTAGTTGTCAAAGGTAGTCCAGCTTTTCTAAGTTTAAATTTCCATTGGTTAAAAAGAAGATTCAATTAGAGATTAAAGAAGATCTGTAAAAGCATGAAGTATTATTCTTTGTATTTGAAATAAATGAATGTAATTTTGACATTGATCTTTCCTGCAGCTTCTTTTTTATTATTTAAATGTAAGCTACTGCAAATCTGTGTGATCATTCTGAAGACTGCCCACTGACAGCCAGAACCCTGGGAATTACCTCAAACCAAAGCCAAGACTAAACAAAATCAAATAAAGGAAATTTACAATGAGCACAGGATATGAAGATAATAAATACACCTCAACAGCTGAAATAAATCTGCCTGGCTGCTACTCGTCCTGAATCTGCTCCTGCTTTGTTTCACTCTATAATAATTTCCGCTACTCATCTTTTGGAACTCATAAAATCTATTTCTTGATTGCTACGGGTCAATATTTTATAGGGAAGACACCCCCATATGGAAATATGCATCATTATTGAGGGGAAGAAGTTTGTATGGCGTGAAATCGAATGCATTGTGCTACAGTACATGATTTATTTGCACATGTGGTCCAACTTAGAGAAGTTCCTAACACAAAGCACTGGCCTTACTTCAGTCACTCAGCAATCACTGTGTTATTGTAGGAGAACACACATGTACAGTAGCTCAGGACCACTGAGCTCTGCCAAGCTTCTATTCTTAGATAATGGAGAACATATCCATCCATGTTAGATCCATATTTTATCATTCCTCCTCTGCATCCAGATAAGAAGTATGTCTCTGGACATGTTAGGCTTTTCCCAGGAGTTACACACACATTGCTATGGGTAGAGTGCAGCTACCAATATCTGATAACATGTGCTGTTCTGCACAATTTGACTGCATGACAGAACATTCTAGAAAAAGAAAAGAAAAGCAGCCATTGTTATAGACTCATTATGATGGAAACCCCATTCCATCAGATGGTCAACACTGATTGGCTGATATCTGATGCATTATAGAGGGAGGAAATATGAACTGTTTACAGTATGTAAGTCCATTTTGTCTGTTAGAAGATGCTAGGACTGTATTTTTGTATTGTATTTGTTATATGCATTCCAAGATCTTTATACATTTTGGTGATTTATCAGTGGATTGTTGAGTGCTTTGTTGAATTGCAATTTTATTATTTATTTATGTATTTATTATTATTTATTTACCAGGAACAGTGCACCTTAATCAACATTTTAGTTTCCACCTTAATGTAAATGTAACAGTTAGCTAATGAGCTAATTTCATCTGGCGTGCCCATTTTTATTTGTTGTCTATTCATGCCATTGGCTAAGTACAATTATTTTTTACTAAAGATTACAGAAAGCATTAAGTAAAACATAATTATTTGCGGTTTGCTTGAAACCTGAAAAATGCAGCATTTTGATACATTTCTTGTCACGCATCATTAAGAAAAGGCCTTAGATGACTCAACATTCAGAAGCAGCAGCAGCCAAAAGTTGGTTAATTACAGCATGACGGCGGAGGAGGGTTGGGGAGGTTTCGGCGACTGTTGATGGTGGTTGGCATCCACAGTGAGGACAGAGAGGAGGGGGCAAGTAGGGGGCAGAGAGAATTGTACCTTGAGGCGTTTTAGGATTAGAGGGCTTATTGAGGGCATGTTGCGCACGGTGATGGGCAACATCTGCCGGGGGAAGTCACAAAGCACAGGTGGCCAGCGGTGCAAAAAGATCACAGGGCAAAGGTCACCAGGAGGTCACAGAAAGGAAACGGGGTAGAGCCAAGAGAACGAAGGAGGGAGGGGGGCGGGATATGGAGGAAAAAGAGAAATAGAACATCATAATGAAAAGCAAGGAAATGGGAGGGCAAAGGAGAGAGAAAAAGGAAACAAAGCTGAAGAAAGGAAAGACAAGAAAAGGCACCAGCAGAGCAAACTACGGGCTTGGAGTGGCAAAGGGGATGGTTGATGTCCTTTGATGCATCTTTATATTAAAATAATGTGGACACTTGAACATTTCGGTTAGAGTGTGTTTGTTGCAAATCACCAAGCATCCCCTATTCAGGATTTCTGTGCATCAATGTCCCCATTAACAGTAAGCCAGGCCCCTAGATTGCAGCGGAGCAGAGGTGGGCGCCAGTCTTGCCACAAAGAGAGTACAGCAGCACAGTTCCAGTGCACAACCAGACTTACTGTGGCCAACTGTCCAGCACAGGGCTGCACAATACGCCGCTTCTGTAGAGATGACCAGCATGATCAGATACAAGTTTAGGACAGGACAGAACAGGTATGATCCCGCTTATAGTTACATTTCCCGGCTGACACCAAGTAGAACCAGCAGCATGCAACTTGCCTACTTTTTACACAGCGTACATATTTCCACAATTTTTACTATTCAGCAACCTTTAAAGTAAAGACTACCTTCACCCAATACCGGAAACCCCAAAAGAAGAGTTCACTACTCTAACATACATATTTCTAATATATGTCAGTCTTGGAACATACTTCTTTTTGTTGTGTGCTCAATCACACTATTTTTAGGTAGATCAGTTGGAAGCCAAAAATAACAATAGTACTATTTCTATGGAAATATATACAGAATGTTATAAGTAAATATAAGTAGGGGTATAAATGTAGCAAGTAGGCAAGTGTGCTGCTTTGTCCCTCACCATTTCCAGCTATCCACCACATTGGGTTTAAAGTATAGAAGTCAGAAGCGGCCAATATTAAAGTGAAATCATTTAGTGAAATAGAAATTTGTCCAATTTTGTTAAAGTTATGTTTGTAAAAAATCTAAAGAAATAGTTTGTTGGAAATTAAGTAAAATACAAACTCCACTGAATAATATTTGTGTGTGTGTACGCTTTAACATATTATTCCTTAACCTCAAATAGGTTCTTTATTATGAACCGGTTAGGTGCATAGCTTCATCCTACACATTTTCAGCTGTTTTCTTACGGTACTATTATGTCTGTAGTAATTACCTTTTTTAAATTATGTGTGATTAATAACAGAGCAAAATACATTTTGATTTCAAATTGCATAACATTGCCATATTTGTGTTAGAATCTAATTTGAAGTTGAATTTTTATTTTCCAAATGGAACAAGAAAATCAAATTTGAATTCACTGATTTTATTTTAATATTGGCAGCCCTGTGCTTCTGTAGGAGTACAATTAACCTTAATTCCAGGAACAATTCAAAGAAATTCTAACTGCATATTACGTTACATTCATTTCATCTTAATTTTATTTTTTAACAGTAAACCAGTAGCAACCTCATTACCACATTGATCTTTTTTTTTGTTTTTGGGTGGAGAGCTGAGGAGTGCCTTGGCTCTTGGGCACTGGCTCTCTTTGTGGCACGACTAGGTGACACCCCCGCTGAGGGTTATCTATCTGGGTGTTTGGTGGCACCCACAAACCTTCAACATCAGAGCCTGACTGGAGCGCAAGGCAGCCAGGGTTTTCAGAGGAAGATCCTGCACAAAGAGGCCCTACACACCAGGGAAGTGGTCATTTCAGTCAGTGCTGGTAATGGTGGCAACAAGCCATTTTCTAACCACACAAAAAGTGAGTCATGTCTCCTGTAGCCTGAATTTAAGATGGTTTCTGTTTAAAGGAATAGCTTAAACGGTTTATTTATTTTGCTTTCCGAGAGTGAGATGTTCAAAAGGATATTAATCTCATGTCTTTGTGTACAGTACAGAGCTGGAGTCAAGGTGTGGTTAGCCTAGCTTAGCATAAATACTGGAAGCAGCTAGCCTGGCTCGGTGCATAGTTAAAACAAAAGCTAACACCTGCTAAATCTCATGATGTGTCCTCTTGGTTTAGCTTTTGATGTAATGTAAAATAGCAATTCATGAATCAGACCTTTGGGTGTTACAACAAACTTGCACTATAGAGAGAAACTATGGTCTGCCAAGAAATTGCTTCACAAATTAAAATTTTCACGTGTCTTTCTGTTCGAATTGAACAAAACAGATAGTCTGTTAAAAGTCAGCGTTATACTGTAGTTATTTGTAGGTTTATCTTTTCACTTTGGACAGAGCCAGGCTAGCTGTTTCCATCTGCTTCCAGTCTTTATGCTAAGCTAGGCTAACCCAGTCCTGACTCCAGCTTTGCACTTGATATGAATCTTCTCACTCTAAAAAAATAAGGAAAATAAACATATTTCCCAAAATGTTAAACTATTCTTTTACAGTGGGGCTTCTGCTGAAATACACATTACACAAAAAAAAATATTTGCTGGCTTTGTCCTGATAGGCTAAATCTCTAAACACTTAACATTTTACCTCCACCTACAGTAACCCCCCAACCCCCAAGGGTCTCTCTATAGGATTGAGGCCTGAAGGCCTGAAGTGTGAGCAGAATGGACCTCCCATACAGACTGCTGCATGGGGCTCTGAAAAGTGTATGAAAAACAAATTCAACAGGCATACAGCTTGTTAGAAAAGGGGGGAGGGGGAGGTTGCTGGGATTCTTTTCAGGCTAAAGATATCAAACCTGAAATATATCACAACATGATACATTATCGATAACAGCTCATAAAAACATTTCAGCATTGCTATTTGGAGGGGCATTTAAAAACGGGAGCTTCATAGTAGAAAAAATGCCATGGCAATAGCAAAGCATGACAAAAAAAAAATAACTTTGATCATCTTAGCCAGAGCAGTTTAATAACTGAAAGGTTGAATTAGGCTGGAAATGGACTTAGCTATCTGAAAAATCCCCCTTTACACAGGAGACTCTTATTCTTGGCACCGCACACACAGGCTCTTATCACGTAGTGCTGCAGCAGGCTGCCGGTAATTGCCTTGTTTTCTCTCAACTAGCCAAACCCCAGAGACGTCTGGCCAAAGAACTGCAGCGCTGTGCATGTGCTACCCATCAATCTGCTACCAGCCATTTATCTGTCCAGCTTCTGTAGTAGTTTTCTCTCCTTCAAACTTTACTTTCTATTCTGTTCTGACATTATAAAACTGCGCATGCATGTGGACCTGTGAGAGATGTGTGTTATACAATGTAGGATGGACAACAGTAAAGGTTCAGTTTCTGTCATAATCATAGACTGTACAAATAATGGACGATCCTTTGGGTCTATAAAAACTGTGCCTTAAACGTGCATTCTATCTAATTTCCAGCAGGGGGCGACTCCACTGGCACCAAAAAGAAGTCTGTTTCTATAAAGGTCTATGAGAAAATGGCCCTACTTCTGCTTTGATTCATTACCTCAGTAAACATTTTCATAATGCCTTTTTGGTTTTAATAGCGAATTTCAAGTCTTCTTCCATACAGCAAGATGTTCAGTTTGTAATGTATGGTCCCATTTATTTTAAAATAGACGATAAAGCAGGGAATGCTTTAGGACCTGTCAATCAGGACAGAGGCTTAGCAATGCTAACCATGCTAACATTGAGGACATTAAAATTGACCTCAACTTCTTTTTGGGTGTTGTCCGTATTTTCATCTTAAACTCTGACCCTCTCACTGTGTGTTTTCACTTCATCAAAGTTAACACTTTGGTCGCCTGAAAATGTCTTGTTTTGTTCTACCAACCAAGCTAGCTAGCTAGCAGTTGCAGTAGTTGGTAACTTAAGGGAGACTCTGCTGATTTTCTGTACTGCCACTACCCAGAGGACCGCGTTTACCCGCCGGAAAATCTCCACTGGATGACTCCCTTCAGAAGGGTTGAAAATTGGCAACTTTCCCCCTTTAGGATTTAGCTTAGCGCAGCGCCATTGCAACCATTAACAACACTGGCTTAACTGCGTCATCCTCCTTAGCTCCATCCTCTCGTCAAAAATCTTCACGTGCGGAATGTCCAAACTGCTCAAGGCTTCAAAACTGCAGTCCATAAACCTATGATTGATGTCACCAATACTACGTCCACTATTTTTTTTACAGTTTATGATCATGATATTAACACATATTACAATACAGTAGGCAGATTATAATCATTTTTAGCATAGACACTGATGATGAAGTGCTTTTTGTGAAACTGTAATGTGAAAGAATTAGTTCCACAATAATGTTTTCATACCCGGTGTGTGTAGTCTCCACATACGCCCTGGAGAGAAGAGAAAGACAGTTCAATCATTTTGGCGACTACAAATTTATACCATAACGTTTTGTTACTAACTGAGGGAAATATGTTTAAAAGAGGTGTTTACCAGGCAAGTATGTTTTAACAAAAATCTATCATCTTGCATTTTGGGAAATGCAGGGTAATTGGCCCATGCTAGGGACTAAAAGTAAGAATATCTCAACCTTTCTTTTGTAATCCCACTCTGTAGTCTTCCACTAACTTTATGAAGTGCAATGCTAATTTTATGGAATACCGTTTTCACAGTAAATAAACTTCTTCCACTACCGCTGGCTGGTAAACTATTAGATGTGTTACTTGGCCAAATTGTTAAACTACTGGAAACCGTGTCTCACCTTTTCCCCTTTGGGTCCAGGTTCCCCCTAGAAAAACAACAAGAACACAGGTGAATGAGATAACTGAGTGGTTAAGCAGCAGGTTATGATCTCGAGAATGATATCAGACTTCACAAACTTACTGGGATTCCTTTAGCACCCCGCTGCCCCTGAAAGACAAAAGCAACACAGTCGGTCTTGAATGTAGTTAAGGCATAGATGTGCAGCTTTACAAAGAATTCAATATGACTGAACACATATACCTCCAATAAACATGAGTGAAATAAGTAAACATGTCAAGGTATCAATCAAACTGATGAATTAGCTGTTACAGGAGTCCATTCCAATTACTTGTTCTGTGCAAAGGCACTTAGTTTGACTTCCCAGCAGGCCCTGGGGCGTGCCCAGTGTAAGTAGCTGTCAGAGCTCAGCGACTGGTTGATTAATGGACTCAGGTAGAGGGCCCAGTAGGACACATCCAGTGCACCCCATGCTGGTGACCCCACAGGCTCAGCAGCTCCAAAGCCACTTTGTGAAGGCAACAGCATCTCCATACATTTACCAGACAACCCCTCAAAGCCCTTTTTAATACTCCTTGACATTCGTCAGGAAGGAGACTAAGAAACAGGAGCTCATTATGGGGCCATTAATCAACATTTAACATTATTTCAACAGTATCCAACCCCACTCTGCCTCCTGGAAATGTTGTCATTTGTACTGGCATTGAGTTCACTGGAGCTGTCCTGCTTCAAAAAACAAACCCCCTTCCTGAGCAAGAGTAATGGTCTTCAAGCAGAGGCAAACAGCAGTGGGCGTGATAAAAGCCAGAGTATCAACCTCAGCTGGACAACACTAAAGTGATCTACAACTCATCATTCAAGAAGAACAGAGCTCTTTTATACTGCAAATCTGTTTTGAAGCTGGTAATAACTCCAGAGGAAGATCCAAATTGGTGGAGAAAATGGCCAGTTGAAGAAACTCCAACAGTTAGAGTGAGGTGTCTTCCCATTCCTATCACCAGACAACAGCATTGATTTGTTGTTTGTGTTTTTCTTTATGTTTCAATGCCAATGTTTTTTAGTTTTTTTATTCTTGCTTTGTTGTCTGTTGCTTTACAATACCTGTGCATGGCATCTACGGTATGGTTAAGAGCACAGAAGGATCATGGTTATGGAAGATAAACTTTGGTTAAGGTGGTGGTTCTTAACTGGGAACCACTACCTTAACTGCCATAATGAATGCATGGTTCTGCTGCACTGCTAGCAAAGCATGGACAAGTTTGTGAAAAGATTGTCATGTAAACGTAAAGCAGATGATGAAGCTACACCAAACACAGCCACGACAACCAAAATGAAGGCAAGAAAAATCAAAGTGGTGACCACAATTCATTCTACAGTAAGGAGGCCACTGCTAATCTTCCAGTGGAATCGCATTGGGTCTCACTTGAAAATATTTGTATTTACAAAAGGGGGCCCCTGCAGAAAAAGTTTAGGAACCACTGGGTTAAGGTATAGTCAAGTTTAGACAGCTACAGTTCTTGGTTAAGGGAAAGGAAAAGGTCATAGTTAAGTTTAATAAAAAGAGGAACATTAGAGGTCTGGGAGTGAACCATCCACACCTTTATTTTCCACCTAAAGGACGCAAAAGGACACTACTTCCAGCGTTGAAACTCATTAACATAAACTTAAATAGCCTGTGAACAATGGGAATCCGCAAAGTTACTTTGGCTCTATAATAGCTGAGAGTCCGCCACAATAAGTCCTCTTCAGATCATTGGTTACAAACGACGTTGAAATGGATGATTTTAAAAGCCTAGTCCTGCCTTACCTGCAACATGATGCTTATTGTATGGCTAATAAGGCATCAATGAGTAGGGGATATACAATGTTAATGGTGAAGAAAATGCTTGAGGCATCAAATCCTCCAAGCCTCAGTGAGCATTGTCTAAAATCCCTTAGTGCCCATTTCAGTTAGTCAGAGTTGTACCTACTAACCCTGATTGAAAGCCAGAGTGGGGCGAACAGCTCCCATCTGTCAGCCTTTTCCCTACTGCATTCAACACACTGTTAGCCCATTACTGGGTGGCGTAAATCAGGCCAACACTCTGTTTTTCTTATAACTTTGTGGGTACAAAATAAACAGGCAGCTAACTGACCTTAACAGCAAAAATAGGTTCAATGCAATTATTTCATATTTGCTTTGGCTTGTTGGTGTAAATTTCAAGAGTATATTCACGTTTTATGGGCTCAACGAGGGGTTGACCAGTGGTGATTGTAATATAGTGCATATGTTTCTGACAAATGTAAGGAATGCTTACCATGTCTCCCTTAGGTCCACTCTGTCCCTGTGTGAACATTAAAACAGGTGGTATAATAATTATATCAATCTAAACAGATACCTCCACTTGATTTCCTTGGATATAAGGTCTTAGAAATATCCATAGCATGTTTAACCCCACCCTACAATAACAGTAATGACACTAATAGATATTTTATTACAATAATGACCATAATCATTCTTAGCTTAATTATGCTCATTATCATCACAGTGTGCTGGGTTCTGGGCACTGAAGAAGCACTCCATTACTCAGTTATTTCACTTTTTGACAGGAACTTGGGGAAACTCACAGATTTGCCATCCAAGCCAATTGGACCCTAGGATAAAAGAAGAGAAGGAAGTGTTTGAGTACATATGGAGATCACACAAATTACTTCACCAACTGGTCCCATTACAACATCTATTTGCAAATACTATTCACAGAACTCAGAAATATCACTTGCTCAGGATCTCACCAATTTAGTTGAGGGAGGAATGTCGAAAATACTTCATGATGAATTTTAGGGTTGCTACCTACCTACCTTGGGTAGAGTAACAAAATAAAGTTTTCTTCTTCACCCACCCGACTTGAGAACTGTTTAGCAGCCCTCATTGCTGCCACTGGTGGCCGGAAGTTATATTGCACCAATACTGATTGAAATAGTAATCATTTATTTATATATTTAGTTGGCTGAGCAGCACTTCAGTCAGTCGGCTGAGACAAAAAAGATTTTTCATGGCTTGTATTGCTTTTAAAGCTATAGTGCGTAGTTTCTGTCTCACCCCTGAGGAATTTTAAGTAATGATAAAAATTCTGTTGTTGCATCCACATGATACAAGCCCACACCCCTCCTCCACGCAGTTGTTAGTAGCCAAAGAGGACACGGAGGATTAAAAAACCACGATGGACTCTTCAGAAGAGGTCATTATCTTCACTTGAGTTTCTGTGTGGGAAAGTCACCGGACGCCACAATATTCTGAACATAGTCACACTGAGAAATCGAGAGAGAGTTGTGTAGAGCTGATAGTCTTAATTAGCTTTGTAGCAACTCATTTGGCAATGGCTTGAATGTAACATACGTTCATTAATATTAAAAAGTTATATAATCTAATAGATCAACATACTTTCATGCACGATCTACGTCATATAACATACCACAAAAGAGGAAAGTATGAAGAAATGAAAGAATTCTAATATTAATTCAGTATGATTCCCCACCTAACTTGAAGGGGCACTTATTTCTTCTATTATGTATTAAATAAAGTACTCAGTCATTGGTTGTGTGTTATTTGGCAGCTAATTCTGTGTTTATCAGGAACAGTTTTTTAAGAAGGTATATAGAATCTAGATTTACATATAAAAAGGAACCAACCATTAGCATAATATCTAGCAGTCGCAACTCAATTCACATACATGTATAATCTCCTATCACTATATATTCAAGAGATATTCAAATAACTATTTAGTAGCAGTTAGGTCATGCTTTGTTCCTCCTCATACAGTATCAACCTGTCAGACGGCATGGTCCTGACTTACTGGGAAGCCTGGGAATCCTCTTGTTCCAGGTTGTCCCTAAAACGGAAACAGAAAAAACAATTGTGTTTGTTGTACTTCTGAAAGTCTGACATAAAATGCTGCTGGAAGCCGGTCAGTGGAAGAAGAGACCCAGTTCCCTCCCCCCATCCCTTCACTGCACTGAGGTATTTAGTGAGTACCCAAATTGATTTTGACGCAAGGAGTGATACTGAAGACTCTGGGAAATACATTCAGTGTGTGAGTGCGTTCTGTCGCCACAGGAGGAAATTGGATGCTGAAATGGAACACTGAAAAGAAATGAACAAAGAGTAATCTAGTAAAGATGTACAACTGGGGAGAAAAGGTTGACGAGCTTAATGAGTGAATGTCAATAACAATTAGCCAGCATTTTTAATCAGCAGAGCTTTTTTATCCTGCTTTTCAAACTGCTACAAGACATTCAATATCCCCGGGAAACGAAGGGTGAGGAGGAAATAAGGATGTAGATAAAGACAATTACAAGCAGGGGAACCTGACTCATGACACAGGTTGTCTGGAAGCAGAGGTAGTTCCGGGGAGCTTTGAGTGGTTTCTGTCCCCAAGGATGTATGAAAAAACGGCAGACATGGTGGATTTTAAACTTTGACAAAAAAAATTCTTAACACAGGGTCCAAGGTTAGTTTCAAACTTCTTACAGTCTTGTGAGCAAACTCCAACAAACCTGTTTTTACAAGTTCTGAAAACTAGGTAGTCAGGGAACGTTGACTAAGGATATTTTTGTCGAACTAGTGAGTTAAGGGGCCCTATCTTGCACCCGGCCGGGCGCAGCGCAAAGTCAGACGTAAGTGTCTTTGGTAGTTTAAGACCAATGCAGTTGTCAATTTCCCGTCCAGCTCCCGCGACGTTTAAATAGCAAATGCACTTGCGCCCATCTTTGCGCCCATGGGCGTGCTGCTCTTACAAGGGAGGTGTGTTCAGGTGCATTCTGGGTGTATTGCTATGTTGAGGCAGCAGGACGTGATCGTGCCATTGACCAACAAAAACCTGGTCTAAAGTCAATAACGCAGCATTTCATTGTTATTTTAACAGCAAATTAGTAAAATGCTCCTAGGCTTGTGCGCAGCGCGCACACACTATGCTTGTTACACACACTTAGAGAAGCGCAGCAGCACACACACAAACAATTACAAAAAAATATACATTAAGGTGCAAATCCTCCATCATAATTGCAATGCACCAAGGTCCAAACGCGCCTGGCTTTTAAACAACCGGTTCTCATTCCGAACTCGTAAAATAAGGACGTTTGGACAGTGGCTGTCAGCGTCCGATGCGACAAAAAAGGCAAGGAAGGTTGGTTGGGGGGGTAGATGGGTCAAACACAGGACTTTCACCCAGGAGAGCAGGGTTCGCGTCACGCTTGCTATAGTCGTTTTTTTCTTTCCTCCCGTGTGTCACAGAACCGTACGCCCCACCCACGACCCTTTCCTAAACCCAACCGTCCCGTAGTTCCCGAGTGTCACGGAACCTTAAGCCCACCCACAACCTTTTCCTTAAAATAACTGCGTCAAAAGGGACGGCAATAGTCCCGACCAAGCGCGTTTACTTCTAGCACTAAAGGGACGGCAATAGTCCCAACCAAGCGCGCTTACTTATAGCGCTAAAGGGACGGCAATAGTCCCGACCAAGCACATTTACTTATAAACGCTAAAGGGACGGCAATAGTCCCGATCAAGCGTGTTTACTTATAGCGCTAAAGGGACGGCAATAGTCCCGACCAAGCGCGTTTACTTATAGCGCTAAAGGGACGGCAATAGTCCCGACCAAGCGCGTTTACTTATAGCGCTAAAGGGACGGCAATAGTCCCGACCAAGCGCGTTTACTTATAGCGCTAAAGGGACGGCAATAGTCCCGACCAAGCGCGTTTACTTATAGCGCTAAAGGAGACTTTTAGTGTCAATAAGAACGACAAAGGCACCTGACCAAGCATCCATATTTTACGAGAGGAGTGTGAGAACTGTTTAAAAAGGGAATGGGAGATGACAATCTGATTGGTTTATTGCATGTTACGCCCAAAACACACCTATGAATGAATGAAGACAAAGTAAAACCCTTTTGAACCATGCCCTGCGCCAGGCGCTTCACGCTGTGCGCTTAGATCATTAAAATAGGGCCCAAGATTTCTCTTATTTTGTCAAAATAATTCCCACACAAAGTTCCCACGCTCAACTTTTCAGCCAACATGAACAAGAAGGCCTAGAAGATCCATCTGCTGATGAAGCCTGTGAGATGTTGTTGAAAGCTCCAAAATTATATTTTTTTGACAAAATAGAATTTCCATAATCAAGAATGAGCTTTTATGCTAACGTTTATGCCATTATGCAGAAGACATCCTACAAGTGCTCCCTCTTCCAATGAAGACTGTATTCTTCAGCTGAACGCTCTTGAAAAAAGCAAGTAAGTGCAGCATGAGAATCTTTTCTGTTTTGGCAAAACACTTCTTTTGGAAAAGAAAAGAAAAAATTCTAAAGGTCAAGAAATACATTTTCATGCTCAACTTTTATGCCAACAGGGATGACAAGTAGACCCTGAGACGAGGCTCAAATCTCTACTAAACGCTATAAAGTGGACCCTGTCAGAGCAATATTCCTTAGGTCAAGAAGTAACTTTCATACTCAAATGTTACGCCAACACGAATAAGTTCTAAAGCTATAATTGAAAAGATCCATCCATTAATGAAGACTATGAAATGTGGTTGAAAGCTCCAGAAAAAGCTTACAATTCACCTTTCACACTCACTGTGTCAGGATGAAGTGAGGGTTTGCAGTTTAAACAGAAAACGTATTCCAATAACGAAAAAACACTACAGGCAGCACACGACACGAACTACAAGTACAACCACACTAACAGAATACACACTAACAGAGGAACAACCACACTAACAGAATACAAGAATCCAACAAGAGACAAGAGAAACAGAGGGAAACTAAATACACCAGGTAACGCGCACTAACACAAGACAGGTGATACAACAGGTGAACCAAATCAGGGTGGGGCAGGGTAATCAAAAAAGGCGGGAAACAAACAAAGACAGGAAGAAGCTAGACAAGACAAGGGAGACCAGACAGACTACAAAATAAAACAGGAAACAGAACATAACAGAAAAACAAAACTACCACAATAAAACAGAACAAAATACCAAAACCCTGACACACTGACTTTCAAACTAGCATGGAAATGCATATTGCATCATTTGCAAAGAAGAATTATTTTAAGAAGTCGATAAAATGACTCATTTGCAGCCCATACAGTCAAGAAGTAAGGTTGTAAACCTTTCTCGCAGTGGCAAATATCTTTACATCCATCCATCTAATACGATGAAATGACAATGTGGCGAAAAAGTCGAGGCGCTTGGCTCACCTCAGTTGTCAGTTCCTCTCGTTCTCCTCACCTCTCTGTTGACTTAACTCCCTTGTTCCATCAAAGGTCAAGGCTGGAGTCTCTCATGTCCATCTCACCTGCTGTGGTAAACTAGCTTCTCAGTGTTTCTGATTGACTGGCCCTCTAAGTTCAGGACTTAGCAGTCAGACAGAGCTTCCTTCACAGCCTGTTATTCATTAGAAATGCCTATTACCATCTGGGAAGAGTGGGCACACACAGCTACAGATTTAAGAACCATCAACTAGAATAACAGATGTGTGCTCCACTTCAATTGGTTAGACTCTTTGGCCAATATCCAAAAAAAGGCATTTTATGCTACGTAGCCTAGTCAGACCACCTGAAATTAAAAAGGAGAACAAAAAGAAACACTAAACTCATTTGGCCTCAAAACAAGAGAATTTGGGTACATAACAATATGATCCATTAAGACTAGGGTTGTGTCTGAAATCTCATACTCTGCACTACATACTCAACATGTAAACTATCGTTCAACATAGTTTTGTGTGAATAGACAGAAGTGTGTATCTTTTTTCGGATGCACTAAGCTGTAATTTTCATCGTCACTTCCTGAGAGCCTCCTTGCAGTTGAAGATGCATAACCATGGTAACCCCTCCCAATCTCCGCTCTAGCGGCGTCGCCAGATAATGCTTCAATTAGACCACTAGACCAACAGTCGTTTAAATATGTTGAAATGTAAATTAGAGCGTTATTGACATTACAGATCTCCTCGGTTTCTGTCCATTTTTCTGTTTTGAACGTTGTCGCTACTACAGCATTGCATTGTGGGATATGTATGCCGTCTTAGTGTCCAGTATTGCATACTGTAATATTTTCCCGGAAATAGTATGCTATTCAGGTACTATTGGTTTCAAACTAAGGTTTTGGACATACTAAACATCTCACATACTGTTTTAGTGTACTTAATAGCATGTTAGTACGGCCCCTGCAGCTCATTCACAACGCAGCAGCTCAACTCGTTCTGTCCCACTACACCGCTCCTTCACTGGTTACCAGTTGCTGCCCGCGTACGCTTCAAGACATTCGTACTTGCATAGAGGGCCACGAACGGATAAGCCCCAGCTTACATCCAGGACATGGTCAAACCCTATACCCCAACCCCCCCACTCCACTCTGCATCAGCCAACCTGCTTGCTGCCCCCTCACAGCAAGGGACAACTAATCACTCAACCAAATCCCGACTGTTTACTGTCCTGGGTCCCAAATGGTCAAACGAGCTCCCTATTGACAACAGGATGGCCGTAAGCCTACGCATCTTCCGACGAAGGCTAAAAACGCATCTCTTCCGACTGCACCTCGGATAAAAAAATAAAATAAATATATATATTTCAAACCAAAGAGTCAGTCTGCAGCGTTCTGAAAGCTGTTAGTTCACACCAATGAGACGAGACGAGACGGTGTATCAGCTCCATAACAACGCCTCTTTGTACTTCCGTTCTAACTTCCGACTTTTAGGCTTTTTTGTGGCTGGATATATCATTTGTTTTGTGTAAACAATATGCATGTGGATAACATTGGTGCCATTGAGATGCTTGCTACAGTTGCATTTCTAGTGAGAATCGGTGAAAACACGTTTTATTTCTCTGATTCATGGCTTTGTTCTCTTCAGTCTCTCTCTATCTGGCTCGACCATATAACGTTACCGTGCTTTCAGACGGTCATTGAGGCTCCGTCTAAAACTCTGCCATTTCGATCAGCTGTTGGGATTATGGATCATTTTATTTTTATAGTTTGTAGCTGACTTTACCAGCTGACTTTTCTATTGGCTGTTGAAACAGGAGACGTCTCTTACGTTTTAAAACCAGTCTTTCCGATTGACCAGCTGAGTTGCAGCGAAACCATCAGCTGGTTGGAGTCGAGCTGAGACGGGCCGGTTCAGACCGCTGACACTTTTTCCTGCGACGTTCTAAAACGGTTTTGTCTTGTTGCGAATCTTTGGTCTGAATTGGGCTTAAAGCAAGAATGACTAATGATCCAATTTATGGCCAAATCACAGCTCCTCGAACAATGCTGCTGTTTCCACACAGTCTGTTATTACATTGCATTATTCTATCATTTGTGGTGCATACACATGATTGGCTGGGCTAACATAACCCCTGAGCCAGTAGCCCGCAAGCTCGGAAAGAAGTCTCTCCATTTGTCTAGTTTTGATCAACAGAACTAAAAAGTCTGTTGGCGTTCCAGAACCTAATGTGTTAAGCAGAGGTCTAGTGAAATGGAAGCTAATAAAAAAAAGCTTGACGTGCAGGCAGGCAGCACTGATTCAACATAAGTGGTTTATTAAGTGCAGAGAGAGGAGGTGAAGACACTTACAGGAGGTCCTCTTGGTCCAATGATAGACAGACCTGGCTCGCCTGGTGCTCCCTATAGACAGATAGAAAGAGAGGAAGAAATAGGAAGATATTATTGGAGAAATTCAGCACATAGGTGCATTCCTCCAAAGGTAAATAGATAGAGCGCAGGCAAATCCATCCACTAGAATCTGTATGACATTCACTGTGTCTAATTCTGTCACATAAATACTTCCTCTCAAACAACCGTGGTGGACATGCATAAAGTCTAACTCTGGTCACACTAGAAAGTTCCACCGTGATGTTAATCTGCATGATCTTGTGAGATGGGTGGTGCTAAAAGCTTGGTAACTGTTTGAAGGGTTAGTTGATTAACTGCTGCAGCTACCAAATTAACTGCTAACATGCTATAGCCAGAACATGCTATGGCTATTCTGTCACAATGGCTCTTCAAGATAGTTGAAAGTTGATGTTAGCAACTGGGGCTGGGTATCACTAAAAATGTTTGGATACCGGTCCCAATACCAATACCGTGACTTTGATACCTGTTCATGAACAACACTTTTTTCGATACCAAATAGTATAAAAGCAAAACAAATTACAACATTACATATTACAGCACACATCATTTTATTTATCTTTTGTTTATACTAGGTGAGCCGTCTCTGTGTAACGTAGAGTTTTTCCTGCGTGTCTCTACGACGTGTAACGTTAAACAGCCAATCACAAACATTATTAGATCTTGGTAGAAGCATGCTACGTGCTTATTGGCTCACTGACGCTGATTAGATTTACTCCTTAGGTATTGAAAATGCGTATTAAATGACGAGGCGTTTCCCGATAAGCGATACTTTAGAGGCAATTCAATTCGGTCGGTGCATTAAAAGTATTGAATTCGGTACCCTGCCCTATTGTTAACCAAACAATAAGCTAAAGGGGCACTCCACCAATTTTACAAACCAAAGTCAGTTTGTCATGAGGAGTACTAGCCTGGGAACCAAACAAATCGGCCAAGCTCAATTGCTCTGGCAGACAAGTATGGTCCCCCTCCCATTCAGACACATTTCCAGCCAAAGTCAAAAGGGCCCGAATATAGTTACTGGACATAAGTGACATTCTCCACCCAACGCAACGCGCCAGGCTCACGAAACTCAGATCCAACTACCAAACTAGGCAGTTCTGATAAAAAAAAGAATCAAGATCTTGTTACTGTATTGCATATTTCTTGCCTCAAATGTTTTCAGAAACACTGCCTAAGTGCGTCTTTGGTCTTGTACTGTTGATAACACCCCTTGGAAATCATCTGCCATTGCCAGGCTAGAGAAGTACTTCTCAGCCTGTGAAAGCTAGTTATTTAATGTCTTCTCAGCAAATAACCCAGATGATCTCATACTATTGACATAAAAAAAAATCTAGTCTGATAATTGAGCACTTTGTTTTCCCACTGTGACATTCTTTAGGTGTGAGGCCTGTGAGCTATGGAGAGCACAGTGTCATATAAGTAAAATCTATATCCAGTCTAAAGAATACCCACATGTAGAAGGGTTGAAATAGTTTGAAATATGGCCAAATAAAAAAGAAATGTTCAAAAGTAACCAAATGAATTGAGTTGCATCCCGTGTAAATTACAGGCCATTAATTGCACAGAAATGACTGAAAGTAATAGTATTTTCTTAGCCTGCGTTACAAACTGAAGGTTATGGAGTTTGAAAGATGTAGGCATTTTTCAGGCACAGATAGTCTAACAAAGGGGGGCTTCACGTTGCATTATATAAAATAGCATTGGGAATTTTGGAGTATATCCCATACATTTTATTTTTATTTAATATTTTATTATTTATTTATTAAGCACTTATACATAAAAAGTCAGAATATCTCAGCCTCTGCTACATTGGTCGGCTCGTATGATCATGCCTTAAGTATTCAAATGGACTATATCTTAGAATCCCAGACAAACTTATTTCAGGATCGTACTTCATAACTTGACAGTGGGACTCAAAAGGTCAGCGGTGCTGCTGTACACGCTGTGCAGTGCCTCTGAGCTCTGGATTTGGCCCAAAATAGTTGATTTGCACCGTGACGTGGTCTGTCTGTCAATCCCACAAACGACCGAGGCCAGACTGGCCAACTCAGGTTTCCAGCACTTTCCCTTATTAGCTTCTGTCCTCCTGTAGGGAAACCCTATATCAAGATATATCTGATGGTCCCAGTCATCCGTCAACGACAAAGGTGTTTCTGAATATGTCCAAATGTCTAAGGAAGCCCAGAATTAGTTTTTTCACTCTTGGTTTGATGGTAGATGTATCATTCAGGGGCCAGAATGCAGAGGTAATGATGGAAAAAGAGGGTTAATGTCATCTGGGGCAGACTTCAGTTAATTCATTGTTTTTCTACACCCTTAGTAGATTAGGCAAGTGAAGATCTACAGATACACTTGTGCAGAGATTTGATTACTTTGGTTGCAAGAGATCAAGGTAACAAGGCAAAGTTAGAATCACAAAATAAAACCAGGACCCACTCAGAGCCACTTTTCCTTCTAAATGAAATGTTCTCGAGCCCATGAAGAGTAGAATGTCCATCTGCTGTGGTTCTTTTTTTCAAACACCCTCCCACAAAACCCACAGAAGCCATTTGTTTAAGAGAGCAGCGTTCTAGAAAAGCTTGTCTTCACTTACTCTGTGTGCGTCTCACACTTCCTTTTCTGGGGAAGATGCTTCCTTTTAAGAAACAATCTACACCGAAGTCTGGTCTGTGTTTTTTCATCCTCTCCTCCTACTCTAAGAGACTAACCACACAGTGGACAGATCCTGATAGCACTATTACAATTAGTTCCCTGCCTAGAAATAGAGAGGCAACCAATGGATTATTTTGGTTGTGGATCGATCCAAAAAGCTGCCGCTACATTGTCTGTTTGTTAGGTTACTATTTCTGCTCTCTCACAAGTGAGGCCGGGGCTGAGACTACTATTTGTTTTGGCTGACTGATGCTTGGCTAATAACCACACTTGTCATTGTGATATGACAGTCAAGATGTGCTGAGTGTTTCCCTTTGCATTGACCTTTCAGCCCTACACATCACAAATCACGCATTTGACGAGAACAAATCTGTAAATCTGCTGTGTCTGGCTTTGATACAGCCGGTAGATTAGGATGTTGTGACTGCTTTACCAAATGTTAACTAGCTAGCGGTAGGCTAATGTTAGCTGCTGTCGAGTATAGTGTTAACTAGCTAATGGTAGGCTAACGTTAGCTGCTGTCGAGTATAGTGTTAACTAGCGTCACGTGCAGCGATGTTTCTATTTCCTGTAACGTCTGTCTCAGAGCATCAGAGAGAAGAGCAGACATATCAGTGGCTCCAGAATGAGGCACCGAAATCCGCGTTGCTATTCCTGCAACAGCAGGATGTGTTACAAGGAAGTACGGCAAAATAGTAGCCTGTTAGGCACGACGTAAAGCCGAGTGAAGTGAAAATAAATTAATAAATGACGGCATGCGATTAATAAAATAAAAAAAAACAAATTAACGCATTATGCTCGGCCCTTAATCACATTGCGATGAACGCGTTAATGCTGACTTTAAACCAATCAAAATCGTCTTGGGCGGTGTTAAGCGCCGGACGGAGCCATGGTGCCTCTGCATAATAGCCTCAGAGTGATCAAAACTCCACACCTTTAAGTTTTACTTGCAAGCAGCTATGCATTTAATTTTCACTGGAGTTAATTTTCATTGATGGACTTAAAATCAACCTTTAGCACACTGCAGCAGACATCACATACTCTTTGCGGGTAGAGTTCATTACATTGATGTGAATAAAAGTGATCTTTTAGACTTTTCTGTTCCTGTGCTGGTGACATTGACAGATTTACTGCATGTTTACCATCTCTGTTGACACAATTTTCCAATTCATGAAGCCAAGTGGGAGACATCGGAGCCTACAGTAAAAAATGTCATATATGCAATTTCCACCTTGAGGCCAATATCAATCTTTTCTCTCCCAGCTGGCAGCTTATATTTATGGTAACTTCTACAAGACTGAGAGCTGAGATTTAACAGTTGTGCAACGCACCAGTAACAGCATTTATTTATCTCAATATATAACTATTCATTCTAAGTTCTCTTTGAGATCCTCATCATAGACTCTGCTGTGGCCTCTAAAAGTGTTTCTCCACTTTCTTTGGGGAGTCTTAAATTTGAACATTCAGACGCTTATGTGACAAATCGTTACTATTGTGTTTCATGGTGTAAAGTGCAGGTAATCCAACCAGGGTGGGAAACCATTTACAGAATGTGACCCTCTTGCCATTTGGTTATACAGATATAAATCACATGCTACCTGTACACAAAATACGGTGCACTGCTCAGCACTTCTACCACCAAGTCACATTAAGCAGTGTCTCAAATGAGCAACCTGTTTATATTTCACTTTTCTTCTGCAACTCTTCCTACTCGCGCTCATGCAAGCAGTCTGCTTTGACCTAGTCTCGCATTGCCAGACCTTCCTCCACAGCACTGTCGAAGAATGTCTGGCTAGTCCACACAACATTCCAGGATGTGAGAAAAATGTGCTCTGATTTATTGGCATTTCTTTAAACCAATCACAATCGTCTTGGGCGGTGCTAAGCGTCGGATGGAGCCACGGTACCGCTGCAAAATAGTCTCCGGAAGGAACTTGTTTTGGTGGAACATGTGTACATTCAAAAGTAGTTTTAGTCGTGCAACAGAAAACTCAGATTGGACAGATAGTCTAGCTAGCTGTCTGGATTTACCCTGCAGAGATCTGAGGAGCAGTTAACCATAGTCCTCACAAATCCACCAGAGTTTAGAACGCCAACACAAAGAAAGAGGAAGGGGACGGACATCCAGCCGCAAAGAGGGACATCCCGCGAAATTTCCGACAGCACCGGAGCAACTGCAGTTTGTCTTTGACTGGTGCTGTACCTGAAATGGGCCAGTACTGTGTACCGGCAGTTCAAATATTTGTACACATTTGTACCATTACCTCTAAGGGTTATTAACATATTTCTTAATGGCTGATATATAAACCAAAATAGCTAGGAAAAGTCAATGAATTCTATCTAAAATCTGACATTCAGCCCCCCCATTCAGGGCGAATGGAAGGATAGCCACACTTTCAGACACTGCGACGATTCAACTGTGAGATTGGTAGTCAAATCAGGCTCCTTAGATTGAATCGTCGACCATTCGGGGTTACTCAAACTAGATATATGTATGAATATATATATCCAAGACACATGCAATGATTATGTTATAGAACTGATGCATTAGGGTACTGGCACCTTTTTTGTTCCAATTCAGACAATGGACTGGTGCTAAATTGTTTTTTTCAGTAAACCTGCTAATGGTTCTAACCTTACCTTCTCCCCTGCTTGTCCTTTTAATCCCTGGGATCAGTCACAGTAGACACAGTCACATGCAAAAAGGTGTGAAGGGAGGAGAGAGACACAAGAGAGAGAGGAACCAGTGTTAGAGACATGGAGAGGGATCGGGGCATGCAGCATCCTCAGAACTAATGATGGGGAGGTGGTGGAAGAACTAAGGCCAGCTACACTATGTGTAAGTTAAGTGAAAACCAAAGGCTTCAATGTGTTTCAAACAAAGTGCTTGTCAGATAATCTAACAGTGTCTGACACATCCTTTCTGACGGTGGAATCAGGGATCCAACTATTGATCCAACACTTTGACTTTTCAAAAGAAATAATTTGCCCATTTTATGCTTCTTTTTCATTATGCATACAGCGACTATCATGAATGCTTTCAAGGAGACTGTTTTAACATAGTCTCGCATTGCCAGACCTTCCTGTAATCCCGTATATGAAACGTTGTTGATGTAGACTTGTCTACAGCTTATCCCCAAATACACAATTCATCACAATGATATTACAAAGACAGGCAAAAGAGACATAGTTCTCAGAGAGACCTTTGCCATCAGATGATTTTAATCATCAACCAAGTTTGTTTAAAGCATACCGAGACTTGCTGAGTAAGTGCTGCATCAAGATGGACTCCTAACACCGTGATACAAAAAATTGAAGTCAGGTTTAACATATCACTTCATTCCACTTCTTTTGAGATAAATATGTCAGTTCACCCTGGCCTTTCATTTAAAATGAGACATAACACCTTTGGTGTATTACATATAATGCACTTATATAATTACATATTTATTGTAGAGGTAACCAGTTGTACACTGATTTAAATCCAATATTTCTAATTCATAGTATCCACAGTGTTAAAGCTGTTTCGGTGGCCCTTCTGGCTCCTGTGAACATAATAGAGGATATCTGCTTTGAACAACCACAATGATATTTAAGCACTGATTATTTTTATTTTTTTACACTGTGACATTCTTTAGCTAAGTGAGAACGCTGTGAGCTATGGAAACCACAGTGACATATGAGTAAAAACTATATCCGGGCCCACGTGGCAGTGCTAAAATTGTTTGAAATATGGCCAAATCAAAAAAGAAATGTTCAAAAGTAACCAAATTAATTGAGTGGTAGCCCTGTAAATTACAGGCCATTAACTACACAGAAATGACTGGAAGTAATACTAAAGTAAAACAGATTTATAATAAGTGGTTATACTACGCACTACAGCCTGGGTGGGCTGAGAGGGACGTCAAGTACAGGCTGTTTTAAATAACACACTGCAACGTCTAATACCTGAAGAATATATTATACACCACTGACAGCTGTAAGGCCCTAAAGACACATTTAAGGGTTTATGTTGAGTTACTATGGAGTATGTTTTTGTGAATATAAAAATATGGCAGTATCACTGTATCACTGCATTTTACAGTTGTCCAACATCTTATAATTCACCTCTGTCACATTACAGTGAGGCTGTGGTTGGACATTTCCTGACATCACACTTAGGGGTGTCACGATTCTCCAAATGCACGATTCGATTAGACTTTCCATTTTAAGGACACAATTCAATTCAATTTTTGATTGAAACATTTTGTTTTCAGCAGTGACAGCAATGCCGCAATGAGAGCCACTAGATGGCAGAAGGTTATTTTACAACAATTGTTCAGTATAATAAAATTAACAACGTACTCTTGGATGCAGCATTAGTTTAACAAGGTGTACATGAACCCACCATGGTGTCAAGTCGGAGCCCACATGCTTTACCTTCATTGTTTGCTTCCTGACACGAAAGGCAACATTGTCACAGTGACTTTAGGGAAGTGGGAGGATTTTTAATTTCTGTTGTTTCTCCGTTATTTCCGACTCTGGCAGTGGCCACGGTGTACGGAAAAGCACAGCTGCAGGCTACTGCTAAGCTAATGTTACTCTGTGTCTTCAGCTGCATGCTACCAGTTGGTAAGCTATGCTGTGTTCTTTTCTTTGGACATGCGCAAGTAGGCAGGTGAAGGGAGAAAGAAATACTGTGGGAATTGCTGATCATGCTTTTTATTTCAAAAGTAGAAATTGAAAGCTCATTTAGATTGATTTTTCATTTAAAATAAAAATCGTGACAGCCTTTATCACAATGTAATTAATGGTATGTAATTTAAAAGTCTAGCAAACTCAGGGAATTGAAAGGGGATTTCTTAGGGAAAGCAATAGTTGTATTTCATACTTGTATAGTAACGTCACAATTAACGCCACAATTAAATTATTACAATTTACAAATGTTCATTTATGATGTTACATTATCAGCAGTTCCATGCTCACTTAAAGCTGACCCATGACTTATGGTCAACAATCACAATGCTGCACTTCTAATATACATACAATCAATGATAAAGACCTCTGCTCTGCTCAGGTTTAAGGTGGGCAAAACCATGCTGGTGTGTACATGATTCCTCATACTCAAATTAGAAATTAGAAAAAATTAGAATGATAAAGGTGTAATTAGTCCCACCCAAACAGGTGAGGTACCGTCTGCACACACCCTCTCACACCTGAGAAGAGCTTTAAGCTCTCAGCCAGAATAAGGGAAACCTCTGCTGTTAGTAGATCACAGGTGTGTAATAGCATTCTCTTAAACCACTGCTTTCCTTAGAACTGATATTTTGCTTTTGTCATTGGCTGTTTCATAATGAATGTAACCATTACCATAGTGTGCTTCATACACAAGTCCAAGTCACTCACCATTCTCCCAGGAATCCCCATACTTCCTTTGTCACCCTATTGACCAATGCAAATTCAAAGGAACAAGCATCAACAACAAGGTTAGACTCAAGTAGACTCTTAAAGGGATACCTTGACATTTAGACACTACATGAATCCAATCTCATCTAATTACATGGAATCTAAATTAAACCAAATCCCACCAACATTATGAGAACAGAAATGCAATACATCACTACATTTTTTAGTAGTGATCTTATGGGTGCTACTAGTGGGAAAGAGATGCTAATAATGGGTTTGTAATGGTACGTGTCCATATAGGCGTTGTTTTCACAGGCGGATTGCCCCGCTTCCAAGCATTGCATGCTAGTGGGCTCGCCACCATCACTTTCTCTTCACTGACCACTGACAAGCAAAGAAAATAGGCAGCCTCATTCAAAGCCCTATGGGTGCATCTGATTGGACGAACGCGTCACGTGGGGCTGTCTGCTCCCAGATTTCTAAACGGACCATAACGGTGGCTTGTTTGGAATACGATCTCTTATTTTACGAAAATAGTTAACAGAAACGTGTTTAAAAAAAAAAGGCCTTTTTTAGATAGGACAGCTTAGACATAAAAGGGGAGAGAGATGGGGAATGACGTGCAGCAAAGGGCCACAGGTCTGAACCAAACCCGCGCCTGCTGCAGTCCGCCTTCTCTTCTCTGCTTCTCTTCCTAGTCGTCAGATTCATCTACCAACCCTTATAGAGCTGGCTCAGGTTTGCCTTGGACCAGCTCTTAGTTATGCTGTTATAGTTTTAGACTGCCGGGGGACTTCCTTTGACACACTGAGCTTCTCTCGCCTCTCTCTTTCCATCTTTGTGCAATCGTGTCCCAGAAATGCTTGTTACTAACTTATCTCTGGGGAGCTTATTCCCCGGAGTCCTTATGTTTTCTCGCCCCGCAGTTTTCCTTGGATTAGGGTGGCACCTAAATCATGGTTGCAACTGTAGCCGTGGTCCTGCTCAACGCCCTGCTCTGCACTGCTATGCCCTACTACGCCCTGCGGTGCCCTGCTACGCCCTACAGTGCCCTGCTCGACATGAACTACTACAACTACTATTTTTATTCATAGTTCCATTATCTTTATTGTGACTTTTATTGCCACTGTTCATCACAACCCCAACCGGCACCTTCAGACACCGCCTACCAAGAGCCTGGGTCTGTTTCCTCGCCACTGTCGCACTAAATGCTTTCTCTTGGGAGAATTACTGGAATTGTTGGGTCTTTGTAAATTATAGAGTGTGGTCTAGACCTACTCTATCTCTAAAGTGTCTTGTGATAACGCTGGTTATGAGCCTCTGTATATGGCCGCATGCTGTACCAAGTGAGCTACCCAGGCACCCATCTAAAAACATTTTAAGCGAGAAATAGAGTCTTCATTTCAGATCAACAGCTGTCAGTTTAAAAGATTTCCGTCAGCTTTTGAGAGGGGTCGAGCTGAGCAGGCTGCTCCTCATTTGCATAAAGTTGCCTTGATTAAACTTTAGGCAAATGAGGAACGGGGCGACTCGATGCCCCGCTTCTCCAAAGTCCCTGCGATGCTACCAGAATGCATTGCACAACTGCTCCCATAGAAATCAATGGCAAGCGTTGAAATGACGCTGACAATGGACACGTACCGTAAAAGTCCTAATGCCATGGTATCCATTTAAAGAATAGAATCATTTGTGTTGAGAGGGCTTAGTCAGTAAACCATGCCATGCCAAATGTTGACACTAGAGACAAGCATGCATGATACTGTGATAGAGAAACAACCACATTTTGACGCAGTCATGCCCAGCCCATGACTCCTGATACATTCATTTGGATAAGTTTGGAAAGTGAAAAGTGAGCAGCAAATTTGAGGAAAGAGGTTGGTGGCCATGACACTCTGACACATCACAAGTATCCACCCTGCATCTTTCACACTAAAATGAACCATAAAAATGATAATGATGGTATCTATTTCTAAATACTTCTTATGTGCCTCCCTCTGCCCTCAGCAGCTGTAACAGGGTCTCCGGTGATGACAGCTGTTTGAAGACTCACTGCTGCAGGAGGTAGTCTGCGACAGTGGAATTGCTTGAAAAGTTGTTTGGTGTAACTTAGGCATTAGTTATAACGTTCACCTGTGCTCTCATCTGTGAGGAGGGATTAGTGGAGACACCCTGCAGGACTGAAGAGACGGTGGATAGACTTTAGGGAGCGTCTGGGGACAACCTCTGATGTCCCGATAATAAACTCACAACATACACCATGGACCTCTCCATGTCTGAGATATATTCACAGGTTTGCCAAAAGTGAATCAAGATTTCTTTGTTTGAGGTTTAAGGTTTAATCTTATAAATATTCATAGCTCAGTTAAGGGCATTTGCATTTCCTGAACTGAAAGACAATGCAAGTTAAAAAAAGACTTCTTCATTTTAAATCAGACCTACAGTGTGAAACAACAGCTGCAATATTTTTTACTATAGCGCCGTTTATATGGCCTGCTACATGTTAATACTGAGAGTTTGGGTACAGTAGCCTTCTGTCACAGTGTAAATATATCATAAGTCTGAATGAACACCTTCCACACACTGCATAAGTTCTTTTCAGAATTGGCTTTGTTCTGGTTTATTGACACCTGTGGTTACCTTACATTGCTGCTTTTAAATATTACGGATCCCACAGTTTTCAAAGTGACCCATGTATGGGCCACTGGGGTCAGCAAACAGCTGGAGAAGCTATTCTCAAAGAAACGCAACAGAAAAGCAACTAGTGTATCAGTTTACAGCAAGTTTATAGCCATGAGTCGAAATACCATAAACCCACTGCACTACTCAAGCACAAATCCATGTTTTACTGTGTGGTGCTAAGCTGTTGACTGTTGTCTGTCTCTACTCTGCCCCATCACTCAGCATGGAAGCCAATGCAAATGGGTGCTAGATACATGGCCTCAAGAAACTAACTAACTCAACAGTAATGTGTCATTCCTAAAATGAGCTAACGAGTTTCTATTGGAGGTCCAACCACCCCTCTATCTTTATCTGGTACAGGAAGTGAGTCGTCCAGATCCAGCCTCTGTTCTGACTGAGCCCCAGGAGCATCACACCTATTACTGCATCATTTTGTAACTGCATTATCAGCTACTTGATCAGAAACCTGTTTTTCAAAGACCAATGCCGGTCCAGTGAGTGCTGCATTTGTCCAAGATGAAGTTGATATCTGCGTAAAATGTGAACAATCCATTTTCTTCCCAAGCAATACACCAATGGAATTATGCCAAACTAAGGGCCTGTGTTCCCCGGCAGACAGGAGATGTTACAGAATATAACCAGCAGTGTTAATGAAGATATGGTCTTTGGCTTTCTCATACAAATCAGAACCCGCCCCTCATCTCAACTGAGCCTGGACCCAGATTCAGCTGTTTTCAGTCCTCCTGATACATAAGATGTGCTGGTATCTCTGTCATTAGTATGTGGTGTATTTGTTCAAGCCTTTAAATACTATCAGGCTACAGCTGGGCCCTTTGAAGCCCTGTCCAAGATCCAATTTAAACCAAGGCCTTGGGGAGAATCTGCCACCACCAGAAATGGTTTTAATACAGAGCGGGGGGCTTTACAAAGTGCCCAACGTGATTATCTGCTGTGACCACAAAATACAACCTTCACTGAAGTAGGTTTTATAGCCATGACAAATGAAGTGTTTTGTAAAACCTCATTCAGGTCATGTGTTGCACTTCATTCCACAGACAGAAACCTGATTGGTGCTGCCCTCTTTCTCCTGCTGTATGTCCCAAACATGTTTCTACTCATCTTGTCCTTGCCTGAAAAGATAAGAGTCAGGAAGGCTAGGTACACAGAGGTGGGGCTAGAAGGGGGGGGGGGGGGGCACAGGGTGGCACAGGGTGGCACCGCCCTGAAATGTAATTGCCCCCCCGGTCCCCTCCCAATCCATTGGGCTAGAGTGCTGTCAATCTGACAATTGCGATTCCCATTAGATCAGGGTACTGTCACTTGGCTACGTGTTCTGCCAATCTTCCCAGCCCTTGTCACACGACCAATTAATGTTTCCATGACAACTATCCAAAATTCTGAGACCATGGAACCAGCGCTGGAATTGTTAAAAAAAAAAGGTGGCATACTGAGTCTAGCAAATGCGTAATATTTTCAGATATACAATTAGTTTAAAATGAAAAAAAGTGAAACTAATAATGAATGTGATGTTTTATTTAGCAGAATTATATTGTGTTGTTCTATCATATTCAATATTTCCTATATTTCTAAGCAGATGTTCTATGCTGTATTCTGATAAAAAGGTCCCCCCTATGCCAGCCCTCTTAAAAAATCCTGGAATCGCCCCTGTAGGTACACACACACACACACACACACACACACACACACACACACACACACACACACACACACACACACACTTCTTGTGAGAAAGACACCCATGAGATCACATTTGTTGTGATATAGTTTTGCAGTGGATCAGATGAAGGCAGATATCTGATGTTAGCTTTTATTAATAATTATCAGTGAATTATTGATTATTTTAATTAATAGGAACTGTAGGAATACGGCACACTGTGAGCTCAGTCCACCTGCATGTGGAGAAATATAAGTTGTGTGTGTGTGTGTGTGTAATCTGAGGAGAGAACCATGTGTTTATGATACATCATCATATCAGTGGGGTCTACCTCCTCTGGTTATAAAGAGCTATAATGTCCCATTCTGAAAGAACCACATTCTATGGAACACATTGCTCATTGATTTTCAATTCTTACAGGCCCTCTTTCCAAAAACCACATCCTCCTGCCCCCATTCAGTCAAAGACCGCTCGTGATTTAATTCCCCGCTGCTTGACGGGTGTAATCAATCACAAATCCTGGAAGGAATGTCTTCCTCACTTTGACACAAACCGTCAGCGAAACTCCAGCAAAGGAACATCGGGAGGAAACATGTGGCCGTCTCTGCTTTAAACAGTTTTATGGACCTGTTTCACAAGTGAGCTTGTCAGAACCAAACGGGAGGGGGTTTGCTGGTTGTAACTGGCTACCCAGGACAAAGGTCAGATACTAGATGGCCACCTGTTGTCATGATATGAACCATGTGGGTTTGACATGCTGAGACTGCTTGCTCAGCAGAAAGAGGAGAGTGTTAGACTGAAGAGAAAGGAGGGGAAGAGATGATACAGCAGAAGCAGCTTTGGTCAGAGAGATTGTATAAGCATTGCATACAAGCTGTAGCAGAAATAGAGAAAGAATGTTAATCAAAACAACCAAGAGGACATAGCACAATCCAGCCAACAGCTCACTGTGTTATGAAGGGATATTGCTATGGTTTTAAAGCTATAAGCACTCAGTCCCACTGCTGTACTGACATCTCTGAGCTTCCTGAACTGAGAAGTCATCGTAGAAACAATATCAGATTGACTCATTTTAATTCCATGTTGAGTGTATCTGAACACATTGGAGTTCAATGCAACCCTGTTTCCTTAAAAATACATTCATACAGAACTAATTTGCCATTCTGTTCTGTCAGGAACCTAATCCTGCCTAGATTACATGTTTTATCTTCATAGCAAGGAAACTATATTGAACTACAGTGCATACAATTTAATCAGTCATGTCAAACATTTGTAAACATTACACTATTCACTTTTCAAAATTTAACCAGAAACCATTATCTTTTCCCAACTACCCGGTGTTTCAGTAGTCTGAACCTAACATAGCCCCTGTCCTGTTCTTTAAAGCCAGACTATGTCACTTCTTGCCACGAGTGCCAATTATAAGATAATGGTGTGTGTCTTGAGTCAGTTGCTTTAAAGACTGTGCGAGAGAAGCAACTTTGAACAGTAGTTACTGAAGGGAAGCTCTTTGCTGGAGCATGAGGGCAAAAGAGACCCAATTAACCATCATTCTTCCCACTCTCTTTGGAATATGTACTTTTCTGAGCTCTATCATCATCATCATCATCACCATGGCCTTGGTATTGGTATGTGGTGATTTGATTTGTTCGATTAAACACACATTTTGAAACAGGCAGTTGCCCAGTTGGTAATCCAGTCTTGGGCACTAATGTGAATGGTTGGGGGTGAACGCGTCATTATGGGCCTATGTGGTGACTTTGGGTCTACCCAGGAGGATGGGTCTGTGCTCAGAGGTCCGGACTTGACCCCACCCACACCTTAATACATTGTTGATGTTGTTGCCTTCATGATTTTTTAGCACCTGTCTCTCTACCTACTCTTATTTGTATGTGTGTGTGTGTGTGTGTGTGTGTGTGTGTATGTACGTACCTACGTATGTACGGTATGTATGTATGTATGTATGTATGTATGTATGTATATGTGTATTATGTATATGTAATGTATATCTTGGGCATGTGCATACACATATACAGTATATATGCGCCTGTTTAGATGTTGTATAATTTCCCTTCCTCTGTTGCAGCTGTTGCTGTAACTGTTGTGTTTGTTCCATGTTTCTGGCTGTCAATCCAGAACTTCTACTTGTTTAGTTTTGGCATTTTTTGTGGCTAAAAAAACAACTAGTTTTCATTGGAAGTTATTAGACTATAGCAAAACAGCTAGTACTAGTAATAACATAAATAAACTAATGTGATTGTCGATGACATACACTTACATTACACAATGACTAAATGCCTGGCTGCATTTAAACGTGATGACATCATGATTTTGCAACACAGCTAGGCTAACATGGGTCGCTTCTCCCCAACAGTGTTCAGAGAGGTCATTGGGTAATCCAACAGCTGAGAGACACTGACCACGTGTTGTTATGTTGATGAGTTGTGGGTAATCTGACTGAAGCTACATTTACATTGCTACGTTTTCGTTTTTAAGCAGAGTTTTGAGCCAGAAGAACTAATGTTTAAACTAACACGCCCATACCTCATATCTCATCAACATTCTGGTATACTGGGCAGATTGGAACCACACGCAGAAAACAACAACATGCTAACATTAGCCACCATAAGTTACTTGTTATAGCAGACTAAGGCTGCAGCAGCAAAACAATCTGATTGTATTGAATATAGCAAGGGTGTGCTTCATTGCTAACGAATTCAACTTTTCATTTGTTCAGTAACATTTATTTCGTCATCTTGTAATGTGTGAGGAGCATGTAAACTCTTCTGCTGGTTAATGCGAGACAGCTCAACAAACGGACTCGTTTATTTTAACGGTTATAAAGTTTTACACAGCAAAATATAGCTAACGTTCACAGTAGAGAACTACAAGCTACCATAAGTTACTGGCCAGCCCAGATAAAGCAAGACCAGGTATTTCTTATCAATTGAACTTTTCATTCGAAAAATGGAGTTTGTGTTATGTCCTCTTTCAAAAGTTGCATAGCCTCGCTTTGATAAAATATATTTCCTCTAAAACTAATTCAGCAAAGGAAATTAGTATCATATAAATGTATTTTGTTGGACACAGCTATGTCTATCATCTGATAACAACCGCTGGATGTATTTAATTTCAATATATATATATATATATATATATATATATATATATATATATATATATATATATATATGATCGTTAAAACTCAAATAAGACAACAACTAATCAGTAGAGAGCAGACGAGACATCAATACTGCAGTGATAACTAGCTACTCATGCAAATACTGTGTACAGAGCCACAAAAAGACACAAGTTAAAAAGACAGTTACCGGAAAGCCTGCCCGTCCAGGAGGACCCTGAAAAAGGGGTGAGAGAAAATTGGTACAAAAAGGAAAGAGTACATTTGACAGATAAAGTCCATGATATAATATGCCTGCACTGAACCAGGCCAGAATAAAATGAATTGGAGATTCTTGAGGTAGTTACTAGCTTGTATGAATATGTTTTATTTTGGCCTTTTTTAGCTCAGTGACAGCACACAGAAAGAACACTACTGATGCAGTGACATGCCCCATTCTGGTCAACAGGCATTCAGTGAATCATATTTTAACACAACACAAGGTTTTTCCGAACATGAAAGAACAACCAGTTGCTTCATTTCACCACAAACACTCAAGCATGCAAAGATTGGTTTGGGACAATGCATGCTAAAAGACCTTATGTTTCTGCGTAACTGACCCTATTCCCCCCTACTTGAGTACCTTGCTAATGCGGATATGACATCATGTCAGAATGGGGACTTCCATCAAAAACAAATCACAAAGAACTAGAATACAATGTCCAGGTTCTAAGAACAAGAAGGAGCACATTGTAAAAAGTCAAGTGTGTTTTATTTTCATTGAGCGTGCGAGCGGAACACGAATGCTTCTTGTGTGAACAGCTCTTAAGTAAAGGATGGAACACTAATTGGTTGGAAGTCAAAACAGGAACTCTTGACATTTTCCAAAAAGCTACTGAGGAGAATAACTGCCTGATCTTCCCAGAGAGAGAGCACGAGAGAGAGAGAGAGAGAGAGAGAGAGAGAGAGAGAGAGAGAGAGTGTTCTTGTTTAACTATATTCGTGGGTCCAAAAAAACGAGAATACAGTATACTTGTGGGGTCCGGACAGCTTTGTGGGGCCAAAATGCTGGACCCCACAAGGTTAAAGGTCTGTTTGAGGGTTAAGACTTGGTTTTAGGATTAGGGTTAGAATTAGGTTATGGTTAGGGTGAGGGTAAGGGTTAAGGTTAGGCATTTAGTTGGGATGGTTAAGGTTAGGGTAAGGGGCTATGGAATGCATTATGTCAATGACGGGTCCCCACAAAGATAGTGAAACACACTCTGTGTGTGTGTGTGTGTGTGTGTGTGTGTGTGTGTGTGTGTGTGTGTGTGTGTGTGTGTGTGTGTGTGTGTGTGTGTATGTGTATGTGTTTGTGCGCGGGTGCGAGAGAGGGGAAGCCATTCCTCTCACATCAGTAATCCTGGATGGGAGGAACCTCAAACATTTATCTGAGCTCTTGCTTACTGGCTTTGATGATTGAATGTGAATGTCTATTTGTAATTTAATGACTAGAAATCCCTTTGTCCCAACACACAGGTTTGGGAACACTGAACTGATCGATGAATCAGATATTTGTTTAAAAGAAGAAGAAGAAAAAAATACTTTTTATAAGGTCTGAATGTGAGATAAGTGATCGGCCAATCATCAATCAAACACTAATCAATCACCCTGATTAGCTGACAGACCGAGGTATAAATGTTGTGAGAGCTTATATGAGAATCTACGAGAATGAAAAACGGCCACATAAGTCGTTTGTTCAGGCAGCAATTACGACTCATATTTACATATGAGTGGCGTCCTCTAGTGGCCGTAGTAGCTATTTATAACTGGAGCAAAGCAGGACGTAAGGTGAGAAAGTATAAGAGCGCCAAATGTCCTGGTAAGGAGGCAGGTTGTGTGGGTGGATTGGTCAAACAAACACAGGACTTTCACCCAGGAGACCCGGGTTCATGTCCTGTTCGAAAATAAAAGGAAAAAGTGAGTTTTTTTTACTTTACGGAACAAACGAAGCTAGGTCAAGTTCAGCGTTACGTGCATAACTGGCAATTAAGTAACGTCTGATTTTAACCCAAACAACCATCATTTTCTAAACTTAACTAATGACTGTTGGTGCCTAAACCTAAACAAATACCACCGTTAGGGTTAATCTATGAAACACTCATGTGGGTCATACTAGAGGGAATAAACAGCCGATATCGTCATATAGTTTAGAGGACTTTCACCCAGGAGACTGGGGTTAGTGTCCCGTTTGAAAATAAAAGTAAGTGGGAAGTATTATTTTAACGTTCTGGGTGATGTGCGTAATCTGAAGTGAGTGAACGTCTGAGTTTAACCCAAACCTAATTGCAACCGTTACACAATGTTAACGTGTTTTAAACCGCGACCGTTAAGTTCTCTGGTTTATGGTACATGTCCATGTATGCGTTGTTTTCACGGATGGGATCGCCCGCTTCCCAGTAGTGCACGCTAGGGTGCTCACCACCAGTTTCTCTTCACTGACCACTGACAAGCAAAGAAAACAGTCTCCACCCTCCTACAACCGTGATGGCTGCAGCTGATTGGATGAACGCGTCACGTGGGGCTGGCTGCTCCCAAATTTCAAAACCAAACATAATAGCGGCTCATTCGAAATATTGTTCTGAAAGGATTTTAAGCGAGAAATAGGCCATGCAGTTGCTGAATCTGTCTTCATTTCAGATTGACAAAGGTCAGTTTAAAAGATTTCAGTCAGCTTTTGAGAGGCGGCGAGCCGAGCCGGCTGCTCCTCATTTACATAAAGTTGGCTGGATTCAATTTTGTGCAAATGAGGAGTGGACGGCTCGACGCCCCGCTTCTCCAGAGTCCCTGTGACGCTACCAATGCATTGCATTGCACGACTGCTCCCATACAAATGAATGGGTAATGACGCTGACAATGGACACCATTAAATTTGAAACGGAAAACGCTCCTGTGGGTCGTGTTATAGTGGAGGAACAAACCAGCAATATCGTCATACGGGTTTGGAGAACTTGTTGGAATTTACGAGACCAGGGTTCCTAGGGTTCTGGAGCATTTGCCCACTTTGACTTGTTGGTAACCCAGCCTTATGTGCATTTAGTTATGTTGTAGAGGAACTGAGAAGTGGTTTTCAGGAGTTTCTACATCTTTGTGCAGTGATGGTGAAGGCGCTACAAATGTTTTAGAGCCATCTTTAAAGGCTGCAGGTGGTGAATGTTTGATTGTTAAAGACATTTCAGTGGATTACTTCTTCTTTAATACTGTTCTGTGGTATATTCTGATTGTGTTTTAGCTTTGTCAACTGTTTTCTTTGCTACATAAAATTCATTGTACTACAGCTTGGTGTCACCTTTTTTATGTGTTTGATGTGACCGTGTTGGGGAAAGTAGAGAACAGTAGCTGTGTCAAAGTTCTACGACATACAAATGCAGTCGGTGCTCTATACAAATTGAGTTTACTCTTTTGTTAGTGTGTAAGAAAGCAATGTGCTTAACAGTTTTGTAACCATCCAATCCACTTACACTCATTATTAAACCCAATATATCAGTCAATAGGGACTGTTGTGTTGTGGACTCATGTTGTTTTATGAAACAAAACCACAATCTTCTAGCTTTTTGTAGGATCTTTTATACTCATCAGGCTGGCAGTCAGAGGGCAGTGCACAAAGGTGCCTGGCCAGGTGCTGAGTGTGAACATGCTGCATGTAAGTGCCTGCCCGTTAGCTACTGGGTCTCCAGGGGCCGTCTGCAGGGAGCAAAGGTTACCCACTGCCGGAAAGAACCCTTCACTTGAATTACACAGTAACCCTCCAACATGTGGCTCCCATTTGGAAAAGTGCTGCTGAATGAATGGGAATGGGATGAATGGGGGGGGCAGCCATCGTACGTGGGATGTATGGTCCCCTGGGTATTCCTCTGTTCAATAAGAAGTTAGTTTGGGTTGTATAGGAAACGGGTTTGATTTCCTGCATTCTTATTAGTATTATTTTACCCAGAAGCTGACTTTGGTGTTTCCTACAACTGAACACAAACACACACACACACACACACACACACACACACACACACACACACACACACACACACACACACACTCACACACATACAAAACATTACACACAAACATTAGCATGAAGCTGCCTCCTTTTGTGTAGCTACATTGAATACTTGTTTGAAATGGACATTGTAAATTGTCCTTCTCTGTTTGGAGCTTTTGACTGACAGCTTGTGAAGGACCCCTGTTGGTGTCCTGTCCGGCTTCATCAGAGTCAGAGGGTGTTTCCCATCATCTCTGATTATGTTAAAGTGTGTTACATGCAGAAGGCCCATCCGAGGCCAACAGAGGCCTGCCCCTGTGATGTTACCTGTCAACAGTCGCAATCTACTAGGTTTTACAAAGGACGCAAGCAAGCCATTTCCAAGAGACAAGTAAAATAAAGAAATTTCATATCACTTTACAGCTGTTAGGTTCCATTTTTAAGGAAATAAACCCCTGCAAGCTGTGATGGGACCCAGTCCCCTGTGAACCTCAGCAGGAATAGACTACATTATATTTACTCATGCTACTGCTCCATGGATCATTTACCTGACTTGAGAGTATCTTAATCATATAACTTCTGAGAAATTTCCTCTAAAGAATGGATATGTTCTCAGCAAAATTGTCTTAGCGCAGACAAATTCCAAAAGGTGGAAGGCCATAATTTATAATTTATACTTTTTTTATTGATCCCCAGTCGGGAAATTACAATGTAATATGTAATAGTATAATATCATGTACATGTAATAGCCAATTGTTATTGCTAAAATTTATCTGTAAAAAAGAAAGCAAGAGCAAAGATCAGAACAGGCTTCATAACAGCTATATTTTGGCCCTATAATCGATTAATTTCAATCTAATTGCTGCAACCGTGGATTCATTTGTGAAGGAGAGCTTAGTTCACGCAGAGCTTGGGTCAATACATTGGGAAATTAATGGAGATTTTGCACTGTTAACCACAGTTGACCTTTGAGAAAACAGTGAGCTTTTGACTGAGAAAACGTGCTTTTATCAAATAAGTACATTGGTATAATTTTAGTCTCGCATTGCCAGACCTTCCTCCACAGCTTTGCAGAGGAAGGTCTGGCTAGTCCACACAGCATTCTGGAATGGGAGAAAAACGTGTTCTGGTTTATTGGCATTTCTTTAAACCAATCACAATCATCTTGGGCGGTGCTAAGTGCTGCACGGAGCCATGGTGCCTCTGCTAAATCGTTTTGGTGGAACATGTGTACGTTCAAAAGTAGTTTTAGTCATGCAACAGAAAACTCAGATTGGACAGATAGTCTAGCTAGCTGTCTGGATTTACCCTGCAGAGATCTGAGGAGCAGTTAACCATAGTCCTCACAAATCCACCAGAGTGTAGAACGCCAATATAAAGGAAGCATTAGGTAACGGAAATCCGGTCGAAAAAGGGACATACGGCGGAATTTCCAGCGGGAACAGAGCAATCCCGGAAGTGGACGGGCGTGGATATAGACTACTATAATTCGAACCTATACGTTTTAAAGATACAGAAACTACTTTACCTGCCCTTATCTCACAGCAACTGGATTACTGTAACAGCCATTTTTACATGCCAAAATAGAAAAACTGTAGAGTGGCTACAGAGCTGCCAGTCTTTTAAGCAGAGTAAACAGGTTTGAACACATGACCCCGGTTTAGGCTGATTCTTTTAATTACTTAGGCACTTAATGGTCTGACTCCTTAGTATACCTCAGATCTTTTGTCCCCGTATGACCCTGCTCGCTCTTTGAGACCCTCTGACAGGGGCCTTTTATCTCTTCCAGACTCTCGGCTGAAGAAGGGGGACAGAGCTTTTGAAATAAGAGCCCCCAGGCTCTGGAATTACGGCAGGCTGAGTCGGTGGCTTCTTTTAAATCTAAGCTTAAAACATACTTTTATCGCACCGCATTCCCTGATTCCATCTGATTCATTCTGTTTATGGTTCTGCCATTTTTTAAGTGGTTCATTAGGGTTAGTACTTTCATTCTTTTATTGCTGTGTGTTTTTAATGTGTTTCTATGTTATGTTTCATGTGTTCTTGGCTTGCTATGTGAAGCACTTTGTAACTTTGTTTTTTAAAAGTGCTATACAAATAAAGATATTATTATTATTATTATTATTATTATTATTATTATTATTATATTACTATCAACTGTGTTGATCCCATTTTATACACCCGTACTCTGTTGCATTATAACCAAGCTTTAAGCGCCACCTTTTTCACCAGGACGTCAGAATTAATTTTGCTGTGCCACTCTCTGGTGTGACAGGGCCTGAAAGGTATCGGACACTGTTCTTGCCAATTTATCATGCAGCTGTCATGCTGTTGAGCTGTAAGTCATCCCTTCACTGTCCATGAAATAGCCTTAATGATGTCTTCAGTCCTACACAAATTTGTTGTTGAATGCTGAATGTATCCAGTCAGTGTCTGACTGGATACATTCAACTCATATGTGAAGTCAATGTACAGTAATAGCCAAAGCAGGAGGACAACTGTTATGCTTCTAAAGCATTCTCGAGCCTTATTAAAGTATAGAGCAGAGATCTTCAACAGGGGGTCTGTGACCCCTAGGGTGTCCTTAGATTTAGTGCGGGGAGGCTGCCAAATTATTATTAACAAATATGTTTTTGAATGTTTATTTTTTCAAAAATTTAAATGTCAGCATATATTGAATACAATTGGAGTGCATATTAAACTTGGCCTATGGGTGAAAATAAATGGATATTATTTATACACGGCACAGTGAATCTTTGAGCTTCACTGTACGGCTACCATAGTGGCTACCTTATATAGTAACCTTATCTTCAATATGTAAACATGCATATATATATTTTTTTAAATAGGCCAATTTATCTTTGCTATTGATATGTTGGGTTCAAATGAATGTATATTTTCAGACTTTTGGCAGCCCCCCTGCACTAACTCTGAGGATCCCTAGGGGTCACAGACCCCCTGTTGAAGATCTCTGGTCTAAACCATCCGGGGTAGACTGACCACGGGCTACAAGGTTGTGAAACGAAGGTTTCTGCTTCTGTAGATGTCCGTATAAAATCCACCTTGTTTTATTCGCGATGTCTTGAAGAGGTTCAACACTACCCAAAATCCTAAGCATAACAGCGTCCGTCTGTGATTGGTGGAGCTTGCTGTTCCAATGGAAATGACTTGTACCATTGCCTTTTCTGCCACTTTTAAAATGTTCTTTTGCGCTGATTCAAATGTGTTATGGTCACGATTCATATTGTTAAAACTTAAAACTCTTTATATAAGCAATTAATGAAACGTCAACAGAGATATTGAAGGGGGAAATCTCTTCCGGAACCAGCCAAGTTAAAAAAGTGGGCGATCACTGTTGAGCTCTATAGGTGTTTGCCATACAATATCTCAAGCGGAAGAGACGTGGAATCTGAGCACGTCTTTGAGTTTGAAATGCTCAGATCCTGTGGAGATGGAAGTGTAGTGAGAGTGGAAAATCCGCCTCGCTGTCTGACCTCATGTACCTTAAAACTGCCTCTGTAGAAACTATCCCTCACATTTTCCAGGGAAGGATATTTGGCAGAGGTGATTTTAAAACTGACACAGCTCTACAAAAGTCAAACTCATAGTGGCCAGATGTTTGGAAACTTTGTGCCATCGAAGCACTGGAGTCAAGACGTTTTCCTTTTGAACTACGGCTTGATTTCAACTATTTGCATGCACGTATCAGTGGGTGAGAGGCAGACAGGTCACTAGTCTGTCACACAACTGGCCATTCAAAGTCACATTCACCACCCAGTATCACGCCTAAGCGTGTAACACACCCGCTGGTCCATTGAAATAAAGTTAACATGGCGACATTCATAGGCAATCTAAAACAGTTTAAACAAAAGCCATTAATAAATGAAAATGTATAAATATATTTCAATCATATATCTTCATCTTACCTACATACATGCGTGTAATGTTCACACCTTGGTGAGACAAAACGTGACACTGACACGACAATCCCAATGGACCAGCGGGTGTACTACACGCTTAGGTGTGATACTGGACCTCAGAGTCACAATTAGATGTTCCTTCAAATTTGAATTCATGCGATGAATCCTAAAAACTGAAGAGACTTACAGTAAATGATTTGTAAGAATCAAAACAGTTTGGACAATTTGAAGCGCAACCATAAAATGTACACAACAAATTTGGCTCATGACAGAATATAATAAGCTATGTAATGAGCCATATGATGGAGCACTGCACAGTGTCACTGCATCCAGGCGAGGCAATATATTTGCATTCGGTATGTTCAAGGAGACTTTGCAATTTATCCACTTCACACCAAAGTGCAAAAATAACCAGTCACTTTACCACATGCAGGTCACACAAGGGGTCTGGTCTACTTACTGGAGGTCCTGTAAGACAACAAGAGAGAGAAAGAACATTTTTAGATGTATATAACATACATTACATGCAGACAGTCTGAATACCTGCCATGCTTATGGTTGGTTCATACGGTATTAAATACAGTGAACAGGGTCAAATGTAGCTAATGGTCTGGGGCCTCGAGCAGGTGTCCCGGCTGTTAATCGAGCCAAGAATGTGAAGCTGAAGCAACCGAATATGTTTCAGAAATATTCTCTGCGGCCTCTATGTTTTCATTTGATCAAGCAGAAATGTACACTTTGATACCTGAGAGGATCCGAGAAGACCCGGCCGTGATCAGACAGGGTTGATCATGATGGTGTGTGTGTGTGTGTGTGTGCGTGTGTGTGTGTGTGTGTTCTAACTTGCAGAGGTCAAATTCAAAGAACACAGATGATAGCAAATTAGCAATGCTTCTGTTAGCAGCCGTGGCAACGATCAATTGTTACTTTAGATCAAAAAGGGCAAACGGCAGAAGTTATCTTTATTTTGCTAGACGCAAAAAAACTGCAAATCTGATTTTTAAACAAGCCTCGCTTTTCATCCGTCACCGTGACAGCAAGTGGACTTCTAAAATGAAATAATGAGTGGATTAGCCATGCTGTTTAAATCAGCAAGTGAGGAATAACAGAAGACCTGGACAGATTTTTACCAACTTTCTTGACAAGGAGGAGGATTTATATCAACATGGCAGGCACAGGGGAGAAGGCTACTGACGTTACATTAGGTAAGAAACAAAGTTCTGTTTTGAGAACTTGTAATCAACCTGGCTCCAGATTTTTTTTTTTAAATAGACCAGTACGGTTCCAGAGAGCACATTTCCGGGTCTTTTTGGGTTTGGGCACAAATGTTGGGACCTGTGAAGATCTCTAGTGTCATGTTCAATCATTGAGACATAAAATACGGTATTAATTTCAGAATGTCAGGAGTCTTGATCATCGTGCATCTGAAAAGCTGTGTGGTGTCCTGGGACTTTGTCCAAGTCTGCTGCTACCATTGGCCTTTTGTAAGAAATGGAATATAGTATATTATTGTCAGTCACTGCATATGGATGTAACAATTAGATGTTCTTTGTAAAATCAATCAGTACAACATGTTATCTTTATTGACTTGATTCTACTTGTGTTTTATTATTCCTATCGTTTTGTTTTTTAGTCCTATGTTTCCATGGAGAGTTTTAGTATCCCAGTTTGGTTTAAATCATCCAATCCTTTTTTCACTGAATATCTCTTAAATTAAGTAGTGTCTCTACTTGTGACCCCTCATCAGAGCTTTTGACTTACATCTCGTTTAAAAAAAAAACTCAACAAAGTGCCGAAAGCTAGCTGTCAAAGGATGAGTTTAGCACCTTTTGTCTACCAGAGAGGACAAGTTAGCTGTTAATAAGCTAAGGCCTGGGCAAACTTAATATTATAGCTTTCTGATTTATCCACATTCCACTATGACACAGGTTGCATACTGTGCACGAAATGCAGCTTTAATTTAACTTACAGACTTGTCACCTGTTTGCTATACAAGACATATTGATGACACCCATGCTCTAACCTCAACCTTATTAGCCATCTTCCCATTAAGAGCCAGGCAGCTTTTTTCACTTAGTGAGTACTATCTGTCTTACCAATCAGCTAAGTGGCAGTATTAGGGGCTGGTATGCAGAGTTCAAAATTAACTTTTGGTCCACCAGCTAAATGGCTAGTGAATGTTTAAATTTTACCATCCACTCAATAGATTACCATTGTTTTTTTGGCTGGTGAGTGAAGCAAATCTACCAGCCACTTACATATTTTAACAGCATTTGGCTGGTAATGGTGCTTATGTTGAGCCCTGCTGGTATGTTCATGTGTTAAAGGGGAGTGCAAGGACGGGTAGTGTCTGGCTGATTGGGGTGGGCTGGTCTAGTTCTCAAAAGTCCAGCCTTGTACTTGTCTTTACTCCGTATTTAATGTTGCTTTCATAAAACGCAGGCGTCTACATTGGTCTCGACGTGTTGTTAAGGTGAGACAATCAGATCCAGGAAGTCCAAGTTGTTTAAAATACTCACAGACATTATTTTACAACTGTAGAAAGTTATTATAGCGGCAGCTGTTTTCTCTTTAGTTCCGCTAATCACAAGGTAAACTGTAAATATACAGCACTCATGTTACAAAGTCATCTACCAGGAACGTTCAATTATTTGCGTGAATATTGTATTTTTATTCAAAAAAGGTACCGTATTGGTATCACTTTTGGTGGAACCCTTCAATTGTGTGAAATCCTCTTATATAAAAGACTAAAAGTCATGTTAGTTTATTGCGTAGCTGGGTTTATTAGTATGCCCAGACAGAGAAACCTTATCAAAACTCTACTTTTTGGTAGTTCAGATTGTATTAGGCTCAGCAACTCTCATCAAAAACTTATGGGAGGGACAGACGGCCAGGCCCAGCTATGACTCACAGTCATCCCCGTAAAAAAAAGAAGACCTTTCACAAAAACCAGTATGTTTCCCCTTGACCTTTTCACAAGCACAATGAGGTTATCGGACAAAATCAATTACTGCTGAATTCAGACGAAGGCCATTAAAGATGTTGTTACGTCAATCACACCAAGGTGGGGAAAATCACTAATGACAAATCTCTTGCGTGAAAGGTCAAATCAAATCCCCGGCTTTATCTTCTAAGCAGGTTTATTATGTCTGCTCCTCAGACTGGTCCATCCCAGCCTAAAGCCAGCTGTCAGCTCAATTTGTTCACTTTGCACTTGCATAAAATGAAAAGCAGTTGGAACAAGTAAAAGAGAGTTCAGTGGAGGGAGGGATTTTATGGGCAACTCAAATAGGTATCCTAACTTTTTTGAATGTTTTAGTCCCCTCCATAATATTTTTTTTACTAGTGACCTGGCCTAAAGGACCTTAAAGAACGGAAAGGGGCAAGTTGCTTCCTATTCATTTCAATAAAAAGCATGCCCAGCCCGGCAGTATCGGGCTACTTCAACAAGTACCTCACCACTGGACTTAAAGGACGTCGAAGACAGAGTGTTTGTTGATTGGTGGGTTCACCTAAAACTCTGGTCCAGGACAAGGTGTCTACTGCTGACTATACTGCCATGAAATTGAATATGGATATTTGCAAATTGTCCTCAGAAGATACATCTAATGATTGCGATACATGAATTGCTTTGGAGGGTTATGTGTGTCTTCCAGAGAATTAGAATTATTATACTAAGTCTGACATCTACTTCTAGATGTTTTTAGAACAACCCCAGCAATGCTCTTGCACACTTCACAGTTTGCTCTATTTTACCGTCAGCCCAGAACATTTCCTTTTGTACAGAAGAAATATGCATATTTCCATGAAATTCACTATTTGGATATTGGCATTAAATCAACATTATTTATGATCCTAAATATTTTTTTATGACATTCAACCCAATTTTAATTTACATTCCCGCACAGGATCCAAAGTGTGTACCCAGGCACAGTTCAGTATTACAATGTCGGGCAACTGTCTTTAATTTGGATGGTTATTATATCAATGTGCCTCTCAGCCCATGTTTCGTTTGGCTGTGCTGTAAACAAATGTCAGAAGTACAACATATTGGTTAAACAAGGTTTGATTGCTGATCCTACCGATCAATAAATGTCTCATTTTAAGCAGAAGTTTGTGGTCTGTATCTGTCTATAAAGTGAGGAATATTTGTCTGTGAGTGTGTCCGGAATTCGAATATCTCGAGAACTGTTCATCCGATCTACTTTACACTTGGCGGGTTTATTGTTGGGGACCTAATGGCGTGCAGTGTCGTATTTAGTGCAATGTGACCAGGAGGTGTCACTATGACAGTGAACTTTACGTTTTGGCCTGTAACTTATTAACCTTAAGTCGGTGAAAAAAACTTGTTTTCCTGGATTCTGTGTGTCCAGACCAATCTATCCATGAAAGCCACAACCATTTGCATTTAGACTGATTTTCCTCCATTTTGAATTGTATCCAAAACTGCTACTCCTCCTGCAAATGTTGAGCAATCACACATGCAACACATGTGGTACAGAACATCTCTGGACCAAGGCTGAAAAGGCTACTTTTTCGGTTTTCTGATATTGCATACAGTTCTGCTATGGCTGACCCTCAAAGTTTGCTTGAATGCTAAAAAAGTTATATCTACTGAACAATTTGTGCTATTGCCACGTTTGGTGGACTTGTAGATATGGTGGCAATGTGAAATCCGGTGCCATTTGGCCAATAGGTGGCGCTGTAGCAGCATCATTAAACTATAAATTAACATCTCTGTCTGTGTATGCATGTATGACTGTCCTTCATATTTCAGCTGTTTTCCTGAGAATATTAACTAATATTAATTAATGTTGATGGATAATGAATAATGTTGGATTACTTTTTATTATTGCAGCGGCATATCTTGGGGTAATGGATATCTAATGATGCATTGTATTGTATGTATGTATATCAAAACAACAATAAAGCATTCAACTTTGAAGCATTTGGGTCAGCCCTACTTCACATATAAGAACCGTTTGTCCAATCAACTTCACACTTGGCAGGTGTACTGCTGAGGACCCAAGGGAGCGTGGTGTCGCGTGTGAGGTCGATTGAATGACCACTTCTAGGGAGCAAGCCATCGGACTGCTCCGACCAGGCACACATTCCCAACTGCTACGTGATCCGGACGGGCACGGCCCCTGGCAACGCTGCAGGCAGCAATACTGAGCGCCAAGTTGGCCCATTCCGTACGACACTGCACTAGCTACTTAAATGCACACCAAATCTTAGGGACAATAACTTTAAACTAACAAACACTATTTTCTACACAATATAAACACCAACAATCCTATCATTTGTGAGGTTTCTGCTGTGAGACGGGATCAGCATGATGAAGTTTCAGTTACAGCAGGGCATGGCTGTTCCAGTCATTCCTGCAGTTGTTATCCACTCCCTAAAGGGTAAGCCTAAACCTTCTCTGAATGCAACAGTGGGGAAAGCTAACATGGAAGCAAGATTCCTGTTGCATTCTGGGCCTGCCATCACATCCTGTTGGCTGGGATCACTCACCCAAGGGACATACTGTAGAGCACCTTGATCCAAAGGCACTTTGGGAGGCCTAGGGGAAGGGGGGGTTCAAATATAGCGCATGAAGTGGCGCCTGACAAGGGACCGCTGAAACAACAGCTTTACATGCAACAAACAGTGGGCACAACATGAAACAAACGTTACACTCATAAACACACACACACACACACACACACACAAGGGAATTTGCTTGACTGCATTGATGTCATGTATTTCAAGTCCTCCTCTGCTGAGCTTAATGCTGTCTAACTATTGCTAACACCTGTTGTTTCTGCTTATGTAAGGCCACTAGTTAGATGTGGCCGGAAATGGAGATCTAATATTGCATGCCAACATGCAAAGTCATGGGCGTTCCCCCTTTCCTGCTCCTATTACAGTCAGTCATTTACTCAACACTGGTTTTTGCATGTTCTTAAAGCAATTATGCAAGCAAATGTCTTGGACACTTTGCACATATCATACAGTAAACAAAGAGTATGGTCAACTCTAAGTGCCCCGATATTCTACTAGGATACTTTAACCTCTACATCTGCAAAAATTTAAACCATCAAATCCATCATAGTAATGGCCCATTTTACTCAGCTTTTTAAGCTGGTGTGGTGGGCAGGTGGACTGCCATCTTGAGACATGGGACATCTCTGTCGCAGCATATGATCCAGGAATAACCTGTGGAATTTAGGTTCTGAAAATATCCAGATCCCAAAACCCACCACAGCCTACCGCATCGACCCCTGCTCTCTCAGATTCCCTTGCCTCTGCAGTTGCCCTTGTAAACACACAGCAGCAGCCGGTGAAAGTGTCCTGTGGTGCCAGGCTTCCGTTTTTGTGAGCACCACAGAGAGATTCGAGGAAGGCTGTATGCCAGACTACATTGGGAGATGATTGGAAGATAGGGCATCAGAAAGCAGACATAGACAGAAACATGTCAAAGCCAGTTTAAGTCCTGGAACATAAATGTGAAGTCCAGGTGAGCATGTCATGGTCCACTGGAGGGCGGCCTTATGGCCTTTTTCAAACACTGAGATCAGAGTGTTGGACTGAGGATTGAGGTTAATGCAGCCAGCATGTAGGACTTACATTTTTGTTAAGATTAATGGGACAGTTGGATCAAACAAGTCCTCACACCTAAGCAGTAAAATAGGTAATTTATCACTGCCTACCAAAACGACGCACGAGTGCTCCAAAAATGACTCATGCACCTTTTGGATCTAGAAAGGGTGTAGCGGACATGGGGTACACAGGGAACATGTCACCTGGATCCTCCCCTACTCCCTCCCCCTCCCCAAACACACACACACACACACACACACACACACATATATTTACAGCACCCCTCCCACAAACTAGATCCCACGTCCATGTGAGTAATTTATTCAAATGTGAAATTTTTTTTGCATATTGCTGACCTTAGTACCAAATACACGGTTCATGCTCCGCCTCCGTGTGGCCGGTAAAATGTTAGCAGGTCTCCCATTGGGCGAGATGCGGCAGTAAAACTGTATAAAAACGGTTAATGGAAATGTCAGTGTTTTCATCAATCATAAATGAAATGTAGGCTACTTGGAATCAACGATTTGGAGAGACAAATGGGAGAGAATCTTTTCAATAAAACCATCCTCCTCCACAGTCTGTCCCCCTCACTTCTGAAATTACGGCTACACCCCTGGTACAGTATGGTTAACTAAAACTACTTAGTTAAGTTAGGGGAAGATCATCATCATTGTAAAAAGAAAACCAAGCAGGCTAAACAAGATAGCCCAGATGTCTTTTACTCCAGCCACATAATCCAGCTCCTCCTGATGGGATATGTAGAATCCCCAAGGATCAGACGGAAACCTCCAAAGGCAGCATCCCGTAAGCATCATGATCAGATGCCTAAACCAACTTAACTGGCAAGCAGAGAGTAAAGTCCTCAGAAACTGAGAACACTTCATCCTTTATAAAGCTCCACTGCAGATATAAACTGCACTTGTCTGCGACACTATCGTCAGTTGGATTTAGTGTGATTTTTCATTGTAAATCAGACAGCCTGGACCAATAAGTAGCCTGATGAATTGTGCAGGTGGTGTGAGGTGAGCTTGAGATCTTACACCACGTTATGTAAAAACTCAATCCACCCTGACGTCAAAGGTTTCATTTAAAGATATAGTGACAGGACAGTGAAAGGCCTGTTTGCATTGTCAGCAGAGTGTGTCCAATCACCTTCACAGCCATGAATTAATCACTTAGCTCTGAAGACAAAATCGTTCAAATTTGCAGATTTTTTTTTCTTTAGGGGAAAAGAATACTACGCTATGAAACTTCACTTTCACACTCCGAGGATTCTCAGCTGCAGTTGTGCAAACAGTAGAGGGGATTTACTGAGGGGTGTGTATCAATCAAAGGATAATACTAAATGAACTTTTGTACCCCCCTCATGAAGAGGAAAAATGCTTCCACCTCTTACTGAGACCTGGAAAAATCACACACATGAAGGCCTTCAGTTTCCAAATGAAACATGTGGATAGACAGCCGTCTGAGGGAGAGGTTAGTTGAACTTTCTTGAAAAATCATACGGGCGTGTCTTTCCTGCAGCCACAGGGGAATAATAAACCAGAACAGCATTGATATTGGGTTCAGAGCCCTCCACAAAAAAACATTCATATAGACAAACTAACAGTTCATCAAACACCATTTCCCCCGTTCATTTCCAGCCTGTCCAGTGGAAAGAGAGGCACAGACAGAGTCAGGACAAAGGCTCCCATTCTTCATCCTCTGCATATTAACTATATACAAGACATTAGCCATTCCCATGGAGCCTGTAAAGATTAGTTGCCTTGTAAAACATGAAGTCATAGTTCAAAAGCTGCCTGTGATTATTTGGCTCCATGCTAACCTAATGTCTTGCTATGAAAAAATGTCAAATGTGAAGAAAAAGGGGCCGGGCTAATATGAAAAGATGCTTTCTAATACTGCTGAAAAGCCACTTGTAAACTCTAGGAATGATATTGCTTTGGCTGTCAGACAGAGGGTGAACCTGCACATCCAGTCACATTTCCTACATTTATTTTGAAGAGGGAGGTTTGTGGCCAAAGGGTCTTATTCGGAGAAGAATGTTGCATCTATAGCCTCTTTGGGATATGACACCTTCAGAGCACAGGCTTCACAAATGTGGAGCCAATTTGCTTTAGGGTTGGGAACAACATGCTGTTCGCACTGATGAAATCTCCATGTGCAGACTTTAAAAGTACCGTTCTGCAGGATATCTGACGCATTAAATCAATTAGAGGCCAAATAGCCTGCCCACTAGTACACAAACAGCATCTAATTCCATTATATTCTCCCCAGCTGTTTCATGTCGTGTCATTCCTGCCAATCCAAGAATGGGAAAAATGAATGAGTGTAGTTGTTTTGCTCTTAATACCTTTTGTAGGGAGACTGGAATATTTTCCAACAGGCCCAAGACCACAAAGAACAATGCTAAGCCTGGGATTAAATAATTACCCAGCAGCTCTTACAGCAGGTCACCACAGAAACAGCATTGCATCTTTGCCAGAAAAGCCACTATTAACCTGACTCAACGATTATTCTCTGAAATTGCTCTCAGGAGTAGGAAAATGCATGCATTGAAAAACTTCCCATGCTCCACTTCAGTCTGGACAGAAGTCAAGCTTTCCAACGCAATTCATGGCAATGAGTGGGACTGAAGTAGAGGCGTATAAATCATACATTTCACTTTCCTTTCCTCAACTTTTAAGACCACACTTAAAGCTGCATTAAGAGGTTCCTTTGTCCACTTAAGGGTAGCCGAACAAGCAGAAAAAAACATCTGACATATTATCACCCTATAAAGTTGTTGGCAAACAGTTGCATAATTATAAGTCCAAACGACAGAGAAACATTCATAGAGAGTCACATTTCTGTCCATCTGATGAATGAAACAAGGTTTAGGGGTTAAAAGAAGCAATGAGCTAAAGGCTAAAAATCTCTGTAGAGCTGAGCGAAGTGCAGAGTTGGTGACAGTTCTCAGTGGGTTCGTCACTATGACCAGGATGCAATTTGCAGGGGTGGGGGGGTGCGTGGGATTTCCCTCTATCTGGTTGATATATCTCTGCCTCTACTGAATTCTTTTTTATCCTCGGTGGTCACCAAATGTATCCTCCCCTCAAAGTGATCAATGCTACTTCACCAATAGACCATATATTATATACCTAAAATTGAATTATATTAAACTAAGTACAGCGCTGTAACATGAACAGTCTATAGTACCATAGAAGGATCAAATCAGAGCAGCAGTATCTGGTTGTATTTAGCTGCTACAGAGCTCCAGGATGCTGGCTACCAGCAGCAGTTGTTTAGCTGCCAATAGGTGACTGTGAGCCGGGTACAGACACCGCCAGATGACGGTTCTTTCAGGGGCCGTGGTAGTGGAGTTTAGCCAGAAAAAGTGAGCGTCATGCAGCGATGACAGTTTAGTTTAGGCATCAAAGTGACTTGTTACATTTAGGAAAACATTTTTTGGCATGGCTGGCTGAGTGGCTCTATATCCATGGTACTGAAAGAAGTTCTGTTGTCAAAAAACAACAATCTTTCACAAATGGCACCCTGACTATGACCAAACTTGCATTAAACATAGTAATTTGATGCATTGTTAATATAAAAATATGGATCAGTACAGATTCAACCAAGAGTAGGTTCCAGTCTGGTTGATGGAATCCACCAAAGATAACCACGCTTTCTGAGCAATGTACCACATATAGGCTCTGTGGATTAGCCTGTTGAGTGATGAAATACACACTATATTTACTTTATATACATATGTCCACTAAATCATGTTTGACTGCATTAGTTCCATGTTCTCATGCAACAAACACTTTACTCCGAGCTTGGGAAGCTAATAAACCCCACAGTCTATCATTATGAAATTAGGCTAAACATCAGTGCCTCAGGATACACGGTTACATTTCCCTGACTCGCTAATTCATCTAACCACTAGCAATGCACAGTCAGGGCCTTTTTGAAATAGGCCAGAGCTTTAATGAGCCTTTAGCCCCAGCTCCTTTTTCATTGACTTAATGGTGGGGTTGCATTCAGGCACACTGAGGCTTTATTCAAGTTTTGCTCTTGAACACGGTGAGCTGTTGTTAGGCCTCAGGGCAGGAATTATCAGGACACAAAAGATCTGTGGAAGGAGAAGTAATGAGTTCTGTGGTTGAGGAAACTGACAGAGGTCAGCTGGTTTCCAGCAAAAACCTCACCTTTTAGCAGAAAACAAAAAACTATGGGCTGCAGATGGATAATTCAGACTAACAAATAAGACTAAGCCAAAGAGGAAGACCTTAAGAGGTGCTAAAAAGAATGAGACGGACTCTCTCTTTAAATAGTGAGTGATAATGTGTGAGAAAACCTGAGGAAATTCACACAGTGGAGAAAAAAAAATCAAGATGTAAAAAAAAGGCTTCTTCCCAACGCCTTTGACTTGGATGCGCCCACCGCCCTGACTGTAAACCAAGAGGGCCCCTTTGCCGTTAAATAACATTCAAAAGTCCACGGGCCCCTGTAATGAAAACCAATATGTCATTCAGCTCACGCTTCCTTTTCTCGGCGTCAACAGCCAAAAGGAAGAGAGAGACAGACGAGGGTGTGGAAAACAGAGAGATAACAGTTGCAATTCATCTGCTTTGGGTTTTTAAACGATTGATTCAAATGCATCCTGTGGGGGTTTTGGAGCCGTTTCCCAGAAGCTGTAGGTGTGGCGGGTGGATGTCTGAGGTGGGAGTTGAAGTGAAAAGCTCTCTGGGTGGAGAAACTCTCACAGGCAGCAGCTGTGCCAAAGGAAGATGTACTTAAGTTGTACTTAACTTTGTTTCAGACTCGAGATAGTTGGGAAAATGATGCCAAGTGTCTGTCTTAATTTTCTATTGTGTGCTTATGATTAATTGGTTTGGACATCACAACTACTAGTTAAGATTAGATAAAAAGATTGTGGTTTGGATTAAAACAGCAGTCCCCTTAAGTAGTACTCCTGGGACATGAACACCTGTTTCCTGGGTGAAAGTCTTGTATTTTCTTCTTAACTTCTTCCGGGACACAAACACACTCGGGACACTCCCCGGGCTTACAAGCCCTGCGTTTAAGGCCCACTCATCCTCCCTGACCTGCTTTCTATGTGGATATCTGCAATCTTATACATCAGCATTCTTTGTGATGCATACAGTAATAAATGTGTGGAATACATACGTATTACGCTGCATTACTTTTCGTAGCTATATGTACGAATGGTTCATGAGAACAGCCTGGTTATAACACCTTGAACGAGCTTCCTGTTTTTATGCTAATCTAAGATGCAGTAATGGTTCTTGCTCCGTAAATAATGCAGCAACGTGAAAGTGGTACGGATCTTTTCATCCCACTCTTCTCAAAATGGTGATGTATGTTCTTTAGCAAAGACCAAACATGTTTGAGAAACTCATTCTTCCAGCTTTCCTGCAGTAACTGTTTGACAATTCACTACTTTATTTTTTGGATTCATAGATTTGACTATCGTTAGAATGATTGATCCTCACAGTCATCTTGCCCCTACTGACTCATATCACATCCACAGATGTTGCATAATGTAAAATAACCAAGGTCCAAGAAAAAGTTCCCTTACTTTTCCCAAGTTAATATCTAATTTCTTCATATAGTTCCAAACTTTCACTGTGCAGGAATCCTGCCCTTGGAAACGTATCAATCCATCTTAAGGACATGATAACATTATTCTCAATGATCTATTGACGGCCGTTTCTAATAATAGGCTGAGGCAGTTCCAATGTGAGCAGTATCCAGGCGCCACTCTCTTCCTCTCTGCCTCGCATTAACAAGAGGCCGAGGGCGTCCTGGGAGGGAAACCCCACCTCCGCCTGACCCGTAGCACATTACTTAACCCAGACAAATGGCAACTCACCAATGGTTAAAACAACAAATTCACCAAGGTAAACTCACAGAGTGTTTTATGTATGGGTTAAGACAACAGTATGGGTATTGTGCAGGTTGCACTGTTGCCCTTCCTGCATCTGTTGATGCTTACTGTGCATATGTCCATGTTCTTCATTAAGTCTTCTGAGACTTAATCTAAATAGTGTTATTGGTTTCAGAACCTGAGAAATTAAATATCAGAGCAGTCTTATGAAAACAGCTCTATTAAAACAAACAAGAAAAAGGGAAGCCAGTAAATACAACCCGTTCTTCCTAAACTGCCCCATTCTCATGCTGCATGTCAGTTAAACGTACGTCCAGACCAAGCACGTCTAAATGAAAGGGCTAGACGCGAATCCCGAGACCATCAAATATGCAACTGGGGTCTTATTTTGGTAGTTTGGCCATCATTCCAATTAGTTATGAACGTGACAATTTCTAGAAGACTTTGTTTTGGTGATGGGACCAGAAACATTAGCAGTTATGAGATGTTACTCTAATTTATAGGCGTAGATGTCAGGGATTGTTAAGGGGGTGCTGGAAATTCTGCCAGATGTCCCTCTTTTACCTTCCTCTTTCTTTGTGTTGGCTTTCTAACCTCTGGTGGATTTCTGAGGACTATGGTTAACTGCTCCTCAGATCTCTGCAGGGTAAATCCAGACAGCTAGCTAGACTATCTGTCCAATCTGAGTTTTCTGTTCTCACCACTTAAACAACTTTTGAACGTACACGTTCTGCCAAAATAAGTTCCTTCCCGAAGCTATTTTGAAGTGGCACCATACTTGCATCCGTCGCTAGGCACCGTCCAAGATGATTGTGATTGGTTTAAATAAATGCTAATAAACCAGAGCACATTTTTCTTCCATCCTGGAATGCTGTGTGGACTAGACAGACTCTCTTACACAGCGCCTTGGAGGAATGTCTGGACATGACTATAATGTCACTAAGGTCATGCCAAAATGTAATAAGTCTTGTACATGAACAAGTGTAAGAACGAGCCTTCCTCTATACCAGAGCTAAGTGCATTTGTATTCAAAAATAACATCAACTATTATATCCACGTTTATATCATTAGTAGTTAATTATGTTAAAACCATTTTTGAATGGACACAATGGGAACATAACAGGTGCAGGTTTATTACACGTCAGCGTTGGAGTTGTAATACTGATGGTTCCCCTCATTTCAAGACTCAATGAGTCCATGGTATGAAGAGGGAGCAGGTTTATTGACCCTGCGTAATGGATTTCAATGCACCTCCAACTAATTTACAGCTACTATGAGCTTCAGGAATTTTTATGAGCTAACATTTTTCAACTTGTGAGTCAATTTCTCAGTGTTATTCATCGCGGGGCCACTAACATACATCATCATTTTGAGTGGAATGTAATCACAGCATGGATTTTAAATGACAATAAGTCGCTTGCTTGACACCCTGCGGTCTTAAACCAATCAAAACACACTGGTTTGGTCTCCTCGGGTTCCTCTATGTGTCATATTACGGTGGTGAGTGAGGCAAATACGTGTAGTCCAGCTTTGTCACATCCCTAATGTGAAATATCTCCCGGATATTTCCCTGAGGACCAGCGGGGCTGGAACCCCCAGTGCCCCATGTGACTTCATAAGTCAGTCTTCTGCCAAGTTTAAGAATGAGGTGCTGTGAGGATTTAAAGAAGTGATTCATTCTTAAATTGAGTTACCAGGCAGGAGAAATGGTAGCCGACACACTGCGCTATGCAAGCTATTAAAACAGAAGCTCAGACAGAGGGAGAGGGAGAGAGATTGCTCAACTAAATGGATGCTTATACCATGTGTGCTGGAGGAGTTTTGCGCTCCACACTACTCTTGAGTGTTAAAGCGTAGGGTCTCACTCTAATAGCTCTCGCCTGTTACTTTAATAACAAAAGCAGAACCACCAACATAAACATCACAAGTCTAACGTACTAGAGGGGACCAGGGGGAGTCTGGATCTAATCAGAGAGGGTTAAACCAAACTGGAAAGGAAGTGAAATAAAATATAGGAACAAATAGATACAGCAACCCAAATTATATGAGCATTTCTAGATGGTAGATGGATGGAAAATATTAGATTGGGGCCTGATAAACAGAGGAAATGTGAGGCCCCAAGCCTTCCCTGTGCATTTTATTAATATCTGGCCACCAATGTACACCCAAGTCCTTGAAGTGCTTCTGTGGCTCCACAAAGCTGAAAGAGGAGCCCGAGATTCAAGCTAACACCCCCCCCCCCCCCCCCCCCCCCCCTTGCAGTCTGATGGTGGGACCAAAGCAAAGCTTGGGTTTCAGCTTCTCTGAACACCCACACCTCTTCACCCTCGCCCCACGATCTGACACACCGAGCAGCGTAGAAGAAGAAGGCCGATGTTGTTGCCAATATATCTGGAGTAAAGCCAGCCTTGCATTCTTTGTTTTTCAGAAAACTGCATTCCTGCCAGGTTGAAAAAAGGCTCTGAAAAAAACTTTAACTTTAACCGTGAGATATTTAAACACTCTAATTAAACAAAACTAAGCTAATATATTTAGATCAAAGCAGCTGATAACTCATATTACAGGTGTAAAAATAAGCCGGAACGTACAGTGGCGGTCCTAATTCCATTTCAGCTGGATGTCCGTCCCCTTCCTCTTTCTTTGTGTTGGCGTTCTAACCTCTGGTGGATTTGTGAGGACTATGGTTAACTGCTCCTCAGATCTCTGCAGGGTAAATCCAGACAGCTAGCTAGACTATCTGTCCAATCTGAGTTTTCTGTTGCACGACTAAAACTACTTCTGAACGTACACATGTTCCACCAAAACAAGTTCCTTCCTGAGATTATTTTGCAGTCATTTTGTCCGGCGCATAGCACCGCCCAAGACGATTGTGATTTGTTTAAAGAAATGCCAATAAACCAGAGCTCGTTTTTCACCCATCCTGGAATGATGTGTGGACTAGCCAGACCCTCCTCCGCAATGCTGTGGAGGAAGGTCTGGCAAGGCGAGACTATTGCCCCCTTAATATTAAAGCTATAGTGTGTAGTTTCTGTCTCCCCCATGAGGAATTCAAAGTAATGACAACAAAACTCCCCACCTCCTCCACACAGTTGCTAGTAACCAAGGAGGAAATGGAAGATTAAAAAAAACATGATGGTAATTATCTTCACTCGAGTTTCTGCATGGGAAAGTCTCCGGATGCCACAATCTTCTGAACATAGTCACACTGAGAAATCCAGAGAGAGTTGTGTGGAGCTGATAGTCTTAATTAGCTTTGTAGCAACTCATTTGGCAATGGCTTGAATGGAATGGATGGACTCCTCTGGCCCTTGAACTCTGGCAAGGGCCAGAGTTTATCCCAGCCTTTATCCCCAAAGAGGGGATATTATTCATGTACAGTGATAAATAAAATGTAGGTTAACACAGATTGGGTATTCTTGTTATTGTTATATGTGTATCGCTAATCTTTTGTAGACCCAAACCTATGGAGGGTTGGTGGTATGAAAAATATTTGATACCTCTAAAATCGCACGTGACCCCAGCCTGGCCCCTCCATTTGAAATGGTCTAGAACTGCCACTGGACACGTATCAGAAAACCAGTGACACAGCCCCATGAACACACATCCATTGTTGAAAAGCCCCCCGGTGGTGACTCCATGTCGATGACACTCTCGTCACTATCTCACCTGCACTCTGCCTCTCTTTACTTTGGAGGAAGAGTTTTAGTTTAAACGTTAGCCAGTGTATCACTGCCCATGTTTACTGTTGTTGGTGTGACAGTAAAGCCATAATTCAGAGGAAATGTTGATGTTCATTTTTAAATGTAGTTAGAATCAAAACACTCTCAATGATGAACTAAAGTATCACCCCATATCATGTCTGAGCTGAATCAATATTAAAGTGTAGCTGAAATTATTGATTTTATTGAAAAAGACAGTGTATCTTATCATTACAAATGTGTTTTGTCAGATCATGGACCATGCATCTAGATATATATATATATATATATATATATATATATATATATATATATATATATATATATATATATACCTTTAACTAAGATCTTCATATATGTCCTATTGCACATGTGTCAAACTCAAGGCCCGCGGGCCAAATCCGGCCCCTGGCAGATTTAGATCCAGCCCTCAAAACAATTTAGGTTCATAATAAATTTTGGCCCACCTACTTTTTCTCGCTTTTTCTGAAGTTTTTGTCATTTTTGTCAATGCTTTTGGCACCTTTTTTTTCAACGGTTTTGCAAATTTTGGCCAACGTTTTTTCTTTGAAGTTACTATTTTGTGGCTTCATGTCGACTAAGCTGTAAGTGAGAAGAATATATGAGGCATGCAATAATACAGTCAAAGATGTTTGACTTTTTCAATTAAATAAAAACATGTCAATAAACTAAACATGTCTGGCCCTTGATGTGATTCTTATTTTCCAGTCTGGCCCGTAGTGAAATTGAGTTTGACACCGCTGTCCTATTGTCATGACGAAAAAGTTATTTATGTAGTGCCTGGTATTTTGCAGTGCAATAAAGTCACTGAAACTGGCTTTTAGGCCATAGGAGAGTAAAACTTAGGTTTTCTTGCATACTTTGGTAAGATGCTTTGACTGTTTGGTTCAACCCTACAATTACATCCTCCACTTAAGTTTGAGTTAGCCAAGAAACTCCAGCCCTCTGTAGAAAAGAAAGCCTCCATCATCATATCCAAGTGCTGTTTGTCATTAGCCGGTACACTTGAATGTCATATGGCCAGGCTCAGAATGGGTGCTGTCATCAGAGACATTAGTCAGCTGGACACCTCCATCCAAAACAAATGAATCAAGCACAGATGGAGACATGATGGGTGTAAACAATCACGTTAAAATAGCACACAGCAACCCTATTCATCTTCAGGTGGAAAGTGACACTGGATATAATGTCAGTGCAAAGACATATGTTGTGGTGAACAGGAAATGCAGCATTTTATTGCTCACCTAATTCACACCGTTAGACAGATGTGTCGGTTAGGCTTGAGTAACTTTTGACAGTTGTTACTACTTTTTTATTATTTTTAAACCTAAGAGCACATAAAATAAGGTGCATTATACATTACTTGAAGTCAAATGTTGAATTCCCCAAACCTGGGGCCAGGAATAATGAACAGAGAGAGGGAACAACAGGCAGTCAACAGGGGCCTCGCAGCTCAGTTTTGCCCTGTGGCCATTGTCACCAATTGTACCTTATAAGTTCTGGTGCTGAAACATGCATTAGTCTGTTAATCAGCAACATATTCAATTAATCTTTTAATAGCTAAATTCATTTCTAAAGCAAACATGCTGAACATGCTGGCTCTAGCCTCTCCAATGTGAGGATTGGCTGCTTTCCCTCCTTTATATAATTTCAAACTGAAATATCTTTAGCCTCATTGTGCTACCATGTATGCATGGAGCACATATGAGGGAGGATGGTTACATGACATGAAAAAAGCTTGAAACTGAAATGACATTCAGACAAACTGATCATTAATTAGGCCTACATTATATTAGGTTGAGGCCGGTATAAACATTTTCAAACCAGTTTGATATTAATTCAAACACCGAACCAGTAAACAGAATTTTACCACTAGGAGACTGATATGAAAGCCCATAATGAGAGTGTAGCGACTCTAGACCACATGGTGGCGGTATTGTTACAGAAAATCATCTGGCGAGGGCACTGTGCTTTCCTACGCTGTGACAAAAGTTTGTGAATCAAACATTAAGTTGTTAAACTTTGCTAATTTAGTGGCCAGCTGGCTAGCTAGTTAGTTAGCTTGCTTGCTAGGAGGTTCAGTTCTCAGATCAGCATCATTTGTATAAGAGAAAAGAATCACTTCATCCGATGTTTAAAGGGAATAAAATAGCCCCCCCCATCTGTTAGATGAAATTTACGCACATGGACGCTACCGCAGTATACTCGATTAATTAAAGAACTAAGCAACTGAAAGCTCTGATTCAGAAAGCAGCAATGCTATTTAGAAGTAGTTAAACTACACTGCTTGCAATACAAGGTGAATTTATCGCCGTGACGCTGTCACATGTTACTGATGTAGGCTACTTTTTAATTTGTCAGAATGACAAATGCCGTTTCAGCCCGTTTGCATAAAAATCTAACAGGTTTAAGTTCATATATGGCATCGGACCGGTAACACTGGAAATCAACCCAACTCAAAATTATATGTCATCACCATTATGTATTTGTGGACTGCACAATCTATTGTTATTTATCATGACACAGCTGTAACTGTGCAGGCATATGGTAAATGAGGATCGGAGCCACACAGGGGGGGGTATTGTGATTCCTGTGGTAAACCTGCAGGTCAATGCACAGTGGATTGTCTCGCTCTCCTTCCCAAACAGCCATTCAAAATAAACAGTAACGTCTGATGAGGGATGGCATGTCCACTGCAAAGACAAACAAAATGAAAAGCTCAATCACACGATGGGATCCGGTTTCATACGGAGCAACCCATGATGAGAAAAACAGGCCTGGCCGCAAAAACGGCCGTTTACCTCCAACTTGGCAGAGTAATGACTAACAGGACATTCCTTCATCTCACCACCAGCGACCCCTTTTGCACTTCCTTGTTTCCCACCCCTCTAGCATCCAGAAAAGAACAAATCTGATAACAAAATAGAGCTAAATTATTCTCATGTGGACCATGCAGGCTTGTGAGGCTTGTAATGCTGAGCATTGATATGTGACACTCCATGCTGTGCACTTTGGGACACCACAAACATTTCACTGCCTTTTACAGTAAAAACACATAGTGTGCATCACTGTTGATGATACAGTATAGAGCATGGACACATTGTCTTGTGTTGGTCAAGCTCACATTTTGACCAGTCCTCTGGGGACCATGAATGTCCACAGCAATTTAATGGTCATCTGTCCAGTAGCTGTCAAATGCTCTTGGTCTGGAACAAAATGTTAGACAGACCAAAAGGAAATGCAATTGCTCACTAAATGATGCCATTTGATCAAACAATTGTTTCATTGAGTTTAATGTCCCATGTGCTGTATATAGTAAATGTTTCAGAGATTTTTCCTGCAGAGAGCAACAAGACTAAAGCTGGATTTATAGTCAACGCAAGGGGTTAGTGGGAGTCCCACTGTAGGTATCTATGGCGTAGGTTTTGATTTCTATATCCTGTAGTCTATATCGACGAACGTTTCATTTACGGGATTGTTCGGGTTCCACCGGATGGCCCTCATTTTCTGCTGGATGTCCCTCACCTTCCGCTTTGTTTTTGTTCGCATCATCCAAGCTAGAATTGACAATGAAATTATATTTATCTTTTTTTTTTTAAGTAAAATTCTCATCACACACTCAACAGACATTTAATTCCATGTTCCACCAAAACAAGTTCCTTCCCGAGGCTATTCAGCAGAGGCACCGTTGCGACGTGTGGCGCTTAGCGCCGCCCAAGAATAAGAATACAAACAGTTTTAAGAGTTGAAACACTTGATGGTGGCATAAGATGAAAAGTCAGCGGATCACCCAAGCTTACAAAGATCATGAAGGCGCACCAAATTGCATTACGATTCATCCTCTGGGGACCATGACTGCCTGTACCAATGTTTGTGCCAATCGATCCGTAGAGCCACGCTGCTAGCATATCTAAAGGTCTTGAGGAAACATCGACCTTTAAAAAGACATTTGACATGAAATTCACAAGACATGGTCTGTCAGCTAAGGCTAGGCTTGTAAGATCAGTCTTGATCTTGAAACCATTGACAGTTTAACCCCAATCTGCTCTTTATAAAATTATTTTTGTTTTGATATTAGAGATGTGACAGCTAATGATGGAAAAGAGATATTTGATAACATGCAACAAAGGTCCCCAGTTGAATCATACTGGTGATTGTTTTTCTTCCTTGGGCAGGCTCCCTTGTCCCTTTCTACCTTTCTCTTTCTGTCACATAATCATGAGTTCTCTGTGTGGCTGTTTCCAGATGGTCTCTGTCCATAGACACACTCAGATCTGAGCTGATCTTCATGGGATTTCCTACACATCTGCCTATCAGATCTGCAGTCAAACACACACACACACACACACACACACACACACACACACACACACACACACACACACACACACACACACACACACACACAGAGCACTGTGCACCTCTACATGACACCCAGATTCTAAACCTAACCTAATAGAAAACCAAGTTAAAGCTACAGCTGGTAATCAAGTGTAGGATATTCATTTTTAAATGTATCATGTTACTAATCAATTGAAGACATTCATCTTCTTTTGGCTATTATTATCTACTACATCATCTCAAGATAAATCAAATTGTGTCGTGCTCATATGTAATTGGAATCCTGAGATTTAATTATGTTGTTATTTGAAGATATGAGATGTTTTTTGTTTTTTTGCTATGTTCTCTCATTGTGAACGGGAAAGACTATCATGATGACTACAATATCATAGTAACCCTACAATGAAATGGCGAATGTTTTAAATAACATATTTAATTCTACATTTGAGCCCCATTTGTTATTTGGAGATGATAAGATCAAGCTGTGTAATCCTTGCAGTACTGAACTGTTGCAGCTGATATTTATATGCTGAGTAGAGGCGCAACAGGTGACTTATAAAAGGGGGGGGGGGAGAACACACACACAAGTGATTAAGACTGGAGGTGGTCATGCAATTCCAGTTTTACAGACTTTAAAGCTTTCATAACACGGACCTCAGTTGTGCCACAAAATCCATTTAAAACAACCAGGGTTTCCAGACAGAGGAAGCTCGGAGACACGAGCACTGGGCCTCTGCTCAGTGCTGATTATGTTGGTCCAGATCAACCATCTGCTATTCAATTGTTACCTGAAGAACAAAAAAGTGGAGGCCGCTGTTTGTCTCTGTGTCTCAGATCAGCAGAGTAGAACCTCTGAGCCAACAGGCCTCTAGTCGCCTGGTGGGCCCTCTGACAATGCGCTGCAGGCAGGGGAGCTGTGCTGTACTTTTAGGCTCGCTGCAGCGAGACTGAGCCACTGTGGCAACACACTGGTTGTCCGAACCCCCTTTGGTGGCCATCAGGCCTCATAATCTGGGATATCCATGTCATCACGCGTGAACGGGCACAACAGGGAAAACCGTGACAGCAAACACTGGGGGCCCCCCGCAAATGAGAAGCTCTGATTCACAGAAGGTAAAGGTGCAGTGCAGAATAAAGGTGTGTGGTTTAGGGCCGGGTATTCTTCAAAGATATTCAATACCTGTACCGATACCAACTTTTGAGAGCAACAGGTAATCAGCTCCATTTTGCCTCAAATTTGTGCCATCTGCTTTTATTACCAAAGGCTGTGGGCATGCATATTGTTGTTTTCCCACACTCACTCGTGTGTGTGCACTATATGCAATATCAGGAATGTTATTTATGTAACTCATTTGAAGAAAAAAATCTAAATTGTATTATTTGTATAGGTTGGTGTGGATGTGCATGATCAGATGGCAGGTTGTGTGAGCTGAAAGACGTACTGCGCACGGAAGAGATGGTGAGACAAACATATTTCCAAGGCGGAATCATTCTCCTTCTTCCATTTGACAAAATGTGACAACGTAATCATTGCACTGTGATTATATTTACCATTTAGTTTACTTGCCAAAATCAAAAGGATGGCAGTAGCTCAGTCCGTAGGGAGCTGGGTAGAGAACCGGAGGATCTCTGGTTCAAGTACCAAAGGACGGAAGTACAGAGTGTGTGGCAGCTGGAGAGGTGCCAGTTCACCTCCTGGACACTGCCAAGGTGCTTTCACAGCAGTCACAGCCCCCTCACTCTGACATCACTAAATTTATGCATGTGAATGACCAATTAGATCTGTTTTTTCATAAACCTCCGAGACTTTGTGTCAACTGAACTCAACGACACATAACACAATGACCGGACTATTACTGCCTCGAGTGGCAGCATGAACATATTTTTTCTAAAAATAGATAGCACAATCACACATTCCTGCCAAGAGTATATCAGTTTTGTTTGGGCTCAAGCTATTAGCTAGACTACCTGGCTGTGAATCGTGTGTGTCGGCTGTGCGGCTGCTATAGAGATGGAGACTAATGATGTGTTAATGTTAAAAGACGCTCTTGGGCGTCGGACGTGGTGGTTCAAGTAGCCCACCTATGAAGAGCCTGGTGGTGCAAGCGTTAATCCAGAATTATATTAATTAGAATGCACCCCATGGTGCCAGTGGATATGTCAATAACAATTTCATTTACCTAAAGCAGGTCGGGAAACACACATCCAGTATTTCCACTGCATCCCTTGTCTATCATCTCGCTCCAAAGACAGCTTCAACAGCAGCAGAGTGGAGCGGTTCAATTCTCAACAGTCTGCTGACAGCGGGTGCCCGAATGTTCACTAGTCTGCCTTTTGCAGAGCGGTAGTGGAGTTTTACAGGCAAAACTGGCTGTAAAATCCAACGTTAGAACGTAAACGTATAAAATCATTTGTGTTTAGTTCTCTCTGCACCCCTGCAGTTCAATGAGCGTGAAGCCAACAGCTAAGCCCAACTTTACTTTCAACTGGAGGAGTCAATGTGACAAGTTAGCTGTTCACTGAATACGATGTGTAAAGCCCCGCCCATTTCTAGAACTTAAGGTAATTGTTATGTATTGTTCCATGGATATACCCATGTTGACTGGCTTGGTTTGAATTTCCGAAAGAAGGGTTAAACCCTGATCAGACAACCCTGGCCCAACCCTGGTCATTGGTGTGAAAGAGGTACAAGTGGCACAAGAGATCACCCCTGCCTGTGGGCATCAAACTGTTTAATTCCTCGCCATTCTGTGGAAGTTTGACATCAGAGGACTGGGAGGCTGTTGAGGTCATACTGGACTCACTCTAACTGGACTCACAATTCCATTCTCCGTCTGTCTGTCTGTCTGTCTATCTATGTAACAGACTGAGTGTGGAATGTGTAATTCAGGATGTGAGGAGATGTTGGACTGGGAACCTGGATCTTCCTCTGACTGCCCTACGGAGCCTATGCTTGATGACAGCATCCTGGGCCGTTAGTCAACCATCAGCTGGGGACACATAGAAGTCCATGTCTATGATCTCACCAGTTAACTGCTAAGGTGTATATGTCCAGTTGAGGTACTTGTACTTTACTTGAGTCTTTTCTTTTCATCCCACTTTCTACTTCTACTCCGCTACATTTCAGAGAGAAATATTGTACTTTTTACTCCACTACATTCATCTGTTACAGCTTTAGTTACTAGTTACTTTACACATTAAGATTACTGCACACAGAACACATGTAGTTTATAAAATCTGATGTGTGATTCTTAATGAAACTAGCCAACAATATCACGGCCTACAAGTCCAGCTGAGATGATTAGACCATTACACACACAACGGTTAGGATCCTTTACACTTTCTAAAACGTGAACATTTTTCTGCATTGTGTACTTTTAATACTTTAACTACATTTTCCTGATGATTCTTACTTTTACTAAAGTTACATTTTCAATGCAGGACCTTTGTACGGTGTTGTATTAGTACTTTTACTTTAGTAAAGGATCTGAATACTTGTTTCCACCACTGGGAGTGTCCCTCTGTTGTACAGGGTTAGTGATGAATCCTGATCTGGGATCTTGGACAGTCTGAACTTGTCGGAACTGATGCATAGCATATGTGTTGTTGTCATCATTTTCTCCCAAATGTCCGTCCATACAGACTAAAAGTATTTCCATCCCACGTCCAAATTATTGTCAAAGATAATGGCAGGTAATGAAATGCTTGTGTTTGTAATGCCTGTGTTTTTTGCTTCTTATTAACTTTCTGCTGAAAGCAGCATTTTACCAATAAAAACAGACCAGTCGAAATGCTCAAACATTGTAATCAATTTCAGTTTTTAAAATTTTTAAGTAAACTAAATGGTAAATATAATCATGGTGTAAATGTAATTCAATTCAATTTATTTAGTGTTATATTATTTTATTTTATTTTAAATCATAAATGATTACATTATCACATGTTGTCTAACTAAAGAAGGACCATAAGATATCCTCAGAATTTATATTTGTCTTTCAGTTCAACAGTCAACACACAACCTGCCATCTGATCACACACATCCACACCAACCTTCGTATAAAAATAATACAATTTAGAAAAGTTAATTTTGTTGAAACGAGTCACATGAATAACATTCCTGATATTATTATAGCGTATAGTGAACACACGGGTCTCCCGTGTCGGGACACAACTTTTATACTCAGATGGAAAATGTGATTAGTTTGGATTTCATTTCTGATATTTTACACATACAGGTATGACAGGATGAATACTGTTGGCCTAAATACCTGAGTGTGATTATAAGGGATTATTAGTACATGTGAGATAATTAATGTGATATGTCCCATTCATAGTCTCAACACGCTACGTACGGCCATAATGCAAATGCATCAACTAGGTTGCGGATCCCCCCCCACACACACACCCCCCACTACTGTGGTTGCTCAGCCTGCAGTGTACCATGGGAGAGAGAGCATCAGCAGTGTTCTCGCGCTCCACCTCTCCTGATTAGTCTCGGTCATCACCTCCAGCTGAGCTGATGTTGACACAAGTTAAACAATAAGAACAACACACACACACACACACACACACACACACACACACAGAGTGGGGGTTAAACCTTGAATACTATAAAGGGGGCCTTGAAAAGCTTAGAGCACTGATCAGCACACACACACACACACACACACACAAAACATGCATGCACACATGCACGCATGCAAGCACACACTCAGACACACACAAACACACACACACACACGAGGGGGTGGGGGGTTAAACCTTGAACACTATGAAGGGGGCCTTGACAGGCTTAAGGCCCTGACACACCAACCAGACGGCCGAACGTCGGCAGTAAAGCCAGTCGGACTGATCAGTCGGGTCCCCGAGGTCCAAAAAGTGCCTCAGAACACACTGAAGAGACGCTGACTTGAGCGTACGCTCTGCACGTAATACGTCTCCATAGCAGCAGGCGGCGCTGCTCTGTATTGTTTCCATTAACAGTCTGATTATTTCCCAGAAAAATGAAAACCGGCAGCTGATTGGACGAACGTCACGTGGTTCTTTTTTCTGCGGAAATTCACAGCCAGACTGTCATGGCGGCTCGTTCAGAATCCGATCTCATATTGGACTAAAATAGTTCACCCAAACGTGTTTCTGAGAACATGTTAAGAGAGAAATAGGCCGTACAGTTTCTGAATCTGTCTTCATTCAGATCAACAAAGGTCAGGTTAAAAGATTTCCGTCAGATTTTGAGAGGCTCATCTGCTCCCGACTGCCCTGTCTCCGACTGAACATGTTGGGTCGGCCCAAATGAAGGCCGACGGCTCCTCGGACGGCCGACGGCACGGGACACACCAAACAGACTCGAGTCACCGACGTCGCCAAACGGTCCGACGGCCGATTATCAGGCTGGTGTGTCTCCTCTATTAGAGCACTGATCAGTAAATGCATGCACACACACACGGGGGGGGACTACTATCCATAAAGGGGCGTATCAAACTGCTTGCCACATTTTTCATTTCAATTGGCAGGGTTTTACCTTTCTGTAAGGACGCTTACGTTGTTTGTTACCCTCCTTTATATAATTTTCTTCCTCTCCTTTCATGTTTTCTGAATTGTTTTGCTTTATGATACTGATGTTAAATGCTTGTGACCAGCTGACTTCAAGTAGGGTTTTTTTCATGCCATTTCCATGCTTCTATGCAAAATCACAAAGATTATAGGCTTCAGTGTGACTGCTATACTGTGAAAAGTATCTGAAATGATACCACAAAGACCATATCATATATTCTTCCCGCTTCCCCACAGCAGCAATTTAAAATACTTAAAACATTGGAGAAAAGACAGGCACATGTACACCCACAATATTCCTGTTCCAATTTGTGATCGGAGAGTCCCTGGTTCTTATCTCTGAACTATTAAATGAGAAAATGTGAATGGAATGTGACTTAACAAAACTCTAAAGTGCTCTCTGCATGGTACAGCTCGACTCTACTCCCCTCACTTCTGGCACCAGGTATATTTCTTTCTTTTTTGTCTCTTTTGTAAAACAATGTTTTTATTGATTATTCATTAATGTAGGTTGGAATCTTTGCTGATCGTCATAGCGATTCCGCGTGATACTAGCAATGACATCATCTTCGACACAGATATCGCTGAGTCCTTTCATCAGCAACTAAACAGAGGAACATGAGCACTTTGTCAATTGAAAACGCAGTAGTTGTGCGTGCTGACATTTTTTTTCTTAAATCAAAGCCATGGAATAAGAAATAATAAGATATTGATGGTAGCTTGGCTATTTAAAAATGGCTGGTTGGGCAGGATGCCACTAACGATAGTCTCTGACCAATCAGTGGTCTGCAGTGTTTAAACTCCACCTTTTAGTATCAGCCACCTAGGTGGGACCAAAATATATTACTGTATCTTCAACCTTTGCTCATGGAAAACCAAAAAAAGGTTTCAAGCACGTCAAACCGTGCCGCACCATGCAGTGTAAATACGGCCTAATGCACCCTCAGCTGCTAAAGGCAACGAGTAGAGCATTGTGTTTGTACTGGATAGCTGTCCACGTGAATGTGGAGCACGCCGCTGCTAGAAAACTGCCTGGTGCGCAGTCAACTTTCCCCAAGTAAACAACCAAAACACACATTTACTTGATGACTCCTGTGTGTGTGTGTGTGTGTGTGTGGGGGGGGGGGGTGTCAATTAAGAGCGAGTAAGTGTCCGCGGCCTCCACCTCCTCACTACCTCCTCCTGCTCTGTAAACAACCCTGTTTATGTTAGTAACATCAAACGGCTGGTTAACAGCTAGATGAGCAAACCAACTGTCCACACCCCCCCCTCCCAACCTCCCTCTTCAGCCTTTCCCCCCTCTATACTACCACCACACAGTGCTCTCTCATTTAACAGCTGGGGAAGTCATTGTGCACAGACGCATGGTGTCATCATCTGCCTTCACACACACACACAAACACACACACACAGCCCGGGGGTAAGCCAGCAACAGGTTTGACCTCTGACCTGTAGATGAGAGAGAGGCCTGCTAACTGCAGATCCGCAGCTAGATGAAATCACTTCACCTCCAGCAAGCATCAGCACAGTCGCCCTATCTACGCAAAATGGCATTTTGATACAGGAACAGGAAGTAAATAGAAAAATACATTATGATTTTGCAGTTGGTATACAAGTAGTCAGTGTACTGACAAATAAAAAGACAACAAATTGTTTTCCAAAGATTCCAAGGAGCTTCTCCATTTCCTACAAAGTAATGCATTGTGTGGGAGTATAAGTTAGTGACATTAAAGTGAACACATTACAATATCAAAACCTGTCTGGTTGTAGAAACAACCTTTGACAGAAGACGAATGAGTGAATATGTTGGAAATATACATAAGTATAATACATAGTCACAGAATGAATACAATCTGAAACAAGCAATTACAAGTTTAAACATTAAACACCTTTAGCTTTTACACATTATACATTAAGCGCCCGGATAGCTCAGTTGGTAGAGGGCGCCCATATATAGAGGTTTAGTCCTCGACGCAGTGGGCCTGGGTTTGACTCTGACCTGCAGCCCTTTGCTGCATGTCATTCCCCCCTCTCTCTTCCCTTTCATGTCTTCAGCTGTCCTGTCAAAATAAAGGCTGAAAATGCCCATAAAATAATCTTAAAAAACAAAAAAATAATAAAACAAACACCTTTTTAGTGTCAGGTAAACTTCTCTGAGGGGGTGTGGTGGTGAGTGGTTAATCCTATCCCATTTAATGTCGTAATGACGTTACTCTGGATTGAACACAGTATCAAAAAGGTTGTGTTTACCTTGTTCAGCTTTGTTGTCCTTGCTTTTAACCTCATGTCTATTTCCGTGTGTGTACCGTGAGAGCAACAGGAAGCTGGAGTCAAATTCCATGCATGTGTTCACACGCCATTAAAGACCATTCTGATTCGGATTAAGTACATGCTCATGGTCAGTGAAAGACTGCTGGTGATTTCATATATTTCATATTAAAGTGGGTGGCTGTCCTCTCTTTTGTATATAGGGGACATTTTTGAATTTATTTGAAATGTATTTTGATCATGATGTGAATGCTGAGATTCAGCCTATCTGGTAACTCTTTCACCAAAATGATACTTAAAAGGCAATGTGAGTTAAAAATATTTGACTCGGAAATGTTGCGTTATCGTGTCAAAAAAAGCTATGTACTGTGCAAATAGGTTGTAAACTCTTTATAATGAGACACCCACTTATTGACTGCATTTGTTCTTGATATAAATGAAAAGCATCAGGCTGCAGGGATCAGCACCGTCTGACAGACACACGCTTTAGCTATGCATGGGCGCAAGATATTTTTTTATTAAAACTGCTCAGTTATTATTAACATCAGCATGTCATGACCACAGTGGCTTCCCCACTGTGGTCTTCTTAAAAGTTGACCCTTGTCTGGCAGGCATTTTGTCCATCGTTTGAAGTGGCTTTGATGGAAGGACTTTGGGAAGGCCTCAGCCGGTTGACAGCTCCATAGTCTGACAGACACACTGGCAAATAAGCACTAAACTATTCTTAGATGGGGGGGGCTTCTACGGCAACTGCAATTGATAAGTGTGTGTTGAAGTATGGGAGAGGTTCTGGAGAAAAGCTTAACCTGACTGCAGCATCAGTCTTGAAAAAAAACAGTACTTACCCTTTAAGTAAAAGTACTAATACCACATTGTAAAAATACTCTGTTACAAGTAAAAGTCCTGCATTGAAAAAAGTATTCAAAGTAAAAGTACTTGCAGACAGATTCTCACATTATATAAACTGGAAATGATCCAAACAGTTCTGTCAATTAACTAAGTGTTGGATGGTCTAATCATGCAGCTACTTTTAGGCCTGTATATTGTTGGGTAGATTAATTTATAGTAAAACACCAGATTTTATAAACTACATGTGTTTTGTGTGCAGAAATCTTAATGTGTAAAGTAACTAAAGCTGTAACAGATGAATGTAGTGGAGCAAAAAGTATAATATTTCTCTCTGAAATGTAGCGGAGCAGAAGTAGAATGTGGCATGAAAAGAAAAGACTCAAGAAAAGTACAAGTACCTCAACATTTGGACATAAGTACAGCACTTGAGTAAATGCACTTTCCACCGCTGGATATGTGTTCCCAGACCTCGGCAGTAGAAGAAGCGACTTTTTCAGCTTTTCAGATGGGCTGCTTTAGTCTCTGAGACCAGGAAAAGAGAGCGATAGATGGACTGGTGAGTGGAAGACCACACCAGAGGTGGCCTTTCCAAGGCCTTTGAATGATGGCTTGACAAGACTCTTCGCCATGTAAGATCCCAGCTGAACTTTCCGTCTGGATCAAATCTCTGCAGTTACTGGGATGTCACATGCAACCTGAGTGCTTCAATAGTCTTCTTTCACTTCTCACTTCTTCACGATACAATGCTCCAGTCATACTCAGTTCCACTGCTCCGGGTTTTTTAGCTTTTCACTGACTCAGTGTCTCTGGTAAACCCATAGAGCTCCTGTTGCATTCTTCCAATCACCTCAGAGACCTGACGCGCTAACGTCTTTACAAGACAACAAGAAGCTCTTACGTGGGTGCTCGGCGCATTCTTGGGCTACTGAGAGGAATCTTACACACTTTGGCTCCATGCCAAATTCACACATCACTCCATTTTATTTGAAAGGAGTGTTTCTGTAGAGTGGGCTGCATAAATGATATGATTGGGAAGCACAGACCAAGAGGGAACACTGATGAGTGTTTCTTGGTTGTATTTGTGTTAAAACCTTCACATTGTACTCTTTAGATAATTACGCCAAGCATCTTAAAAACAGAAGTGAACCTTACAGCACTGTACCTTCAGAAGGAAGAGCACACTTGCCATTAATCATCACTGTTTGTTTTCTCAGCATCATAAAGTCACAGTGTGAGACACGTCCAAGTTCATTTCCTTCCTGTCTCTTGTCCAAGAGAAAGCCAATCCAAGAGTGATTCAGAAAAAAAACATCTACAAATACGACTTGTCTTGTTGTCTCCAAACACTGTAAACTTGCAAATAATGTATTCATGTTATTTGTGTCAAATAATATCTTGAGCAAGAACAAATAAAGACTGGCCGCCAATGAAGGAGGGTTGGGGGGTTCAGGGTGGTGTGATGGTGGGATTACTTTACACAGTAAATTCAGCCTGATGTACTGTATATATCCACAGCACTGATTCCATTCGTCCAACAAGAATTAAAACAGAAGTCATAATTAAATATGTAGAAAATCTGAAGTAAAGGCCTGTCTGTAAAATAAACTTATTTCGAAATAAAGGCCTTGTTCTCTCTGTTTGTGGAGTATATTTATGGTAGTACAGGTTATTACCTCACTAAAACTCAACAATGCCAACTTACAGCAGCTCACTTTCTACTTTAGACTTAAAGAGACACAGGGACAGAGGGAGTTCAATGCGTGCACGTGTCCATCATCGTGTCTGAGGTTTATTGACATTTCTTTAAACCAATCGTCTTGGGCAGCGCTAAGCACCGGACGGAGCCACGGTGCCTCTGTAAAAATAGCCTCTTGAATTGAACCCTGGTCTCCCACACCAAAGGCATGTGTCATAGCTACTGCGCCAACACCACCTGTGTGTACCATTTGTAAAATGGTACAAAATGGTTCAAAAAGTAGTTTTAGTCGTGCAACAGAAAACTCAGATTGGACAGATAGTCTAGCTAGCTGTCTGGATTTACCCTGCAGATATCTGAGGAGCAGTTAACCATAGTCCTCAGAAATCCACCGGAGGTTAGAATGCCAACACAAAGGAAGCGGTAGGTACCGGACATCCAGCCAACGGCAAAATATCCGGCCGCAACGGAGCAATCCTGGAAGTGGAAGGTCGTCTACTACAGCACCACCTGGCTTCACTTGAATGTTGAAGGTCACTATTTTACAATTTGTTACTTGTTGATTTAGCAAAGCCAACTTCACTCACAGTCCTCTTCTGCAGATTGCACTACTAACGTGTTACAAGATACAAATAAAATGCTGCCCGAACTGCCAGATTCTGCTGAAATTGCACCATTTGGATGAGGACAAAATTCTAACCTTTCACCAAATTGATGCATTCTTCTCATTGTCTTTCTTCCAACTTCTGTTTTTTGTCTATGCAACTTTCAATCTAAGATGTTCTGAGCATGAAAGTGTATCTTTACCCAAAAAAACATTTCTGATTCTCACTCTTCCATCTTGCTAAGCAATACCACAATTATTATGCTCACTTAAGTTCAAAAGGGAGTTTACTATTGCTGTCAAGTTCATGTGGGAGTGTGAGTAAGTGGTATGAAATCCAACTCATTTGCTGTGTACTGTTTGATATTTTGAGTTGTCAGAAAACACAAAATAACAAGCCAAGCCGTTTTATGTCAAGCTGATGAACTTAAGGACCTAAAGGATTTGGATGGCACAAAACTCTGCATTTCTGCCAGTCAGTGTAAGAGCAATTCACAGTATAAAGTGGTCCCACAAGCCCTGTGGCTTATGGCTTCATATGAAAAGTCCATTGAGCGTGAGGGGGAAATGGAATAAGCTCAGCCTCAAGGCTGATCGGACAAATCAGAGCCGCATGTCTGACACAAAAGGTAAGCCATCCATGGGTGAAGCCTCTCATACTGTGTGCATCTGGAAAAGTCCTTGGTAGGATAAAGGCAGCATAAAAGCTGAGGTTCTATCCACAATGACTGATCTGTGCATTGATTTGGCCTTTGAAATATCAGACACAGGACTTCTTTATGATGTTCAAACAGCATTACCTAAACCTCTTGGCACTTTTTGTTAAAGCTGTGCCTCTGGTACTTTAAACTAAACCAGATACAAAAATAAAATGTTTGGAGCATGGAAGTTTATCTCTACCCCAACATCAAGAATACACTTCCATGCATATAGGACAAAATTATCTTAACCCAGGGTCCATTTATTAGCTTTTTTGGCGCTTTCAACTGCATCTCAGCTGTTAATCAGCCTATGGAACTGGCTCAGGTGGCATGACATGACCTAAGTGTGGAACGACAAGCCCAGTATCCTGAAGATTTACACTGATTTGCGTCCAGTGTCAACATTCAAAGCCAATGCAGGAAGTAGTGTGCGCTTTATATAGCAAGGTGGAAAGTAAGGTAGGGGTGTGGCGGTGGTGGAAGTTTGTCTGACTTTCAATTGCAAGAGAGAAGAGTTGGCATTCTGACATGCAATTAACATTATTTTTTTTTTACCACAATCTTTCTCTAACCATAACCAAGTTTTGAAGTTGATTTATAATTCTCAGTCTCACTCACATAATTGATTTCTGCTTTCTTTTTTAGATTGTTCACTTCTACTTAGATCTTCTTCATATGGCAGTGTGCTCATAACCTGAGCCAGAGCCTTCCAGATGCCTTTTGGAATTTGTAGTCCCTTATTCTTACTGTAGATGCCATACACAGATATTTAAAAAAGTGAGATATTGTCAAATCGTTGGGACCAGTGACCCCGGTCTCATATGACTATGAACACTGTTCATTAACTGTTCGTTAAATTCTGTTCCATTCCCTAATGAAAACAGACAAAAACACAATTGAAAGCTCTAGAAATTAGAGCTAAAGTTCAATGCACAAAAACAGGCCTGAACCTTGAGTTGGGAGTATTTTGTCACATAAATAAAATGCCTTTGACATTTGCATTCAAGGACACAACCATAACCAACTTTAAAACGTGGTTATGGATAGAGAAAGATTATGGTAATAAAAACAAATTTTAATTGCATGTCTGACAGAACGCCAAGTCTGGTCTCTTGCAATTGAAAGTCAGACAAACTTCCACCACCGTCACACCCCTACCTTACTTTCCACCTTGCTGTATAAAGCACACTACTTCCTGCATTGGCACAACGCCATATAAAAGCCTAATGTAAAACAAAAAAATACACAATTAAAAAAGGAAACTCCATTGTCTTGAACTGCTTAACTTATTCAGAGTCTGTTTTATACGGATAGAAAGGAGAGTCCATGGAAACCCAAAAACTCTCACCTGTCTGGCAGGAGCTACTTCTAAAGCTATATACAGCTCTTTAGAAGCTGAACATTGCCCAGGTTGTAGGTTTCAGCTTTTCACATTCCTCAACTCTTTTTAAAAGCCAAATATGTGGACGAGTTCTCCAGCAACCAACTTGAAATGCAGAACGGAATAGTACCTCAGCAGGAACCACATAACAGTCCTCATCAAACCTTGGCCCTGAAACTCCCCAAAATCAAACCAAAAGCAACAAAGTCAGCTTTTACAATACACCAGCCTCGGGTTTTATTCATGCCATTAGTGGACAAGATGTGTCAGAAGCAGAAACATCTCGTGAAAAACTGTTCTACTGCCTGACATAGAGGGGAAACATTCATCAATGTCACCACGGCACATAAACCTTTTCCTCCTGAACTGACTGTTGATGTTACAGCTGGAGAGAGGAAAGCAATCCACTCCTGGATCACGATTTGTAGAGAGGAAGACATTTTTTAATGGCGGACATAACATTATTCAAGGTTTCAGTCCTTTTGCACAATCAGACGGTGATCCAAGGCAGATGGTCCTTCCCTTATTGACATTCAGCATTAAAGTTTTTTTTTCTTGGTTTTTTTTTTAACCTGAACCCCATTTTCCCATGCATCTGTGTCTAATGAACTTAGCACAAAAAGTAAGGAAATTTGTGTTTGGTAGATTATTTCTCTGTGGTAACAATGCTTTTTGGCAATAAATCACACTGCTGTGGGATGGCATCCCATTCTTCAACCAGCATTTGTCGCAAGTCAGCCAACGTGGTTGTGTTGGTCACTCTGGCATGAACAGCACGCCCAAGCTGATCCCACAAGTGTTCAATGGGGTTGAGGTCAGGACTGCTGGTTGAAGAATGGGATGCCATCCCACAGCAGTGTGTGACCAGGCTGGTGACCAGCATAAGGAGGAGGTGCCAGGCTATTGTGGCTGTGTATGGTAGTTCCACACGCTATTGAGGCTCCTGTTTGTGAAATGAATAAATTGTTTAATTGCCAATATGTCTTGTTTCTTCAAACTTCAATCATCCAATCCACCAAACACCAAATGAGTTAATGGCAGAATAAGCTGTTTGGCATTAGCAGAGAAGATTTGGTAAATTTTTCATGGTCGCAACACGCATACTCAGCGCTGCTGCTCATCCCACAAATGCATGTTCCTTAACAATGGGGCATCATTTGAAAGGGAACTAAACAGGCTTTCCAATGATATAAGATTTATTGCCAAAAAGCATTGTTACCACAGAGACATAATCTACCAAACACAAATTTCCTTACTTTTTGTGCTAAGTTTAGATGACCATATTGACCTCATCCACATTGTCGAAATCATTTAAATACTGAGCCATGGCACTGAAAAACTTTTAGATAAAAACACAAACCTATAATTTCTGTAGCCTACAACAGACTCCCAGATCGTCTTTTTGCTGACTCCCGTTCCATTCTCCACACAGATGTCTTAGGACAAGAAGTCACCTCGTGACAGTAATAATTTTCAGACACTTTTATTAACAATCGGAGCCTGTCAGTGGCAAAAACAATCACTTTTAGTGGACAAAAATCAAGGTTTCACAATTGCCGCATTAGGTTACATTGTAGCTTGGTTGGCGCCGGCCCGTCACTGTGTCCTCCTCAATACTGGACCTATCTATCTATCTATCTATCTATCTATCTATCTATCTATCTATATATCTATCTATCATCAAAGATTTTTGGTCACATTAGTCTAGTAGATACAGGTGCATGGGGAAATAGGGTCCAAATTGAAAAAAATAAATAAAATAAATGGTGTTTTTCCATTGGCACTTTTGACCACCAGCAGTTTGACAAAAAAATCTTAACCCCAGGTGTTTTATGAGTTTTGTCCAGAGCTTTTCACCACATGCTAGTGTTCATCAGTGGATGTTCGCTGAGGACTAAAAGTACCTGAAAGCTCCAGAGAAGGCTAGTCTAAGTGATCACAATCAATAAATAAGTGATGTTGTCGACAATTTAGTAAACCCTTACAGCCTTTGCTAACTTCAACCAAACCTGATGTGCACATGCTGCTTTGATTGCCAAAACAACGTGGGTTATAACAAAATGTGATGGCTCATTTTGTTAATGAAGCAAAGGACTATGGCTACGCTGATGGATCGATCAGTGGAGCCCTAAAACTGATAGTAGTGCAGCAACTAAGGATTATTTTGTCCAATAATAAATACATTTTTTGTCCAAAAAATGTGAGAAAATAGTGAAAAATGCCCATTATTTTACCCTAAAGTCCTGGATGGCATTTCTTTTGTCTTTGCAGTCTTATACAGCAGCAGTTAATGTAGTGCATACAGTAATACATTTGTGGAATAAATATGAAATTAATGCATTACTTTTCATAGCTCTATGTATAAATGGTTCATGAGAGACAGCCTGATCCAAGCCAACCCAATCAGCTGTAACTGATTGGGTTAAATATTTTGGTGATATTCCTGCTGTCCAGCCTGCAACTTTATTTTGTATTAATCTACAAGTAGCTATCCAACAATCTACATGCTACTCAATAATCTGTATCTCTGTTCTGTAAAATCTAAATCACATGTCTTCATTATATGGGGGCAGTCCTCTGGATTTAAGTACTTGAGATGCTTGTATAAAGTTTTCACTTCAGACTGCTTGTGATAGTTTTAGACTTTCTATTAGACATTTTAAAGATTGCGTAAAGATATTGATTCCATCTATGGTCAGTTGCTCAACACCATATGTTGAAGTGGGCAATGTGTGTGTGTGTGTGTGTGTGTGTGTGTGTGTGTGTGTGTGTGTGTGTGTGTATTCCCTTCGGTCCAGTCTTTCAAGTGCTCCTAATTACAACTGAACTTTGAAGGTGATACATGACCTTTTGCAAATGAGCTACTGCAATTTTAACTGCCATCCCCTCTGCCCTCCTGTAGCCAGCAAGAAGAAGAAAAAACTCATTCTGAACTGAATTCCTAAAAATGCCTTCTGAAACGTGCTGTTGTTGGCAGGCAGCCCAGGTCTGTTAACATAAGAGCATGCTCCCTGTGGGTTTGCTAAATCAGTCTGATACCCACAGGATGTCTGGAGCGAAGCAACACAGGCCTCACAGACTGTATGCCAAACTGGGAGTGTGTGTGTGTGTGTGTGTGTGTGTGTGTGTGTGTGTGTGTGTGTGTGTGTGTGTGTGTGTGTGTGTGCCAGGGGGTCCATGGATAGCTTACAGTATATCAATTTTGGCTCAGTGTTTCCTGTAAACAGCTATTATTAAATGAATGTATCTTAATGACTCCCATTAACTGAACAGAGCTGATGTGGTGACACAGTAGCACAGTGTTTTCCTGTATGGTGGGTGTGTGCCCAAAAAAAAACTAGGTGTTGGTCACTATAAGCTGTGTGTTGAGCAAATGTTGTAATGTCACACACAGTCAAACAGTAATTGTGTGCTTTCATCAGCTGTTTTAAAGGCAGTGAATCAGCCTTCCAAACATCTGAACACAAATGAAGGGAGGGGATCTTACTGATTATTAACATTGAACATTCAGAATTATATTCTTTATCACAGTATATGTACAGTAATTCCATATTGCGATATTGATATACATTATGATACAGTACTTTTTTCAGAAGCATATATTGCGTTTTTTAGTGTTGGGTTCTAATGGTCAATTTCTGCTTAATAAAATACAGAGATTTACCAAGCTTGAGAAAATCAAATCTCTTATTCTTACTTATTATTTTGGTCTTTCTTAGTTTGTATTATATAATGTGCATAGCATTCAGTTACCAGGCTCTCATTTGTTGCTGTCTAAATCAGGGGGCTTCAATGTTTTTTAAACCAAGGACCCTTTAACTGAGAGAGAGACAGTTCAGGGACCCCCTACTATAAATATTATATAAAATGAAGTTACATATTAAACTGGGCCTACAAAAACGTGTGGGCTGCCTAAAGCCTTTATACATACCTTTTTAGTGCATAGAATACTAAGCTATTAAAATAATAATTGAATAATTTATAAATCATGTTTTAATTTTAAACAAATGCATGAGGCAATGTGAATCCTTAGGGTGAACTGTAAACAACCTACCTGTAACACAGTGATGAAAAGCAGGTGCATATCTGCCTGTGGTGTGAAGTTATGGAACTCATTAATTCATTCATTCATTCATGGCTACCTTACCTATAGGCCAGTAAGCCTATCATCAATCTGTTTTTGTTTTTTTCACAAATAGGCTGATTTACATTTTCTAATAATATGTTGGATTCATGTTAAGACATTTCAATTTTTGAAAAAAAAAGTTCCAGAAAATGAACAAAACTAATTTGGTGGCCCTGCTGCAGTACCTCCGAAGACTCCGTAGGGGCCCCAGACCACATGTTGAAGATCTCTGGTCAGAGGCAGATTATACAAACTGTGCTAATAAACATTAATGTCATAAGTAATTTGCCAAAACACCAAAATAAGACTTGGCTGTTTAATGTTCGCTGCTTGTGGACTGTGGACAAGACTAATGAAGACTGCTCAGTCTTAAACTGTAAGACAAACTGAGAAACTGTTACTAATATCTGATCAATCTAATAATAATACTTCTGAATCTGGACCACCAGTACGTGGAGCAAGTACCCTGTGACAAGTCCTTCAAATGTTTCTAAAAGTTCTAACTCTTAAAGGACAAACAGTCCTTCAAACAATACAACAATATAGCTTATTTATTCCTCCCCTCTAATACAAGCCACAGAAGAGTTTTTCCGTCCTCATATCTAAACCAGAGAACGTAACAGTCGTCGTTTTAAAAACATCAGTAAGCAGTTTGGTTAGGTTGAGGCACCAAAAGTACTTAGTTAAGTTGAAAAAAACGTCCTGGTTTGGGTTCAAATCAGACGTCACTTCCCCTCCGGTTACACATGTGATGCTGAACATGACGTAGCTCTGTTTACTTAAAAAAAAAACTGACCATTTACTTTTATTAGTTACAGTACAGATACTCCTCCTCCAATCATTTTCACAACTATTTTCAAAAAGCAAATATGTTTTGAGGAGAAAAGCCATAAAAGTGTCTCCTAAAAGTGTTGGATGTGAAACTCTCCGGTTCAATGTAAAGAGCAGTGGACCTTGGTGTATGTTGTGGTGCAGAATGTGTTCACCTAGCGGTTTCCCGACTAGCACAGCCTGTTGCTACAGTAGTGATAGTGTGATATTCACACGGGGACTAATTAACACTGTAAAAAGCCTGAAATATGTGAACATGTGCAATGTGTCAGTGTGTTTTGTTGGAGTGGGTCGACTTGTCCAACAAAGCTGTTAACTTTCCACTCTGTGGTTGCAGATCCGTGCTAATAGCCAGTAAATATCAACTAAATACCATAATGTGAACAATCACACTGGCTACACACCAGATCAACCAGCAGCAATGTCAGTACTGAAACCTGTAAGCTGTTTGGTTGGGAATGTCAGGACCATCTGGAAAACAACTCAGCTGTCCATGAGAATAACATTTGACTTTGAAAATGTAGCTGAGGTGCATGTGTGTTTGGGGGTCTCCATCCAATGAAAACAAACATGATTTTGCATTCACATACTTCAGTCTTTTACTCTCAGTTCCTCGCCTGCATGTTTATGAGGAAGCTTTCAGCCAAATCTTCCACCCATGTGCTAAAGGTTTGGCTGGTCCACATATGGGAATTCATCACATTTGGACAATGGACTCAGAAAAACCTAGTTACAACTTTAATTTTGTTTAGGATAATCCTGATTGCAATTGTTTTGTAATGTTGGTCATCATTCCTATCTGTAATAGCATTGTATAGTTAATACTTGTGGACTGAGAAGTCTGACAGGTCAAGAAACATGAGCAGTCAGAAAATCGAGGTTGTCAACAACACTTCATGTTAGTCAAAATTATTTGGAAGACAAAACAGAGGCAAACTGTTCAATTATTCCTCAAAGTGTCTGTTGTAAACACCTATCACAGTCCTGATCATAGTAGCGATGTTTCCATATTCTCACATCTCAGAAAATACTTGATTGTTTCCAGACCACTCAACCACCATCCACATCAAAGATTTATGTCTTATTATTGTGCTTATTTACTGCTGTTTGAAAAACAACCAAGCCAATCAGAGCGTTGTAGGTGAGCATATGATTGGGGTTTGGAGTTAGTCCTGAGCTTGAATTATTTTTGAACAAAAATAGCAACATAAAGATAGGCGCAGCTGTACAGGTTATTGTTGTTGTGTTTTTGTTGGAAATAACTTAAAAGAGTATCCGCAATGGACAATTTGAAACAAAAAGGACTGAAATCAGCAGAACCAGAGATACCATCTGTTTTTATTCCACACATTCTTCATAGTCTATATTGAGGATGCTTCATTTAGGGGATAGTTCCGGTGCCACCTGAGGTTCCGCCGGATGTCCCTCATTTTCGGCCGGATGTCCGTCCCCTTTGGCTTCCTTTGTGTTGGAATTTTAAACTGGATTTGTGAGGACTATGGTTAACTGCTCCTCAGATCTCTGCAGGGTAAATCCAGACAGCTAGCTAGACTATCTGTCCAATCTGAGTTTTCTGTTGCACGACTAAAACTACTTTTGAACGTACACATGTTCCACCAAAACAAGTTCCTTCCTGAGACGATTTAGCAGAGGCACCGTGGCTCCGTCCAACACTTAGCACCAGCCAAGACGATTGTGATTGGTTTAAAGAAATGCCAATAAACCAGAGCACGTTTTTCCATCCAGGAATGCTGTGTGGAGTAGCCAGACTACATTCTTTAGAACTTGTCACCTACATTACACACCATGCAACTCAACCACAAAGTTCGGTTGAAGAGTCGGGTGTGTTATGCTAGTAGCGGACAATGTAGCCGGGAGCAGAGAAGAGCAGCGGGCTACAGAGCTCTGCTAAGATCACTTCTTTATAACTCCACACCAGATTTTTTACCTTTCAAAGAGTCAACCAACGCTGACTCAAGTGACATCACTTGAGGACATTTATCAGACATCACACAGCTACGTCTGGATACACTAAAGGCTCCCCAACACCTGTAAACAGACTTTGATGTGTACAATTGGGAAATTCCCGCCCTACGAAGAAGCTCAATTGGTTGGGGTTAGGCATTTGAACTTGAGTGGTTAAGGTTAGGATAGCCGATTGGTCAGGGGATAGGACCTGTACAAATGGGGTTACGATACCTTGCGTAGGCATGGACGCCTGGCCAATAAATGCTATTGAAGGGCGGGTCTAGTGGGATTCGTAATATCGCCTCCTGGCAAGCATTAGTGCTGATACGAATCCAGTGTATCAGATCAGTTCATCCTCATATACAGGGTGCAATCTGCCAGGGGATGTGTGGGATTTCCCCCTTTCTGGTCTATATATCCCTGCCTCTGCTGAATTATTTTCTTATCCCCAGTGGGGACAAAATGTATCCTCCCTCAAAACAATCAATGCAACCTCACCAACAGACCATATTATATACCTAAGAAGTATTATAAACTAACTAAAGCAATACAATCAAAGCTGAACAGCAGTTGCTGGTTGTATTTAGCTGCTACAGAGCTCCAGGATGCTGGCTACCAGCAGCAGTTGTTTAGCTGCCAATAGATGACTTTGAGCCGGGTACAGGCACCGCCAGATGACGGTTCTTTCAGGGGCCGTGGTAGTGGAGTTTAGCCAGAAAAAGTGAGCGTCGGCGATGAGAGTTAAGTTTAGGAAAAAGATCGTGGTTTGGATTAAAACACTCTGGTGAAACAAACGTGTTTCCTGGGTGAAAGGATATGGTTTTCGCCATGAAGTGAACTCTGCTCTCCGGCTTGAGAGCTCTGTGTTTTATGTTGCGACCAAGTTGTTCTATTTCATTTTGAGATTATTTTCCATTGGATATTTAAGTTCATAAATAAGTGTTTTGGCATGGCTGGCCGAGTGGCTCTATATCCATGGTAATGGAAGGGGGATTTATTTATTGCATGTTTTGTTTTGTTTTGCATGAGCTAACAGGAACATGATGTCAGACGAAGGAATGGAGTAACGAAAAGGCAATTCAGTCCTAAGATATGCAAACCCATCATAACTGAAAGGATCACAATGAAAAATCTTAAAGTCGTATAGCAACAAATACTCAACCTGAACTTTTTGTCTGCCTAGATCCATGTGTTAAAACACAACAGACACAGAAAAGTCACGTCAGTACATATTAAACCCTGTGGGGCCGCAGTACTGTGCCAATACAGCCTGACTCCATTTGAATAAGAGGCAGCTGAAGAGTAATTGTACTTTGGGGATTGGGGTGCACTATGGGAAGGTCAGATTCAGTTACATCTAATTTCACCTTGCTGTATTCACCAGCATGCTTTAATTTGGATCAGAAATGGCTGCTTGTTTGCGGTCAGTTCCTGCTGAATGACTGTGCATTTCCTAAATTCAATTCACACCAACATGCACTGAATGGGCCGACGTGAAACAAGATACAGTGGAGCCTTTGGACAAATATCTCATTCACAAGTGTCTTCAGTGCTGATGATCTTCGAGGAAGGACACTTTTGCGGTGCATCATGCAGAAGACAAGGACATACTTTTGATTTCATTTGTATGTCCTTGATTTCAGTTGAAAGATTTGTTTTTAATTCTCCACGTTCTCCATGTTCATAGATGTTCATACATTGAGCTCTAAATCACATGCTTAACCCTCATGTTGTCCTCGGCTTACATTTATTTCTTAAAGCTTCTATATCAGAAATATGGATTTCTTTAAACCAAATTGCCCAAAAATTACATGGATGGTTCCACACAATGCTCTTTGCGAGTAAAATGTCAGTTCACTTTCATTGAATGTTGGGGGTTTATTCAACTGCCATTAACCAACTGAAATAGTTTCTAAACAGTATCCTGACTACACTTTGACACATATCAATCTGTGATAATCCATCAACATACATTCCTCTGACTAGTCAAAATACTTCACAATTTGCTTCTTTTTCTTTTTAACTTAAATTAAGTATAATTCTATATACATTTGCTGTATTGACGATGCATTTCAAAAAAAGAGTGTAAAACTACTGGTAATAAGTTGGAATTAAGTTGGCTAAGACGATGTTAATAAAGAATTGGGTGATCATTTGTATGCTTTAGAAACTGGCAAAACAGACCATGAAACCCTGTCTCCACACACACACACACACACACACACACACACACACACACACACACACACACACACACACACACATTCTATCCCAATTTGCATTTCTAAAATTCAGCCTGACAAAATGCAGGAGGCCAAATGGCCCGTAAAGAGACTTCTCTCTGAGTTGGCTGTGAACACTTTCCAAACAAGATGCTAACAAGTTTAGGGTGTGAGTGATGTGCTGCGTGTGTGTGTTGTGTTCAAACTGGAACAGTGGGAGAGAGAGGAGATCAGGTGGCTGAAAGCTCATGAGGAAACCAGATGGTGTTTTCGTTACTCACCTACTGTACTGCAATCACCTCTTTAGACTTACTTTCTCCTGACTGCACACACGATTTAGACAACAACTATTAATGTATTAAAAAGGGCAAACTGTAAGCGACCCAAAGCGAGGTGTGGGTATAAGTGGATGTTAGAGTTTTAAATGCCAAAAATGTGCAACCATTAGACTGCCCTTTACATTAAGCTGTCTACATTTTAGAATGTGGTTTTCGTGTGAAAACAATTTGCGTTCACATTAGCATTTCTAGGTTGTGAGAAATTAGACCTTGTTTCCCAGCGAAAGACCTGAACGTTAAAACGTTAAAACATTTCTTCTTCACCCGCTTTTCAGTTGGCAAACGGTGAAATTGCATTACTGAGTGAGAAGTGGGACAGACAGCTGGCGGACCAAATGATTCATGGTAAGGTACAAAATCAACATAAACAGTGACAGCCTGATACAACTGCTTACAGTGTTGTGGAAGCAAAGTGTGAAAGTAAAGCCAATGTGAAAGTGTCTCAATCCTGAATTCTCTCTAACTTCCAGCAGGCGGCGATTCCACTGGCTCTGTTTCTATAAGTCTAAATCTATGAGAAAAATTATCCTTCTCCTCATTTGATTTATTACCTCAGTGAACAGCTTCATAATGAGTTTATGCTCTCAATCACTAGTGAAGACAGCATGATGTTCATTTTGTAAATGACGGTCCCATTTATTTTAAAATTGATGATAAAGCAGCTAAAGCTTAGAAATGCTAACCATGCTAATACTGTGGACATTAAAATAGACCTGAACTGTTTTTTTGGGTGCTGTCTGTGTTTTCATCTCAAACTTTGACCCTCTCACTGTGTGTTTTCACTTTATCAAAGTTCAGTGTTCAGCATTCTGCCAACCAAGTTAGTTAGCTTCTGCTAGCATTAGTTAGCTTGAGAAAGCCTGCCGATATTCAACCAGCTCTGTGTTCTGCCGTACATTCAGATGAATAGCACCAGTTCCCGGAGGTCCGTGTTTACTCGCTGCTAAAACTCTGCTGGATAACTCGCTTCAGAAAGGTTAGCTTAGCGAAGCACCATTGACACTATACACAACACTGGCTTAGTCGGATGGGAGGGGCTGGACGAGGGAGAGGTCTCACTCTACTTTTGTGCTGACTCCTGCAGCTTTAAAATGAGCGATCATAGAAAGTTAGAGGTGACTAAAGGTCGCATTGACTGGCACTGTGGCACACAACCCCCCCCCCCCCCCCCCGACCCTCTCTGAGCTTTTCCAAAATAATGACATTAGCCTCCCCTGATGTCACTGTTTTGGAAAAGCTCTGTTATCTCTGTACACACTGAAACACCGAGCTGGCATTTTATGAATTTACCCATTTTGGAGACCATTTAAAAAAAAAAATTATTTCATAAAATTATTTTTGCAGATGACACGAATTTGTTTACATCACACAGGAACCCACTTATTTTACAATATATAGTAAACTCAGAGTTAACCAAAGTGGACTCCTGGTTTAAATGTAATAAACTGTCATTAAATGTCAGCAAAACAAATTTCATTTTATTTCAATTGAGGAAAAAATCTAAAAACAATGATCACTGCATGATTAAAATTAACGGGCAGGAGATAAAAAGAGTGCATTCCACTAAATTCCTGGGGGTCCTCATTGACGACTCACTCAACTTTAAATGTCATATTGACTATCTTGTAAACAAACTGTCGAAGTATGTTGGTTTGTTTTATAAGATCAGACATTTCCTTCCTCTGTCTGCCCTTCTCACGTTGTATAAAACTCTCTTTGAACCACACCTTAACTATTGTAATGTGATATGGTGTAACACTTTCACCAGCCATCTCAAAAAACTTATATCTTTGCAAAAGAAAGTCATACGGGCTCTGTCTTGGTCAGAGATAAATTCCCCCACCCACCCTCTATTCCATCGTTTTGAGTTACTAAGACTGACTGAGCTAAAAGAATATCATAATGCCTGTTTTATGTTCCAAATTGTCAACAAACTGAAGTCTAGATTGAGTAGTCTTGTTCCCATCTCCAGCCCCCAGCATACATTCCAAACGAGAATTAATCCACTAATATCAGGAAAATGTCGCAGATATGTGCGCGCCACTATGAGTGTTGTTTGTAGGGGGCTGCAGATCTGGAACAGGATTGATGATGGCCTCAAGGTGTTGCCCTCTATCTCCAACTTCAAAAGGCAATTAAAAAAACATTTCTTATTAACCTATATTTAATATAAAACTGTTCTTTAATGGAATATAAATGGTTCTTTATGTGTATGATTGTATGTGTATGTAATGTTATGTATGTATTGGTGCGCCTTCTGCGTGCATTTATTCATCATCTAGATACAGGTGGTAACTGTGTATTTTATAATCTGTACCACTACCCTTCCATGAATTATGGGCCCCCACCTATAAGCTATTTTAGCTTCTTTGGGGGACCCATTCACTCTACTCAATTTGATCTTGTACCCCAACTGTATTATTGTAATGTTTGAAGTGGTATTGTGAATACATAAATAAAAAATAAATAAATAAAAAATAAATAAATAAATAAAATTTATCATTATCATTCATCAGCAGTTTGGCTACCTAGTTGACTAGTAACGTCCAATCATATTCACACAGGTGTTGCAAATAGTGACTCATTGGATGGTGTCATCACTGGGTTTTCACATAGTTAACCCTTTAAATGCTTTAATGTTGTGTATTGGCAGTGCTTTCACTTAGGTTTAAAGCTCAGTTCAGTTTTTGGTGACACTGTGAAGTTGGGTTAGAGCTGGTGCTTTATTCTGAGAGGTGTTTCTATCATTGTATGTACATGGGGGTGGATGAAGCAAAAGCTGAAAATTGTACCTTGGACAAATATATTTATTGCAAGGTTTGCATACATTTATTAATGTGTGGCTAATAATAAAATCATTATTCTTTCAAATTAATTTGGGTTGACAATGTTAGGTTTTGGGAAGTGGTATGGAGCTCTATGCTAGCCTAAATGATCATACAATCCAAAACCAATTACAAATTAAGATTATTTCATTCATACTGTGAGTGCTCACAAAAACAAGTTTTTGTTGAAGCTCTGCTTGTATTTGTTAGCTCCGTACTGTAGTAGTAGTGCTGCAGTATTCAAAATACAGGCAATTGTAAGCTAGAAAGCTAAAAGAAAGTCCTGCACACTGACCATTATGCAAGCAATATTTTTAAGCTAGAAAAAGCTAGAAAGCTAGAAACAGGTCAATGTTGCAAATCCTACAAACCACAGCCAATAAAAGTCCTGGTACACTAAATGCCTCTTTAAAATTTCTATTCTTCTCTTAATTTACTTATTCGTCTTCCTCCTCGTTTGTCTGTCAGTATCATGTCTTTTACCTCTCCCTGCCTCTGGCTGCCACATTCCTCCAAGTATGGCCACACACTGGCAGCTGCAATGTGAACTTATCACGGACGAAGAAAGGGGATCTGCCGTGCTCTCTTCCTGTCAGCACAGATGTCAAGGTGAACTTGGGGAACTCCTTAAATAACCGGCTTCGTGACCCCCCCAACACACACACACACACACACACACACACACACACACACACACACACACACACACACACACACACAGATCTGAATGTATCTTCCCCTTCCTATTGTCCATGATATGATTCTATGATGAGAGCAGTGAGATGTGGTTAAAGACTCCACAAAACTAATACTACTCACCAGGTCAGGAATTAACTTCCATTAATCATGATACAAATAGTTTTAACAATACGTTAGTGTGACTTGATTACAATTTGATATGATTCAAATCATCTGCTATTCAATACTAATAAGCTGAGATTCAATAGCAGTTGTTAATTTCACTTTTACATGAATGAAGTTATATTACTTTTGAGTATAGGCTGTAAGTTAACATGGGCAGTGACACTGTTAGGACTCAAATTATCTTGGGTGTCCTGGTGGCTTAGGGGTTTAAGGCGCTGGCCATGTACAGTAATTGTGACATCCCCAAATTGAGTCTAGCAGGGAACCTTTTGATGCATGTCATCCCGCACCTCTGTCTCCACCAAACTGTCCACTATGCAAAATAAAAAACAGTCCCATCAAATACCATCCCTGTGTGTGCCGTGTTCACGTCTACTTATTCAGACTGTAATTAAAAACAGCAGAGTGGGAAAAAACAATGAAGTCAACCTTAAAAGTTCTAATTCCAAATCAGAAAAGTCTGGCAATTGCTACAGTTATAGCTCCCGCTCTGTGAAAAGAAGAACAGAAGTGTTAACAAACGTATGGCAAAACAGCTGCAAAGCCTCCATCATTTGCAGTTAGCTCTAAATAAAATCCAATATCAACACTAATACAGCAACGATTACGTACGTGTAAAAAATGTTACAAAGGTCCCCCAGCGCAAAGTCAAACGTGCACTTTGAGCATTATTCATTTGGCCACCAGGGCTCACGGAGGCTATGTCAGCGAGGACTTGAATAGACCTCTGTGTTGCCAAACAAAAAATAATGATTGGTAGGACGGTTTGCAGCATCTACACATGTGAGGACACATCTGTTTATGCAGACAATCAATGTAGTATATATACATAGAAAGTCTAGGAATATTTCCTGCTCAGTCTCCAAGGAGGATGAGTTTTCACTAAAATGCTGCGGAGAATTGCTAACCTCAGTTCGTTGGTGAATTAATTGACATCCCTCTAAATTTGGTATGTCAACAAGGCTATATGGGCAGATGGCGAACATCTTATGACTTCAGATATTGACTTTAACTGAGAGAAATTTGTGGCAAATGTAAGTGTTAGCACATTTGCCACAAATTTCTCTCGCATTCTCTCGCATTACTGGGCTAAAGGGTTACTGTTCCTGTTGCTAACTTTACCGTCAGTACACATTTCACCTTTTAACATTAGTAGAGAGGTTTGTGGTGCCACTGGCATATTATATGTGTTTTTTTTCAATGCATATATTAAAATGTATTCATAACATTTTCCCTGGCTGCTCGCCTGACATCTTTGCAATTAAATTTATCTGAGAAAAGGTGACTTTGAGCCAGGTACAGAGCACCCCGAGGTGCCAGTTGTTTGAGCGGCCGTTACAGTTGAGTTTAGCCAACAAACGGTTACCATCATGCGGCGACGACAGTACGTTTAGGCACCAAAACAACTAGTTAAGATTAGAAAAAAAATTGTGGTTTGGGTTAAAACAGCAGTCCCCTTAAGTAGTACTCCCAGGATGGGTGAATGTCTTGTGTTTTCTCTTTATCTTCTCCTGGGACACAAACTCTGCTCCCCTGCATGAAAGCCCTGCGTTTTATGACCCACCTTTCCACCAGAGCGGTCTTATACAGCATCAGTCAATGTGGTGCTGACAGTAATAAATATATGGAACAAATTATTGTGCATTACTTTGTGTAGCTTTATGTACAAATGGTTCAAGAGAACAGCCTGATTTCTTTTAAATGATAAATGCAATGTAAAGATTTCGGGCGGCGTTGGACACGTCTGACATGTCTTCAGTGGAGTAATCTGATGCCCTACTCTTAGTGCCCGCAGACCCAGTTGCCCTGTAGTTGCACCACCACCCTTGCAGCCAGGGTTTGTATCTTGGGGCAATAAAAAAGTCACATTGTTCCTGCATAGCACTGTCTACACATGTTGCCCTGCTGTCCTAACCAGAGTGCTATTTACATCTCAGATACAAGCACAGCTAAGCTCCTCTGGTATTAGCATGAAATGGCTGAGAGTAGAGCCAGCTCTGCTTCATCAAAACGATCTGTTTTGATGAAGCTTGTGGGAAAAATACTATGGATCAACTTCATGAAAAGGAGTGTACCTGAATCTAAATTTTCCACCTCAAATCTGATTCATTAACTTTGAAGATTTGCAGTGCGGTGTGTTGTTAAGGGTCAGTTAGTTAGGTTTACAGTTTAGATTCTGACAGGATTCAAACAGAATCAATCAGTGCTATTTTACTTGGTGGGAAAGTGACACTTTTCCCTGCTGCAGATCTGATGTCTTACGCAACAAACATCAACCTAAATGTCAGTAACCTGAAACTATAGCCACAATAAAGAAGTGTAGACCTTTTGTGAATGTGTTTGGTAGGTGAGTAACAGTTTGAATGGGGTGAGGGCTAAATTATGCCAACCATGCCAGGCTTCCAAGCTGTGTGGTTGGCAGGGAGAGGGTAGAGGGGTGATGGTGATCAGGGTAGAGGGGTCAGATTCTGTTATTCTGTGTTGACTTCCCCTGGAATCCAGCCAGGTAAACTGTCAAAGTCCACTTCCTGTCTTTAGAAGTGGCAGGCTTTTAGGGGCCTTAAAAACACCCACCGGCCCTCTCGTCTCCTGTTTTTACACAGGACTAATCCACCCTCACAGCCCTGCCATTTCCATCCAAGCCAGTATGGGTGGAGGTTTCATGTTATTGGCCAGTCCTCTGTAGAGATGGGCCGACAGTAGCAATGACAAGCTTGCCCCAAAATAGAAGTGTGGTCACAAGCACAAAAATATCCCAGAAAGTGGGGGTTTGATTCAAAACTGTTAGTACCACATGGGGGTCTTGAAGGAAAATGTTCATATTTTGATAGTTTTGGCCATCATTTTGATCAGTTACAAAAACATTGCAATCACTAAAGTAATTGGTGTGTTCTGGAAACAAGGCAACAATGCAACAATGCATTTCGACAGGTCACAAACACGAGCAGAAAAGAAAACTGTGCTCGAAACACTGCATTCCAGCCAAGTTTCCCTAAGAATTAGGTTATTGTTATATAAATTCATACACTCATTAAATAACATAAATACATAAGACCCTACAATTACCAATGTCCTGTGTAATGCTGACTTTCATGCAGAAAACTAGGGTTTGCAGTCTGTCACAATCCAACTGTTACTGTGAGAATGATCCTTCCTTAAATTGCCTAACCCCAATCATACCTTGTTTTAATGATTTATTAATTGTTCTGCCTTATGGTGCCCCGGCTGGATGCACACTAAGGATGTTGCACTTCATGGTGAGTGTTTTAACCCCTAGGCAACCATGGTGCCTCAAAATCTTTCCTTACCTTACCCATACCGGAGTTGCCATGAACAGATATTGTAATTGGCATAAAACACTCAATGCAATCCTGTGTTTCGCAGAATTGTCCAATATTGATGATGTTGTCTGCTGATAGCGTTCTAAGTACAGCAGGTCAAAAGGTGGTCAGTATACTGAGATGGAAGTCTACAGCAGGTTTGGCGGAGGAAGGTCTGGCTAGTCCACACAACATTCCAGGATAGGATAAAAATGTGTTCTGGTTTATTGGCATTTCCTTAAACCAATGAGAATCATCTTGGGCAGTGCTAAGCGCCGGACGGAGCAACGGTGCCTCTGCTAAATAGTCTCAGGAAGGAACTTGTTTTGGTGGAACATGTGTACAATCAAAAGTAGTTTTAGTCGTGCAACAGAAAACTCAGATTGGACAGATAGTCTAGCTAGCTGTCTGGATTTACCCTGCAGAGATCTGAGGAGCAGTTAACCATAGTCCTCAGAAATCCACCGGAGGTTAGAACGCCAACACAAAGACAGAGGAAGGTGACGGACATCCGGCAGAAATTGATGGAAATCCGGCGGAATTTCTGGCAGCACCTGAACAATCCCGGAAATCAAACGTAGTCAATATGGACTCTCGTAACCCTACCCTGTTTGATTGTCTGCCTGATCTGGTTTCTTGCCCCATCTCAATTTCTTTTTAGCAATATCCAAGATCTCATTAATTCCAAACTGTGTTCATCAGCTGCTGTATCCTCTCTTAAAACCCCACATATTTCCAGACTTAAGCATGGCTTCTCATAGATCAATACACAGAGCCCTCCCCCATAGCTTGAGATCCTTTGGCATTGTGACGCAGTGGCACAAAGCAACTAAATCCTGTGAGTCAGGGCTTCTTTTCCGAGGTGGAAATGCGATTGACAGGAGAGGGAGGAGGGGTATTAGTGTTTCACAATCCTATCTCCCTCTTCTCTTTTGTCTTGTCCAAAAAGAGATGCCTCTCAGCCTCCCCCGGACAACAATGTGGGGAATCAAGACAGTTGTCACACGTCAAGAGTGCCCATCCCGTCCCATGTTCCTCTGCTCTTCACTGTGGCCTGATGAACTACTTGTACTCACATGGCTTGCTTAAACAGATATGGCCTTGCGCTTGTTTTTCTGAGAAATAGTGGGTGAGTTGGTATTTGGCTCTCTCTGTGGTGTTCTAAATAAAATCAATGCAAACATTGTTCATGACAGGATGAGGCTGATGAACTCTTGCTCATGTATGTTCACACCCATGAATCACTGTATAATGTATACACACTGTATCCTTTGACCTAAACACAACAATGGCCTGATCTCATTGCAGAACAGGACAACACAAACAATCCTAAAGCTCTCTTTATGTGACGATGAGGTACACTTCCTCTGATAGTTACTCAGATCTTACAAAGGTTATTAAAAGCTATGTAAATCTATATTTAATGCCCTGTAGCACAACATGACTTTAAAGGCATTACATCCATGTATAGACTAATTAATTATTCTCAATCATCACTTATGACTCACTAAAAGTGTGTGTCTTTTGGTCTTTCAAGCTGCTCCGTGGTTCAGAGTTTTGAATGTAAGAGGATGACATGTTTGGATTTTGGAGAGTGTCACAGAATATAACATGCGTAATGAGTCTCTAGTTCCTGCTTTCGGACCTTTCAAAAGCATTTCACAGTCCCCGAAAGCTAGTGAGTGGACCTTTAAGCTTAGATTATTTTCTTACATATACTGTTCCCAAAGGTCAAGAACAAACTTCCATGATCTTAGTAACTCTCTATTTGAACTCTGTTTGAGAAATAAGGGTTTAAGAACAAGAACCAGCTGGGGATCTGCATGTGTTTCTGCCCTGCTGGACCCATTTTTAACAATTTCACCACGTTCCGAGATGAGTGAGGCTACAAGGTTATCATAACTGATTGAATTGATGGCCAGAGCTATGAATCCAGATTGAAATAAACCGTAATTTTCCTTTATAACTCTGATCAGTATCAGCCCAAGTCTGATTTATTAATTATGAAACACTGACTTTATTGTTTTTGAGCATTACAGGCTCACGTGATCAAAGGATCACTGTTCTGATTACTGGTCACTGATAGGGCTCAACAGAAATCATACATCAACTACCCATTGAAAGAAAGAGTTTTTAACCATGTGCCACAAGTACTAGCACCTCCTAGCAAATTGCACAAGCAGACAGTCCTTAACTCTAAGTCAAACTCCAAATGTAGATGTACATAGACCAATTACCTACTTCATCCCAAAATGGAGTTATGTTATTTAGAACTTGTTAGGACCAAAAGCATGCAGGTCATTATATTAAACAAACCTAACAAACCATGTTGTAGCTGCAAATGAAAACAAAGGATCTGCGGAAAGTCCTGTCCTCAGGGAAGACTGTAGTCCATGCAGCATTGCTGGTCGGCAATACTGTGTGAGAGTTGACACATACAGTACATAGCTTTACTCATTCAGATAACCAGGCCAGGGTGTTCTCTGACGTAGAGACAAGGATTAGACTGGTACAGTATATGGGGAATGTTTATAAAATAACTAGACTAGAATCTGAGCCTGCAGGTGCACGCTTAGACTTCATAATATAATAATGCTTAGACAAATGGCTCAATATTGTAAAAAAGATGGTATCTTGATAATGCTTTACTTAATGAATCCATAACTTCTTAAGAATTTCCGAGACATTTCCTCAAAATAACTATATCATTTGGTACTAATCACTAATCACGAAATATATCCTTGGAATAAAATTTAAAGAAAACTCAATATTTATTATTGTTCATCTATTATCAAAACTTTATTCTCAGTTTGTGTGGAGTGCTATGCTTTCACATTTTTCATGTTCAGACAAAAAGACTAGCTAGCAGTACATTAGATTTCATTTATTGAAATAAATGCATCAATGGAAAATTGTCTCAAAGTTCCCTATAATAACAAATTTCTGGGATATTATTCAGAAATGGCAGATCCATTAAAAAGTAAAAGATGTTATATGTGGTATCTTTCTTTAGACAAATTTCGTACAGTGTAAACATAACACCAGCTACAAGCTTAAGGATGTCTGTAACTGTGGGACAGTATGGAGACACCATCTAAGGGCGTACTCACACTTGAACCGTGCCAAACATTCTACCATTGTTTTTATGGTTTATTCAGAAACTGACTTTAACATCCCAACATACTACCCCTAGTCTCGCATTGTCAGACCTTCCTCCACAGTGCTCCAGAGGAAGGTCTGGCTAGGGCTAATCCACACAGCATTCTGGGATAGGAGAAAAACATCCGGCGGAATATCCGGCAGCACCTGAACGATCCCGGAAATGAAATGTCGTCAATATAGAATATACTGCCCCTGACATTCATGGGCTTGAACTGCATGTTTGAGGACACAAATTCAGGGAATGTGGAATAGCCATCATGTTGTAAGCAAGTATAGAAGCACTCTAAGGGAAGAGCAGCAGTGAGGGTATGAGAGGAAGCTGAGCACTGACAGCTTAAACACACCATCTTATAGCTAAGAGTGTGTTGGATATGTGATGTACAGAGTGGAATATGTTACATGTGAGTGCAGAGCCCTCCAGTTGTCTGCCTAAACCGGCTCATGGGCTTTGCTCTATCATTGTCCCTCAAAAGTCCATCCTGGTCAAACCCTAATAGGGCCATGTGGTGATTGCACATACACAACATAGCCAGACTGTTGATATGAGGCTCACTCAACCATAAGCAATGTGTCTGCTGATTAATCTCCATCCACTTAAAGCAACATGTATGTAACACATATTTTTAGGCCCATTGCTCTGTTTCATGGTCATGATAAACATTTGAAAGACAACAGACTCCGTGGCACCTTAGAGGCCTGAGGTGTCTCAAATACTGCTGCTCTACTTTTAGCAATGTACAAAGTTCATTTTTCACAGGCTGCACAGAAACATGTCAAGCTCAGAATACTACTCAGTGTCCTTCAGATGGAACACAGACAGCCAGGACACCCAAATGCACGGCTACAACTACAGCTATGCCTGAGTACTAGAATATATTCACATCCGAAACATTGATGATGTATTGATTGGTGGTAGAGACACTGTTACTGGGTCATTCCATTCCACTGGGCCATTCTTATAGGTAGCATAAACATGCTCAGTAAATTGAATGCCCTTCTACTGTTTATAGTAAGATGTGCTATGTTGGTCTATTATGTCAATCCGTAAGCCCCAACACAAGTGTGGGGGTCAATAATTACACAAACACCATGTTTCCAGAGTTTTAATCATCTAGATCAGGGGTCTTTAAGCCACGGACCCATTAACTGAAAGAGAGATGGAGCAGAGACCCCCTACTATACATTTTGTATAAAATTAACTTGCATAATAAACTGGGCCTACAATAACGTGTAGGGCGACCTAAAGCCTTTATACATACCTTTTTTAGGATGAACTGGATCGGTGGATGGCCTTATTGACTACTTTACCTATAGGCCAGTAAACAGTGGGGATTTACATTTGTTAATATGTTGGATTCATGTTAAGAAGACTTTTCAATTTTTGAAAAAACTGACTCTGCAGACCCACTAGGGGTCCCGGACCCCCTGTTGAAGATCCCATGATCTAGATTCTTGGTCGCATTAGCTATTTCCTTCTTTTTCCCATCTTCATTAGTCAAATGTATTTGTCTGTGATTAAATTATGCAGTGTCTCTATGCAGGTGTCAGAGTTCTGCCCTCTGTGTCCCCTGGCACTGCAAATAATCAAAAGCATGGCAGTCATGTGAGCATAGTGGGTGCTCTAAAGCCATCTGGACATAAATACATCCCACAATTCACTGCAGGGCAAGCGTCAGAGCATGACCTGCTGGACTGACAACAGCTACAAGTTAATTAAGAGAATATTAAACAGTTGATGTGTGGATGTTGTCCTCCATCACTACCATTTAAATTGCAGTGAGAAGGACTGTCTTAAGGGCCAGTATGAACAGGAGGAATGATTTCAGCAAGAATTTGGGCACCTGACTATGGTTAAAATCAGTTTTAAGAAAATAAATTGCGAACCTATCCTTTAAAGAACATGTCTTTTCCTACTCAAACATACACCACAGAGAAATAGATCAAAAGTAGACAACAGGGCAGCGGTTCTCAAACGTTTCACTCAATGGTCCACATCTGATTTTTATTCCAGGTCAGAGGTCCGAAACGATTGGCAATAACAAAATAGCATTTAATTAACTCACTTTTAACTTAAGCAACATTTATTTAAGTTGAGTACTTTGTTATCCTGCTCCACCTATGGACCGATTTGGGTACCGGTACCCAACGGTACTTTTCTAGCTTCATGCAGTAAAAGTACAGCATTATTCTCGGATCCATGCAGTAAAAGAATGTTTTTGCCACTTTTGTATGTTTTCTCTTTTTTTCTGACGTTTTTGTTGCTGTTTCAATGTTTTTCACAGTTTTTTGTTGCTTTTGTCATTTTTTTCTGACGTTTTCATTTAATGGTTGTTTTTTTTCGCATTTTTAATCACCATTTTTCAAGATTTTTGTTGTCGTTTTTTGCACTTTTTTGTGTATATTCAACAATTTATTGATCGATAGAATTTTTTTTCAAAATATAAAACGTTACACTTCATAATGTTTTGTACTCATAACCTGAGGTTTATGAGCCGGGTCCGGATTGACTTACAGTTTGGTCCGGATGCCAACCTTGGTCTGGACTTTGAGAAGCGCTGCAATAGTGCTTTTAGGTGGTCAGTAAGTTCTGGCTTACAAGTAACTTACAAAACAAAAACCTCCTTCTCCCAGACTCCCAGTCAACCAGTCGTGAGACACAGAAAGTCACAAGGAGCTGTAAAAGTGGCAGACCATCTGGAAGCTCCGAGTTGAAAGACTTCCACACCTGCAGCGAGCCGAGAATCTCCTCTGAAGCTGCGAGCAAACCGCCACCTTAACAGGAGTTCACGAGCCATCTCACAGACACTTACCGCCGTGTAAAAACACTAACAGACCAATTAGCACTAATGTGTAGTGGCTGGTCCCTCCCCCTGTTCTCACAGGGTTGTCACAGGTACACACACAAACGCACACGCACACGCAAACACACACGCACACAAATAACAAAAAGACTTGTACCCTGGAGTTGTCTGTCTTATTCTTAGCTAAACCACAGTCCTTTTTCTGTATTCAACAACTACAGCTCCCATGAGTCTTAGCGATAAGCATGCTTCCAAAATGTAACACAGTTACGCATTTGAAGGCAGCTTCATTTCACGTAGAAAGAGAGAAAGAAAAGAGAGGAGCCAGACATAGCGAGTTGCAGGAAACATTCAGCTATCTCACACTCAGAAGTTTAGCTGCCTTAGCTCTGGGATGCAAATCTCAAACTGTTATTGAGTTATTGAGATTTGTAGTTACATAAATCTAAGTTTAAAAATGTCTGACGAGGGCAATGAATGCAACAAAGACGGGCGCACTGGCTAGCTGCAGGCAGCTGTGCATTGTGCCACAGTCCGTGCTCCATGTCCAGTTCTCAGGGAGCCAAACACAGTGATGTGGCCCGTTACTCAGGGATGCTTTAAATGATGCCACCTCATCACAACAGCTTGCATCATGACCTAATATGACACAAAATGGCCCTGGCTGCCAGCTGGGATGGAAATACACCTCGGCCAGTCGTCACGTCTGAGTGAGCTGAGGCCACCAGCTGGCATGTATACTGTTAAATGCAACACATAGTTGTACATCAGGAAAACACGCTCAATTGCTAACGTTTGATTCTTTAAGTGAAAATAAGGCCTAACCCAGAGAGCGAGAGACTTATACACACAAACACACACACACCCTCCCTTTCCATGACGCACGTTATTTGTTGTATCATTTGTCTCTGTATGTAGCTGCTGCTGTTGACCTCAAACGCTGAAAGCACATTCTCAATAATCATCACGCCAGCTCTCAGTCATAAAAGTGTCGAGACACTGCGGCGATGTTATGAAGAGGCCACATGCTGATGAGCTGGTGTGAACGCAGCCCTCCCATCTCCAACTACACTGATAAACAAAGATGGAGAAATAAAACGCTGTCACAGCAACAAGGCCAAACATGATCAGTCTGTCCACTGATGATCCATGATGGTGAAGACCTCACACACTGCAGCTCTGTCCATTGAGACACACATGCTCAAACATGATGGTAGAGCAAAATAGGAACTCTTCATAGAGAGGCCAACTACAGAAACCCCCACTGGTATGTCTAAATATTGAATATCCAGTGTGAAAGCAGCATTTCTGGGAATGTAGGAGTGACACTTGCAGACTTGCATCGTGCGTTGAGTGGTGAGGACTTTGACTGTCCGACAGTTTGAATGGCCAAATGCAGCTTCTCACTAAAGGTTGACATTTTTCGGGGCATGAGAGTCAATTTATTTATTAATCATTATTTGTATGGATTTTATTGTTGTTATTGTTGTTATTGAGCCAGAACAGGAACACAGAGAATAAATTATGATTGTTTATGTGCCAAAATTTTTTTTTATTTCACTTTGAATCACTCGACGGGAGCAGGCAGGCTTGGAATAGAATAGAATAGAATATAGCCTTTTATTGTCACTATACACATGTACAATGAGATTAAGTCAACTCCTTTTCCAGTGCCAACATGTACGTAAAATACATAGTAGTGCAAAAAAGGGGGGTATGGTGCACAGTTCTGAGTCCTTATATACATATAAAAAAAATTGAAATATATGGTTTTATATACAGTGTGATGTTCAGTGTTGGTTATTGCATATTATTTGAATATTGCCCAATATTGGTGATCATAGTCAATGAGTAATAGATATTGGACAATGAGAGTAATGATATTGCACAGTATACAGGTATTGCACAGTAATGGAATTGCACAGTATTATCAATATTATTAATAGTATTAAATATTAAATATTGCACAGCAGGTGGGTAGAAGTCAACATAACAATGGGTCAGTTTTTATACATGAATAGGACTGTACAGTACGCAAAAATTAGGCTGTGCATTGAATGAAATGGCAGCAGTAACACCTGTGTGATGCAGCTTCGGCTGCATGTGTGTGTGTGTGTGTGTGTGTGTGTGTGTGTGTGTGTGTGTGTGTGTGAGAAAGACAGAGATGCTTGCTTGTATGAGGTGACGGTTTGTGCGCTTGTTTGTGTGTGTGGTGACTCGATAGCACATTGCTACTCTACTTGGTAGTTGTAGTCCATCGTGCGGTGGTGGCTGCAGGCGTCAGATGCAGCACAGTGACACAGACATTTGACAATGGAATTACTTGATACTTTAACACTCGTGCTACAATTTTGTGGCCTGTGCTCCAAAAACTTTCAAACTCTGTAGTACCAGTGCTATGTGCAAACACAGTGAACAGACAGCCCTGCATATGCAGTTAAATATGAATAAACACTATTGGATAACCCTTTACTTGAAGGTATCTACATAAGAATGACCTGACACTGTCATGACACATGAACCCTAACCATAACTTGTCATGACAAAAACCGAATGCCACTTACTAAAAGAAGCGTTATGTTTTAAACGTTTATGACTTGTTTATAATGTTTATGACACATTCATGACAGTGTCATGTCACTCTTATGTAGATACCTTCAAGTAAAGTGTAACCAACTATTGTCTTTATTTTAAGCATAATGCCATTCTGTTGTCTTTTTTTTAATTCTTTTTCATTCTCTCCTGTTTGTTTTGGTGGCTTGAAAAAAAAAACATCACGGGATGGGATGGGATGGGCGTCAATGTTCTGCGATTGGGACGGGACAGGAGCTTTTTTGTGAGAGTGGGATGGGGACAGGAGTGCAAATCCACTCCCATCTCACCGTCTACTTCTCACCTGTGTTCAGTGTTGTCCGTTGTGTGTGAAGTGGAATCAGTTCAGTAAGAGAAAGAGAGAAACCTGTGGATGGGGGAATGGATGGATGCAGGGAGGAACTTACCTGGGGGGCACAGGCAGCTGTGGGGAGCCTCCCTCGCCTCTCGGGTCTTCGGTAGTCGCGCTGCAAGCTTCTGCACGAGAGAGAACAGAAGAAAAATGTTAGCGCTCACTAGGCCTTAAACAATTATTACATAATTATAACTTCCATAGTTATAATTAACTTTCAACATAATACGCAGTAACAGAGAGTCAGATAGTGTTGTGGGGGCATTAAGTCAGACTCAGTGGTGAGTGAAACCGAAGCAGAGGGACAGACACAGAGCTGTAGCCGAGACAAAGTAGAGCACTTTTTAATTCATTACCTTTATCAGTTATCAGGCAAATAAAATGCTGACATAGATTTTTTTTGTGAGCTAGTTTTTTGTTGTTTTAACAAACAAGTGTCTTTTAAAATAACGACGGCCAATAATTCAAATCTCCCTCAAATAAAAATTATGTAAACCAAAGTGAAGCCCTGATCCTGTTAAAAGCACTACTTCTGTGAATGTGTTAACTGACACGCAGCATGTAACAATCTAATGTATCAACAATCCACACAACTAACTTTATACACTCATAACAAAATGTGTGAGGCATGCATGCGTTCATTTGGACTAAAAAAGGTGGTGCATGATCTTAGTTAGCAATTTGACAACATTGTAGTCTCCAAAGTCTGTGTGAAGTATGTGAACCTCATAATTAAATGCAAAATCAGGAGAAAACTGCAAAAAGGTCCAAAAACAATACCTTTACATTACAATTCCATTCCTATGTTTCGGTCTATTCCTTTCTGTATTGGTCAAGTATTGATTTCTTTAATCTATTTTTGAACCGAATTATATTATGGCTCTGTTTGATGTCATTGTTCAGTCCCTTCCATAAGGTCGCCTCAAACTGAAACATACATGCTTTTAACAGCAGTTCGCACAAGAGCTTGTTTGAACATACATTGTCCTCTTAGATGATATCCCCCGTCTCTTTCATTAAACATTGCGCATATGTTACATGGTCAATTATTTTCTTTAACTTTAAACATAAATGCAATCTTTCTGCACATATCCAAGTGTGACAGTTGACCTCAGTAGATGAACAAAAGCCTGCATGGGATTTGACCCTGAACAGAATAGAAAACCATCTGAGGACATTCTCCGCGGCATAGCAGTCAGTCCCAGTGCTGGTGGTTACTAGCCGGGGAATGCCAGCGGGGGCTGTTTAGAGGCCTGCAACAGGTGCTGAAGGGATGCTAGGAAGGCACTGTCATTTGGAGCACGGCTGCAGTATTCTGGGTACAGCCTCCTTTACCCGTCATCCGGTTTGTGGGAGGACAGTTCACACCCAAATCAAAAATACTTATTTTTACTCTTATCTGTAGTGCTATTATCAATCTAGATTGTTTTGGCGTGTGTTGCCCAGTGTTGGAGATATTGGCCGGAGAGATGTCAGCTTTTCTCTCTAACATAATGGATGACACTCTGCTTGTTGTCGGATTTCTTTGTTGCTCAAAGCGTCCAAAAAAATACATTTTAAAAACTCAACAGCCTTTTGTCTTTCCAGAAATCATCGCCGATCTTTACAAAATGATTTAGTACCAGAACAGCTTGGCAAAGGGAGATAAGTGAGGAGTCACAGAGAAATGGACGGGCAATGGATTTACAGAGGGTGACAGAGAACTGCCTGAATTTCCCTTTGCTAGAACACTTTAAACAGTATTGACATTAACATTCATTTTTACATGTTTCATCATTCAGATCATTTATCTGCGTGTGTATTTCCAGATTGTAGTGTGGATCATTGATTGATTTAACCTGATTCTCAAGTATCACTGCTTGACAGATCATGTATGCTCCTGCCAACTGACATGGTTTTAAAGCTATTGTTATCCCAGTTTTGCTCTCCAAACATGTCATAACATTCCCATATTTAGATCAGGGAAAGGGCCACAGCTCGAACCAGGGATCATTATGGGGAAATGTTTTAGTGTATATTGACGTCTGAACACGTCTCTAGCCTGCCGTTAGAGAGTGGGCCAAACATGAAGTCTCTGAGGCATTCTTGTTGTTACATTACAAGAGAAATTCAAACCCTGCTTACTTTTAAACATCGTGAAACCTGGCAAATTACTGCATAAAGCAGGCGTGATCGTCAGATTGTCTGTTTCGTAAAGTTATCAAAATTGTTGGATGGCGCCTGAACCCAATTTCGCAGGGGAGTTTCAGATGCTATGTCCAATAAGCATTTAGTTTGAAGCATATTGATGCCTTATTAAGCATACCAGCTGAAGAGAAACCAAATGTAGATAAAACATCTTAAAATAAATGTACATGTATGTCCTACAGGCCTTCCGTGAGTATTTCATTCCATAAGTATGGGGTTAGCTATGAAACACACTCTTAAAAATCTACGGCTGCCTCAAAATAGCCAAGGATTCCAAAGTTAAGTGCTCTCGGCATTCAAAAGTCCCATGCGGAATCAATTGTAGGACTGCACTCTCGGGCACACATTTCCCTTAACCCCACTTTATATTATTCACGAATTCTTCCAGGAATTTATTTGGTTGATACTGGCAGAGCCCACTCACAACTGGAGAAGTCTTTAGTAAGACTAATGCAGAGAGGCGTGCAGCCAGAGCTCTCTATGGCCCAACCTGAAGCAACAGAACTGAAAGACACACTCTCCAAACTAGATCATGGAGATAAAGCAGAGTGTGGACAGCTGTAGCAGACAGCTCTAACAAAAAGAGCTGCACCTAAACCACATCAACGCTCACAGCAGAGGCAGAGACATGGAATGACCATACTACCCTACATCCTCCTACAGTCTAATGACTGTGCTACCTAAATCAGAGATCTTTAACAGGGGGTCCTTAGAGTTACCCCCAGGGGGGCCACCAATATTATTGTTTAATCATTTTTAATTTTACCCTCCAAAAGTTAAAATTTGTCTGAAAATATACATAAACATGACTCCAACACATTATTAGCAAAGATAAATCGGCCTATTTGTGATTTGTTTATTTATTTATTATAAATAACATTGATGACATGCTTATTGGCCTTGTAGGTAAAGCAGCCACTAGCCATCCACAGATACAGTTAAGCTTAAGGATTAACTGTCCTATATGTATGTTTAACATGATGTATAAATATATGAATATGTCAATAATGATTGTAATACCTTAGTATTGTATGCACCATAAAAAGGTATGTATATAAGCTTTAGGCCACCCTACACGTTATTGTATGAGATTCAGTTATATATTACACTGGGCCTACAATAAGTAGTAGGGGGTCCCCGCCCCCTCAGCTAAGTGGTCTTTGGCCTAAAAAAATGTTGAAGACCCCTGACCTTAATGATCACTAGTTGCTCTGTATGAAACCCTGGACACTTCATGAGCAGAGCCATATGTAAATGTAAAAGTTAGCTAATCCAGACCTTTTAACAATAATAACCTAATGGATTGATTGATGCTCATGGTCCACTGTGCTTTAAGTTGTGTTTTCCTTGTCTCCTGTTTTCTGTGTTCTTTCCACTAGTGACTCCTGCTTTATTTTAGTTGCTACTGTGGGATTTTTTGGCTGCAGCTGATTTATCAGGTACACTATTAGCACATGGGTATCATCAATCACACAGTCAAATAGCATTTAATACTGTGTCATGAAATGTCTCACTTTCCTTCTGGACAGCAATGTGACTTTTTCATTAAGAAAAGCCTTAAATTTGCTCACTGTATGTCTTTGCAATATCTACAACTGTCAGCAGGCCTGTTTAGTCTCAAACTCCACTGTAATGTATCATTCAGGTAGGCGAAGAAGTGACTCAGTGTGTGTGTGTGTGTGTGTGTGTGTGTGTGTGTGTGTGTGTGTGCGTGTGTGCATGCGTGTCTGCGTGCATGAGTGTGTGCAGCCATCACTAACTGTGCTCTGACGAAGTGCAGAGGTGGCTCAGCCACTTCTACTTGAGTGTGCTGTTTGCATTAGGCTGTCCGATTAGCACATGGTTAATTTATACACACACACACACACACACATTGTAGAGGATGTAGCCATGTATATGTATTTATTTGTGTTTGTGTTGTGTGAATGCATAGACCTGGTGCATTGGGTGACAGCTCTGTGGGGAGCAGAGTGAGGAAAGCGGGGTAGGGGGAGACTATATTTTTCACGTTTCTACACCTCACAACATGGCCTCCAGCTCCCATCATGCCCCTGCATTTACTATGTGCACCAGGCATCTACCAGGTCTGCAGAGAGTCTTTTGTGGTTCATTGTAAATGTTAAAGGGGCCAAGTTTGGGGCGAGATAACGACGGAGGGAGGGGGAGGTGGGGGCTGTTTTCAGGGGTGTTGTGAAGGTTATGGCAGTTGTTTTGGGGGAGGTATGATTCAATTCCAGGACCTCACAGAGCTTATTCTTAACTTGGACACCTGTTGAGAATTTGCAGTTACGAGGGGCCGTGAACCTTCATACATGCTATTTCTTTTCTTTTTCTTCAATCTGCACAAAAACAGTAATGTGAAAAACAACAAGGGGACATGCTGGAATTATTTTTTTGTTTGATTCGTCCATCTGGCAACCCTTCTGTGTAGTGTCTCCCGCTGTAGGCTGCCAGACAGGTGTCATGTCATGGTTATGACGGTGTTATGTCAGTCTTATGCACACCCCTTCAAATAAAGTGTTACCAGATGCTCAATTATTTCCAACGACAGCTGCTCACTAATAGTAACTAATGTTACCTAAACAGGACAAATAGTGGGGACTATTTTCAGCGGCGGATTAATCTACATTTGGTGCTCTAGGGAGTATTTGGTTTTGGTGATGAAGGAACATGTCACCCAGAGCAACATTGTGGGAATCACTGATGGGTTTTTAATAGTTGTTTTAAAATTAGTTTTTTATTTGTATCTGCACAGCCTCATACCTCGGGCACAATAACTGCCAACAAAATTGACTACAAACATTACTCAATCAGCTAATGTATTCTGCTGTGATCCAAATTTGACTGCAATAATAATAACAATAATAATAATAATATTAAGGAGCAACTCTGTGCAGCTTTAACAGGGCACATTTTCCATCACAGAGTAAAGGGGTCACCTCTGAAGGAGACAGGGAGGTGGATTCTGGATAGTGTTGGGTGAAAGTACCACAGAGATCTCTCACTGTCTCTACAAGAGGACACATCTGTGCTGGTGTCCCATTAATAATGACTATGTTTACACGCAGAGCTAAACAGAGAGGCAAGCTGCATCGCCCCAGGCCCGTCTGGAGATGAAGACGGAGAGCTCCTCCTCACTGGGCCCCATGGAGGAGCTCCAGAGCCAGGCACTCACCCAGGACTGCATCCCCAGTAGGCCTGTGCAATTAATCACATTTTTAATTGTGATTACAATTTTGACTCCTAACGATTACAAAAACAGAGTAATCGAGAAAAACAATTATTTTGCACATTACGTTTTGCAAGTAAACTCTTATTTCGTCTGTCTCGTGTTCAGAATGACAAGCGCACTTTTGCCCCTCCCCTCCTGTTTGTGGTATCTGGTGCGCAAGCAGACAGAAAGAGAAGACAACCCCAACAACATTGTCTGCAACGCAGTCTTTTATTTTAGACCGACTTTATAGTGCAATTTATCCGTCGATTTCAGAGAAGCACAAAAAATAACAGATGGCTTTGCATACTTTTTTGAGAAAAAATGTGCCCCATAAGTTGAGAACAACGGCTTTAGAAAGTGAATGGTGAATACTTTGGACAAGCAATATACATTCACTTCTCGCCACTATTTCACCAGAGCTGCTCTGCCTGCTTTATATGACAAACGGAAAAGTTTATTGAGTTTAATAAATGCAACATCTTTCCAAACGTCAACAAGTAATCATCTTAAATAATCGTGACTTATAGTATATATATATATATATATATATATATATATATATATATATATATAGTCTATTGACCAAAAATGTTGTGATTATTATGTTTTCCATAATCGAGCAGCCCTAATCACCAGCACCTTTGAGTGGACATAACTGTGTCCTTTAGTACTTCAATTAATACAACTGTATTGCTTTTTAATGTTAAGTGCTGTATTCACATTGATAGTTATTCAAAATATATCCAATCTACACACGTCATAGCTGTAATGGCCATGGGCTGTGCATCACAAAACAAGTGTTTCAGAATAGTTCAGTGAGATGTGATGACTGATGATGGTTCATGAATGTGTATTTAGAACGGCGTTGGAGACAGGATATGGTTAGCTTAGCTTAGCATAAAGGCTGGGAACAGGATTATAAATTATTATAAATTATTTTTTTAAATTATTCATATCATCTTCCAAACAGTCTTTTTTTGTGATATCTGCACCGATAAAATGAATGGTGAGTGCAATACCTGCCATCATCCACAACAGTATACCCCACACTGTTAGAAATACGAAATAATATACTGTGTTAATATGAAAGAATTTTCTGTAATGATTTTTCAGAGGTGCTTTTTCCATATTTTCATTTTTGAATTAACAGAAATGTCCGTTAAAGGTACAGAAGGTATCATAGGTGTAATTTACAGCAACCATCCCAATTATCAAAACTGGCCAGTGCACCCCCCCTCCATATCTAATAATAGTTTCCTTTACATAATTAAAGACATTTTACCATACATTGATGCAGAAAAGCACAAATTGTTGCAGAAAATTCACCAGAATGCAGCAAATGAAGTGATTGATATGCTAAAAATTTCAATTTGCTCAAAAGTGGAGATGTCATTGTTGAACCCAAACCCAAAAAGTGACGCCCTTGGAGGATACACTTTTTAGATTAACAGAAATGTCCGTAAACTTAACAGAAAAGGTACGGGTCATTTTCTGCCAGGACATTATCCGTTTTTCTACGGATTCATACCTTGCACTCAAACTGTAGAATATCTTATTTATTCATACTGTAGCACATTTTATTTAATATGTATTTAATCACCACTTAAGCACTTCTGGTTAGACACTGACTACATTTCGTTGCTCTGTATTTGTGACATGTGCAATGACGATAAAGTTGAATCTAATCTAATCAAATTTTTTTCTTACATCATATGCTCTTTCTTCTCCTGGGAAGTCTATTATACTGGCCCTAGTGAAAGGGGTCGAGGTGGGGAGGGTGGGGGGGTGATAAAAGTTAAGCCTAAGCAAACGGAGGAAGGGAAAACAGGGTCCCTGCCTGACTTCAATCACACTGGAAGAGCTTGTTAGTGTAGCTGTGGAAGTGGTCAATGAAAGGGCAGCACAGAGGGCGACTTTAAAGCAACAGATGTGAAAGGCCAGGGAGAGCTGCTCACACGTTATCTCAGGGAAGATGCACACATGATCTGTATAACACATGGACTACTTGCTGTTAATGCTTGAATTCAGAGACGTGCACAAATGTTGTTGAATTTGTCACTCTCTGACTAAACATACCACTTTGTAATAACTTCCTAAAGTGTTATAAATCCTGCCTGGGGGCTTTGTTAATGAGTATTAAAGCATCTATGCTTTATAGATCAGGTTAAAGCAGGCCCGTAGCCATCTAGAGGAAGTAAAGGGGGGGTTATTTTCTCTAAAAGTAGTCTATATACACAACATTCCACTTTCGGAATTGCTCTGGTGTCGCCGGAAATTCCGCCTGATGTCGCTCTTTTATCAATTGTCCCCTTCCTCTGTCTCTGTGTTGGCGTTCTAACCTCTGGTGGATTTGTGAGGACTATGGTTAACTGCTCCTCAGATCTCTGCAGGGTAAATCCAGACAGCTAGCTAGACTATCTGTCCAATCTGAGTTTTCTGTTGCACGACTAAAACTACTTTTGAACGTACACATGTTCCACCAAAACAAGTTCCTTCCTGAGACTATTTTGTAGCAGCTCTGTGGCTCCGTCTGGTGCTTAGCTCCGCCCAAGATGATTGTGATTGGTTTAAAGAAATGCCAATAAACCAGAGCACGTTTTCTCCCATCCCAGAATTCTGTGTGGACTAGCCAGACCCTCCTCCGCAGCGCTGTGGAGGAGGGTCTGGCAAGGCGAGACTACTCTAAAAGTGGACCTTTTTGCGGTTTTCCCCTCATTTTGTATTTAATTATGAGTTTCAAATATTTCATTTGGGGACTTTTTATGCACTTATTTGTGCTGGATTAACGTGTCTGCTGGTATCTTAACGAGCACGCTTTGTGATGCACCGAAAAAATGTACTACAATGTTGTCAAATTTCTTACCAAGACCAACACCACCTTTTTTAGTCCAAACGAACGCACGCGTGCCTCAAACATTTTGTTATGAGTGCATAAAGTTGTGTGGATTGTTGATACATTAGATGTTAGATTGTTACATGCTGTTACATGTCAGTTAACACATTCACAGAAGTAGTGCTTTTAACAGGATCAGGGCTTCGCTTTGGTTTACATCATTTTTATTTGAGAGAGATTTGAATTATTGGCCGTCGTTATTTTAAAAGACACTTGTTTGTTAAAACAACAAAAAACTAGTTCACAAAAAACGAACTTAAATTATGGACCTTTGCCATTGAGGGGGGGTCATTTGAACCACCCGAATCCCCGAACTCACCTGAACCCCCCCCCCCTTTGCCTAACTAAACTGTTATAGCGGACAAGTTATTTAACTACAAAAATCTTTTCAAAAATATCAGTTCAATGCAGTAATAGTTCATGTTCACGTTACTCACCCAACCATAAAAAACAACAAATACATGTCCTTAAAATTCTTATTCCATCAAGACTACATCAAAGAGTAATGCACTTAGTGTACAGTTATCATCCTTGTTTCCTATGCTCTGCTCAACGTGACATCAACTACAGCTCCCAGCTGATGGTTTTCCAGCATAGAGCCTACTACAACTGAATGAAACGGAGCCCTTTTTTAAACTAATATTTCCATTAATGTATCTATTAATAATGAGTTGGGGGAATTTATCAGGGTACCTGAAAGCTTGTTATAAGATTGTCCTACTGTATTTGAATGTATTATCTTCTTTGTCACTGTAAAAACCTTAATGAAATTGACAGTTGAGGACTCCCTTTAAAACCCCAGAACCCTATTCATTCATTTCCCCCAAAATCAGACCCAAACCTACATTAAAGACCTGAAAAACTGAATAATAATCCTTGAAAATATCATTAGATTGCACAAGAAACTATGTCAGAGCCCTAACATGAACCAAAGTCTGGATGTTGATAACACCATGCTTTGGGTAATTAATGGCTTAGACAAACCCATACATGCATCGCCTGTGTAAATGAAGGAGAAAATAGCCCTTCAAATGTATGGGACGTGTTAATTAGGGACGTTTGTGAAGGTGTTTTCAAGGGAGTAGTTTTTCAAATAAATAGATCCCTGACAAATTAAATATTAATTAAGGGGATCTTATTTTAAGAGGTTGTACAGAGTCCACTTGTGGAATGAGTCTACACTAAACAGCAACTTATAGTTCAATCATGACAAAGCCAAACTATTCTATAGAAACTATTCTATAGGAACTATTCCTCCTTTAATGTACAAATGTGGTAAGTAGCCTAATATTTTTAATAAAGTTTTTTCGCCACTGTTGCACCAAATGCTTTTTTTTGGGGGGGGGGGGGGTTGTTGGGTCTTTGTAAATGATATAGTGTTGTCTAGACCTACTCTGATCTATAAAGTGTCCTGAGATAACTCTTGTTATGATTTGGCACTATGAATAACATTGAGCTGAATTTAATTAATATATCCCCCCCTTCATAAGAAGTCATTTTGCTGCTTCTAAAACCTTGAGATTTGGAAGTGAAGGGCTCACCTCGTCCAGGATCTGGTCCAGCCGGCCCAGGATAACGGGCTCCACCTGCTCCAGAGACAACATCCACGCGCCCCGCTGCTGCTGCTCCAGACTTACTATCCGGCTCTGCAGCTCCGAGCTCCGCACGCAAACCACGCTGCAAACTCCCAGGCACAGAACAGACAGTGCGATGCAAATCGTTACTGCAGACATATCCCTCCAGTTCCTCCACAGCGGCTGCTTGGAAGCCGCTGTGTCACCCGGTTTACCAGCGACTCCCCACTTCTGATTCTCATCCATTTTAGACGCGTAACTCTGGTTTTTATCCACTCGGAAATCCCTATACGCATCAGGTGAAGAGCAGCAGAAGAGGGACCCTGACAACCTGGGAACCTGCAACGCTGGAGCTTGTGACAGGCTGTTTGGGGTGGGTGGGTGGGGGGGGGGAGTTTAGCAGATGTCTATTTTCTTCTTGAAACTGTCTCTAAACTACAACTTTGTTGCACTCAGATGAGCAACTGCATCTCATTTAGAATGCGAGTCATTGTATAGATTGTGAGCAGTCAGTCAATGATGTTGCTGGTTCACAGGGACGGACTCTTATTCCTCTTGCGTTCCGCTTCGTCTGTCCCATTCGCAGCTTCTCCTCTGAGCGATCCCGCCGTGTGCCGCAGGGTCAGCCGTCAGTGCGCGTCTCTCTGAAACCCGAGTCAGCTACTCTCTCTCTCCTCTGCGCAGCTCTGGATGCCGCGGGCCCTTTGCTCGCAGTGTAGGCCTATGCTCCTCCTCTGAGAGGCTTTGGGGTTAAATGCCGGGGCGGGATCCGTGAGCCGTGTTGCTGCCCCCTTTGATCCGCGGACTTGGTGAAGGATATTTTTAGGGTGCGCAAAGCGAGGACGCACAGTCCCACAGCCGGCATACTGAACGGCCTGCTGACATTAGTGCTCAGCTCCGGACCAAAACAAACGCAGCACTCTGCTTCCCTTGGTCCGGATCCGGCTCTGTTGGCATCAGGGTCGCTGGATCCTGTCGTGCACGCTGAGGAAAATAAATAGAACAGAAACCTCATGCCCACCACTCTATTGTGCTTATCTAGTTTTCATATCCAGGGGCGTAGCACAAAATTATGGGCCCTGTAGGAAGGCATTCTCTATGGGCCCCTCCCCACATCCACAGCTATTCATTCTAGCATCTGTTGGGGCCCTCCTCACATGACGGCCCTCCTAATTATTAGTGTAAAAATCTACTCAAGTAAAAGTAAAAAGTACCTCATTTAAAATGTACTCAGAGTAAAAGTTACTTAGTTACTTTTTAACAGCGGTGGGAGATACACTTTTTTTATATTTATACTTAATATCTTATTTATACTTGTTCTAGCCTACTTATTTTTTCTATCTTTTGTGACACAAAACCAAAACACTCGAATAAGCGACAAAAACTTTTAAAAAACAATGCCAAAACTTTTTTTTTTTACTCAGTAATGGATGGGATTTAAAAAGTACCAGAGTACAATATTTCAAATAAAACATACTTAAGTAAAACTGAAATTACAGATTTTAAAAACTACTCGTGTAAAAGTACTCGAAAAAAACAGTCAATTACAGCAACGTGAGTAATTGTAATTCGTTACTTTCCACCTCTGATAATAAGTAACCATTGTCCATCACTATTTCAAAACAGAACATTAAATTATGGCTTACAGTTAACTTGGAAGTGTAAGATATATATCCTCGCTATACAGTGCGTGTATTATTATTCTAATGTATTGTTTGACTGCTTGACTTGCAGTGATTGTATTGATCAGTGGTGGAATGTTACTCCAGTACTGTACTTCAGTCCAAATGTTGAGGTACTTGTACTTTACTTAAGTCTTTTCTTTTCATGCCACTTTCTACTTCTACTCCGCTACATCTCAGAGAGAAATATTGTACTTTTTACTCCACTACATTCATCTGACAGCTTTAGTTACTAGTTACTTTAGTTACTCCACTACATTCATCTGTTACAGCTTTAGTTACTAGTTACTTTAGTTACTCCGCTACATTCATCTGTTACAGCTTTAGTTACTAGTTACTTTACACATTAAGATTACTGCACACAGAACACATGTAGTTTATCAAATCTGATGTTTGATTCTAAAGTAAACTAGCCAACAATATAACGGCTACAAGTCCAGCTGTTAATGAATAAATATGCCTTTGAAATACATCCTGAAATAAATGAATGAGTGCATAAGTGCATAAATATATAAATAAATTTACTTTACTCCTTATATGCAAATCAGGGGGCGTGGCTGTGGCTATCTCACATTCAGAATATAGATGTTTGGAAGGGCAGTTGTAGGCTAACGTAGTTGTAGCAGAGAAGGTACTGGTAGGCAAAATGCTTCATTACAATATCTGAAAAAAGCATTTTAGACTTACTGAGAGCGGCTTCCAACCGCCTCGATGGGATGGAAACCACCACCACCTAGAGCTGCCCAAGTGGGAACCCCAAGCACAAGAACCCCTCCAAGGTAACGTTGAAGTTAGCGTAATCCAAAGTCGGAGTTCCCGGGTAAAATTAGCTAGGAAGCTGACTGCGCGCTAACACATTTACAAGTTAAAGTTAGCCTAGCTAGTTTAATGTTTGAGGATATTCAGTATAGATGACATTAAAGCTTTAGTACATAACTTTTTGATATTAATGAACATCTGTTCCATTCAAGCCATTGCCAAATGAGTTGCTGCAAAGCTAATTAAGACTATCAGCTTCACACAACTCTCTCTGGATTTCTCAGTGTGACTATGTTCAGAAGGTTGTGGCGTCCGGTGACTTTCCCGCACAGAAACTCCAGTGAAGATAATGACCTGAAGAGTCCATCATGTTTTTTTAATCATCCGTGTCCTCCTTGGCTACTAGCAACTGGGTGGAGGAGGGGGGGGGGGGGGGCGTGCGCGATCACGGAAGGCTTGTATCATGTGGATGCAACAACAGAATTGTTGTCATTATTTAGAATTCCTCATGGGGGCGACCGAAACTATGCACTATAGCTTTAAGTTAAAATGTGGGTGTGGTTGACACAATTCATCACAAATATATGTTAGAATAAGAGAATAGAAAGACGTCCAAAACATTGTGATATCATTAACCCAGCTACTTCAACTAACATTAACATGGCATTAGGAAATAAAAGTCCCCGGAAATATATTAATGTGGATTTATGAAAATAAAAGTCTCCTGAAGTAAATAAACGTGGAACTAACAGTAGCATGAAATAAGTAAAAGTAATATTTATTTAACTAATTGATTCATTTATATATTTATATTTACATGTATTTATATATTTATGTATGTATTGCCTTTCAAAGGCATATTCATTCATTTAATTTTAAATGAAATGGCATTCCATACTTAAAGGGGGGGTGTATTTGTCCCTTAAACATGTCGGACCTTTATTTGACCGAGATGGTTACTTAAGAGCCTGTTCAGTTGTGTAACACAAAGCACACTGAAGACAGAGCATTTTTACAATTTATAATGTTCACGATCTATTCATATTCACGATTTTTACACTTTAAACCTTGCTTAATGTATGTCAGCCTAAAGGGGAGAGTGACCCTTGTTCCTGGAAAGACAGATTTTTGCATTCTGGGAAAGAAAATAAAGGTGTCTGAGGTGAGTCCAGCTGGTTATTCTCTCACTTTTCAAGTCCGTATTCCACTGTGTTTACTGGGTATTAGTTTTATGACCTGCTTATCTCCCCACACTGCACAAATACATATGATGTAATGTAGCCTTCATGCTGCCAACATAAACCTTTAATAAACCTCTCCCATCCACAGTGATGATGGTTCACATCAGTGTCTCTCTCATTCATACACTGTCATTATTATTATTATCATCATCATCACCAGGGAGAGCAGCACGTTTGTTTCCATGATCTTGCCAGCTGATATTACCAGAACTCTGATTCTTATTTTAGCCACTAAAATAAGTTTTAAATAAAAGGTCACTGTGAAAAAGCTGCCTTTCTCCGTTTTCAGTAGGCCCTGTTCCCAAAATTAGTATTGTTGTATTAATTTTCAGTGTAATGTTGTAGGTAATTGTTTTAGTTTATTTGTTACTTTATTATTTGACATAGGCCTGTTCAGTAGGTTTGATGGGTTCATAGTGTTTTGCAATGGTTCTTCCTGTGATGTGTGTGTGTGTGTGTGTGGGGGGGGGGGGGGACTATGGTTAACTGCTCCTCAGATCTCTGCAGGGTAAATCCAGACAGCTAGCTAGACTATCTGTCCAATCTGAGTTTTCTGTTACACAACTAAAGCTACTTTTGAACGTACACATGTTCCACCAAAACAAGTTACTTCCTGAGACTATTTAGCAGAGGCCCAGTTGCTCCACCCAAGACGATTGTGATTGGATTGCATCCCAGAATGCTGTGTGGACTAGCCAGACCTTCCTTTGCAGACTAAAAAAGACATGACTACTGTTACTGTGGATTTCTACTGAATGCAGAACGTCTGCGGACCAGCTCCGCTGCAGAACGGCTGCGTGCTTCGTCGTCCGTCAATACCCACCAGGTCCGGATTTGTTGCGGCACGGCTGCGGCCATGACTGACAGCTGTAGTCACGAGGACCCACGAGATCTCGAGAATTCACGTAGAATAGAACCACAAAACCAACAACAGTTAGTTTCCATCCAGAGGAGTAGAGGGGGAACAGCTCTGAGCTGTTCTCAAGGTGTAGTGCAGGAAATATGATCCGCCGTGAGCACACTGGATTTTACTTTGAAAATTAACCAGATTTGTATTTTGTTTCTGTGCTCGACTTCCTGTCCCGCACTATCTGCCGTGTGCTGAATTGCTGCGGAGCTCTCCGGCGTCCGGCAAAAATAGAAGCTCTGCGTATCTGCTCCGGAGGGCTGGGACCGCCGGAGCTGGGACGGAGTAGGGACGCAGACGTTCTGCAGTCAGTGGAAATACACACACTGACTTTAGTGGAAACCTAATGACTCCGTCGAAGTTCTGGAGCCGTTTCGCAGCCGTTACGCATCCAGTGGAAATTGCCAGTTAGCAATGTGGTGATGACGCGCACTGAGCTCAGGCTTGTATATGGGAGAGGTAGAGTACGCGCAGCGGGGCACGGAGGCGTTTCATTGGTTCTTTTCAAGCGGACCGTGAGACAGTGATTGGTGGGCGGTTTTACAGGATTACAGCAGCTACAGATGACAGATCGTTTTCCCTCCTTTTTCAGAGCCCATAAGTTATTTATTATAGTCGGGTTGTAAAGACCAGTTCAAACAAATAAAAAAGGTGTATATAGGAAAAAGTTACCAACCCTGCATTTGAAGCCCGCAACTGACAGTTTTTGGTTCAGTCTCACCGCTCTAATTAAAATCATTCCGAGCTGACTTCAGATTAATAATAATGCTGCTTTTAATATAAGAGAATGTTTTACAGGTTAAGGTTAAGGTTTTTGTGTAGCTGACTGTGGCTGTGCTTATACCAATAATACGTACTGAATCAACCAGTGTGCAGGTGCACATTTCCAGTGGAATACTTTCTAGTCTATTGTAACACTGACTACGTTTACATGCACATAATATTCTGTTTTTTGCCCTTATTCCGATAAAGACGATATTCTTCTAAGCTGTTTACATGGCTGATGAAAGTGAGTATTCCACTAATATTCCCGTTTACATGTATATACATGTATTTACATGTATATACAGCGTCCCTCTTTCATTCCTTCAACCAACTTCTTCAAAAGGTCGGCGTAGCGATGTGTGCGCATATCCAAAAACCTGTTGATATCCAACTCTTTAATAATGTTTAAAAGTAGCTGTTTCTCCTTCTTATGTTATCTACTGTTGGATGGTTGGTTTGTGTACAGTAACCATAGCAACGCACAGAGCTGACCGTAAGCTGTAAATAGGCAAGAGGTCGTAAACTGGGCTAAAAACCCTGATTGAGATGCATATTCCAAATGCGTTGTATACATGTCCAAAGAATGCCTCTAAAACCAGAAAACTACCGGAATATCCCATATGTCTTAATCAGAAAATGCTATATTCTGAAAAAAGCCTTATTCGGAATATCCAACCGGAATATGCTGTTTACATGACCTGTATCAAATTTGGAATATTGTCCTATTTGGAATAATAGTGGAATATTGATGTGCATGTAAACATACTCATCGAGCTATTTCTACCGGTTAATAAAGTTTAAGTGTGATGGCCCTGTGGGTGTCATTGTGAAGTGATTTTGCTGTTGACATTGTGGAGGTGTCTTCTTACCTGTGCCTCCTATTCAGGTCACTAATTAGAGCAACTCAGCTCACCTGGGCCCGGTGTGCTGAGCTCATTGAAAGCCTCTGATCACCCACACAGGTGATTTCAGTTATTTGGCTGATTAGCCCTCTGCTCTGGTTGAAGTTAGGCTGAAACTTTGATGGGAATTTAAATTATTAGGTCACAAATCTTTTTCACCAATTAGAATGACAAAGCTGTCATTTGTGCTGCCTTAACAGGTACAACAATGGTAACAGGAGGCTCAGGAAGATGTCGATCAGTCTAGAAACACCCACACAGTGCTCGGAAGAGGTCTAATCAGCCAGATCAACTCATAACACCTGTGTGGGAGTTCAGGGCCTTCAGGTCTCTCTCCGCTCTCTGCTCTGGCTGTCTCCACAGGCACACCAAGGTTTGGTTTGGTTTGGTTTGGTTGTGTTGTCCTACGTTTGCCTTTTGCTAAGTTCACACTTTACAAGCCAACACACACTCACCTCTGTCAATCATGCACACCCTACACACCACTGACTCCATTGATTTCCATCTCCCATTCTGTACAAAGTTAATGTGGTCTAATTTATTCAAATTATTGTTTAAATGTTTACCGTGGTGTCGTCTCCCTCTCTGTTACGTCCACCTGAGCCAGGTCATGACAGCGAGTTAAGGCTTTCATCGTTCTGTAGCTTCCCAATGGTGTCCCTGATTCATTTAAATCCAAACATTCACATTTTGGTTGGAGAAAGTATGTTTTAGCCTCAAAATACTGTTTTCCCAAAACCATTTTTTCCACTTGACCTGATGTATGTTTCTGTATGACGACGTTAGTTTAGTACAATACAGTAAAGCAGAGATCTTCAAAAGGGGGTCTGGGACCCCTAGTTTTTCAAAAAACAGTCTTAACATGAATACCACATATTAGCAAATATAAGTCCCCATTGATGATAGGCTTACTGGCCTATAATGTAGGTAAGGTAGTCACTAAGTTAGACATCATTAGATACCCACAGGTCTGTTTAACATTAAAACATGATTTATAATACCATGCCAACAATTATAAGGCTATTTTTAAAGCTTAGTATTCTATGCAAAAAAAAGTATGTTTAAAGGCTTTAGGCCACCCTACATGTAGGCCCAGTTTTAATATGCAACTTAATTGTATACAATATATGTAGTAGGGGGTTCCTGCTCCGTCTCTCTTAAAGTTGGATCAGTAATAAGCCATTATCAAGAACAACTTTTGAGTTGCCAGGTTGTGAATATCCTTTTGACTAGTGTTTATCCTCCTACAGCATGACCAACAAGTCATCCAAATTCAATCCCAAAAGTGTGTATCCCACATAAGCTCCTTTGATCTGATGCCTCTAACGGCAGTTAGGCAGCAGTAGCAATGCCTTTCAAAACTGTTACAAATCAACAAAATGCTACATATCACACAGAGAGTCAGCATCACATTGCTGATGCAAAACAGAAGAGGTCACTGTTTCAGTGTGTCAATTGCTCTAGAGAATTTACAGCATGATGATAGATTGAGCATGTGTTCCTGCGCTGCAGGGCCCTGCACATGTAACGGTTTGATGCGTGTCCATTGACCATTAAAAAGCTAAATTAAAATGTACAGCCTTTCTGTTTTTATGTGGTGGCTTCTTCAAGACACCATGTTGATTAATCTCTTTAATTTGAGGGGTGTACTACCGTTAATAAATCCAGAGTTTGCTGTTCCACTGCAGTTTGGCCATAACGGCCAAGAAAATCAAGATATGACGACCTCATGCAGTGGCTTGTCTAATTGCATTCATAAAAAAGCACACAGGGTTTATTCATGGTCTAAGGCCACCACAGAAGGCTTTAAAAAGGCTAATAAAGAGTTTCCTGTCTTGTGTCTTTGTACTGTAATTGTAGTCAGACCAAAAGATGTCCCCTCGACTGTCAGCCACATCTTAGGACGCCATGCTCCTGCAGAGGTTTATGGTGAAGGCTTGATGGGCCGGAATCACTATGTAATGACTCCATGTGCTGTGGGTCCTTGTAATTACCATGTGGCTCGGTGTGGCCAGCTGGCTTTGTGATTCTCTGAGCCGGGAAACACTTTGAAAATGATCCTCAAAATGAAATGTACATTTATTGCAATCATGGGATTCTTTCAAATTAAAAGTGACTAATCCTGCTGTTATAACAGCTGTGATAGAGATCGGAGTTGTAAAGTGACTTGGAAATGAGTTTAACACTTGTTTTCATGCAAATCAGTGCAGGTAGTTGCTTCAGTCTCACAGCATTCATTTGATCTCTATAGACCTACTTCATTCTGGCTAACGAAGTCTGTCAGGGCTTCTTTGGTCACTAAACTAGGTACTAGGTACAACACTGTATACAAATATGTCCTACTTTGGATTGATGTCTATTGCAGAGATCATCAACAGGGGGTCCGGGACCCCTTGGGTGTCCACGGAGTTGCTGCAGGGGGGTCCACCAAATTATTGTTAGATAGTTAAAAAAAAAAATCAGAAACTACACATTAACATGAATCCAACATATTATCTGTAAAGATACATCTTTTTTTATTTTATTTACACAACATTGATGATAGGCTTACTGGCCTGTAGGTAAGGTAGCTATTCACAGATACAGTCAAGCCTAAGGATTCACTGTGGCCTTTTTATACTTTAGCAGTGGTGGAGGAAGTACTGTATCTCAGTACTTAAGTAAAAGTACAAATAACCAGAGACATATTTACTTTAGTAAAAGTAGAAGTACTACAATGACAAACCTACTTAAGTAAAAGTAAAAAGTACCTGATTTTAAATGTACTTTAAGTATTAAAAGTAAAAGTACTTGCATAACGATTTATTCTCTTAATGTCTATATTCTAATAATAAAAAAAAAAACAGTAGGCCTATGGGCTGTGGCATTATAATTAAGTTATTTTTAGGTTAATTTAATTGTGCTTACCATCTGTGGCCCAGTTTACATTCTGACTTACAATTCAAGCTCGACTTTACGGGCTTGGACAACAAGTACGTGGCTTCACAGCTGAGGAGGACCGGGAGTGTTTTTAAGATAAATATATGGGTTGTATATTAACCTTATGTGAACGGTTTGACCAAGAAGAGTATCAGATGCAGCAGCAGTAACAGGAGCAGCGGTAGTACCTGGAGCAGTACGCTCCTGGCCAATAAATGCTATTGAAGGGCGGGTTTTGGCGTGGCGGTGCAGGAGCCGCTGCTGAAGGCTTCCCTGTGGACTGCAAACGTGTGACGGTCAGGAAGACGTTTTGGCAGGGGGAAAAACTGATCAGAAAATGTAACAAAAATGTAACGGAACGTTGTAGAAATGTAGTGGAGTAGAAAGTATAGATAATTGTTGCAAAATGTAACAAAGTAAAAGTCAAAAGTATCCACTATTGATTCTACTTAAGTAAAGTACAGATACGTGAAAAATGTACTTAAGTACAGTAACGAAGTATTTGTTTTTCGTTACATTCCACTACTGTAGCTTAGTATTGTATGCACCATAAAAATGTATGTGTAAAGGCTCTAGGCTGCCCTATACTTTATTGTAGGCCCACGCTTTTGTAATATGCAACTCAATTTCATACAAAATATATGGTAAGGTGTCTCTGCTCCATCTCTTTTTCAGCTCAGAGGTCCTTGGCCTAAAACGCATTAAAGACCCATGGCCTATTTGCATACTTGCCACTGTGAGACCTCAAAAAAAGGGAAGATTTCAAAACCTAAGCGGGTGGTCTGGGTGTCCTCCTCCCCCCAATAAATTGAATTTCAGATACTTTGTTTTCTGCATTCTGGTGACTTTTAAAGAATGTAAATAACAAAATAATAACAGGAGGAGCAAAGGAGGCCAGGCTGTAGGCTTGGCCCATGCCAGGGACCCACAGCCCCCTGTCCCCCCTGGCCCACACACCCCCGGGTCCTGAATGCCTAAGCCACGAGGAAAGGTAGGCTCACAGTCTCTGAAAGACAGCTAGGTACCTGGTGTCAGGGTACATTGGCAGACTCAAAGCACAACTCAGAGCAGTGAGTAAAAGGTAAGTTTGTTCATTGTCCAGAGAACAATGCAGGCAATGGTACAAAAATGGCAGACAGTAGACATCCTGAATCAGGCTAGGATCCAGGATGTTACTAGCAGACACCCATGACCTCTCCTCTGGACCGTACCCCTCCCAGTCCACCAGGTACTTGCGTCCGCGACCCTGTCTCCTGACCGACAGAAGCTTGTGGACGGTGTAGATGGGACCCTCGTCAATGAGACGAGGGGGAGGAGGAGGCGGTGTGGCTAGAACCAAAGTGCTCTCCTTCATGGGCTTGACCTAGAGCTTAGATCAGGCCCAAAAAAATCAAGCCCGACCCTACCCGAGCCTGTGCACGTTGTGTATGAGTCCGGCCCGACAGATTAACTGTAATTATGAGCCCAAGCCTGATTTAAACCTGACAATTTTTTAATACGTGGGCTGTTATAACTGACGTTTTCAACTACAATTCCGAGTTGAACTACAGAAATCTGTTTAGAATTATCTTAATGAACAATGGAACAAGGACGAAGCATGTAAACTGCGCTGATTGTTTATTCAGAATAGAATGGATTGCAAATGGATCCGAAAGAAGAAACGTAAAATAAAACTTGACCCTAGCTCCCTCAGCCGAATAGTGTGGGTAACAGATCAAGGCAGCAACATAATCAAAGCCATATAGGAGACTTTCTTGTTTTGATCACCTAATTAATACTGTCCTTTGCCACGGTCTGCATGCTGACGCACTGTCCGACAACAGTGCTGCAGATGAGGGAGACACGATGTAGCACAGTTTACCTCACACACAAGTCAGTGCAGGACATGTAGCCTACCCAAAGCCACGGGAGAAGCTGGAGAGGCATAGCTTTCTTCCCACCAAATTAGGCTAATCAAGTAATGATTAAAAAAACACAAATGCTTGATCAAGGGCCCGGCCCTGCCCAGCCCAAGGATAGCGGCAGAAAATATCGGCAAAGGCTCGGGCAGAGAATCTAAACTCTAGCTTGACCTTGCTCACATGGAATGTAGGATGGACTCTCATGGACCTGGGGAGCTTCAACCTCACAGCCACAGGATTAATAACCTTTGACACGGGGAAAGGACCCACAAAACGAGGAGCCAACTTACGACTCTCAGTGCGTAGTGGAAGGTCCTTGGTAGCCAGCCACACCCTCTGTCCCACTTGATAGTGTGATGCCTCGGATCTCCGTCGGTCAGCCTGTCTCTTGTATCGATCCCTGTTCCTCAAGAGAACCTGTCGAGCCCTCGTCCAAGTGCGCAGGCAACGTCTGACCAAGACTACAGCAGAAGGGACTCCCACCTCACTCTGAAGTGCAGGAAACAACGGTGGTTGGTAGCCATAGGCAAACTGGAAAGGGGATAAGCCAGTGGACGAGCAGGGCAGGGTGTTGTGGGCATACTCCACCCACAACAGTTGTTTGGACCAGGAACCTGGGTTCCGAGAGACCAGGCAGCGAAGACCCGTCTCCATCTCCTGGTTAAGTCTCTCCATCTGTCCATTAGACTGCGGATGGTACCCAGAAGACAAACTGACGGTGGCCCCAATCAATGTGCAGAAAGCTCTCCAAAACGGCGAGACGAACTGGGGACCACGATCTGACACCACATGCGCAGGCAATCCATGTAGCCTAAAAAAATGGGAAAGCATAACCTCTTCCCTCTCGTTAGCAGAGGGTAATTTAGGCAGACAAAATAAAATGTCTGTCCACCACCGTAAGAACAGCAGTATTACCGTCAGAGGGAGGTAATCCAATGACAAAGTCCAGGGAAATCTCTGACTATGGGCGCTTGGGGACAGACAAGGATTGTAAGAGGCCAACAGACGCTTGACGAGAAATCTTGTTCTGAGCACAGACCGGACAAGCAGCAACATACTCCCTGACCTCACTCTCCATGGACGGCCACCATAAACGCTGTTGCACCACAAACATGGTCCTCTTGATTCCAGGGTAGCAGGAGAGAGGAGAGGTGTGTGCCCAATGAATGACCTGGGAACGGAGCTCAGAAGGAACAAATAAGCAATTCGGGGGACACCCGACCGGAACAGTTAAACCTTCTTGTGCCCGTTTAACCTTTTCCTCCACCTCCCAGGTAACTGCCCCTTCAACACAGGACTCAGGCAGAATGTTAGTAGGTTCCTCAGGAGATGGATTTGGGTCAAAAAGGCGTGACAAGGCATCAGGTTTAACATTTTTAGAACCAGGATGGTAGGACAGGGTAAAGTTATATCTGTTAAAGAATAAGGCCCACCTCACCTGCCGTGAATTGAGTCTCTTGGCCGAACTCAGGTACTCCAGTTTCTTGTGGTCAGTCCATACCATAAAACGGTTGCTCCGCCCCCTCCAATGACGCCACTCCTCCAAAGCCACCTTCACCACCAGCAGCTCTCTGTTTCCAACGTCGTAATTCCTCTACGCCCCAGACAGCTTGCATGACAGGAAGGCGCATGGATGAACGTTGAGACAGGATAGATGCACACCCACATCGTAGGCGTCCATCTCTACCACAAACTGGCGTTGTTGAGCTAGAGATGGACCAGCACCGAGCAGTACAGAAACTCCTTTTCAGGCGAGCAAATGTCTGCTCTGCTGATGAAGACCACTGGAACGGCACTTTGACAGATGTTAGGTCATGAAGTGGGGTAGCCACAGTACTGAAGTTTCTGATAAACTTACGATAGAAATTGGCAAAACCAAGGAACCGCTGAACCTGTTTGCGGTTGATAGGTGTGGGCCATTCAGCAACGGCCTTCACCTTCTCAGGGTCCATTCGAAACTCCCCCTCCGATACCACAAAGCCCAGGAAGGACACCGTGGAGACATGAAACTCACATTTTTCTGCTTTAACATAGAGCTGGTTGTCCATCAGTCGTTGCAGCGCCAGCCGCACATGCTGAACATGGGTCTGCAGGTCTAGAGAGATAGACAAACACAAAAATGTTCAACATGTCGCTGGGAATGTAATTTACCAGCGCCTGGAAAACTGCGGGGGCGTTGGTGAGTCCAAATGGCATTACAAGATACTCGTAATGGTCAGTAGGGGTGTTGAAAGCCGTCTTCCATTCATCACCACTTCTGATCCTCACCAAGTTGTAGGCGTTGTGGAGATCTAACTTGGTGAAGACCGTAGCACCCTGAAGCAGTTCAAATGCCATAGAAATCAGAAGCAACGGGTGCCAGTTCTTAACATTTATGTCATTAAGTCCTCTGTAGTCAATACAGGGGCACAGGGACTTGTCCTTCTTGCCAACAAAGAAAAATCCGGCCCCAGCCGGAGAAGAGGAAGGGACATAATCCCCGACGCCAGCGATGCCCCCAGGTATTCCTTCATAGCCGCCATCTCAGGAGGTGACAGGGAAAACAGACGCCCCTTAGGAGGAGAGGTACCTGGTAGAAGGTCTATGGCGCAGTCATAAGGTCTGTGGGGGGGGGCAACGAAGTGGCTTTGGTCTTGTTGAATACTTCCTTTAAGTCCAGATAACACTCATAGGTCAGGAAAATCAGGTCAGGAAAATCAGACGCTGGGCTCTCCTGATGGTCTTTAGAGACTGAAATGTTACTTCCACTGACCTCAATGTGGGAGGAAAGACAGGTCTGTTCACAGTTCTCTCCCCAATTAACAATCTTTCCCAAGTGCCTGTCAATGTGGGGGTTATGTAGCGTGAGCCACAGGAACCCGAGAATAACCGGGTGCACAGGGGAATTGAACAGGTGGAAGGTCATAGTGGGGTGGTGTGGTGGGTAACTCGCCAGAGTAGCCAACCATCTAACACCGTGGCCTCCAACGGCTTAGGAAGGATAACAGAGTCCAGAACCAGCTCTCTGGCGAGACTGGCGTCCATGAGGCTCGTGTCCGTACCAGAATCCACCAGCACCGCCTGAGACAGGGAAATGGATCCGTTGAACAAGGTGACCTCAACCTTGGGTCGAGAAGGACAAACAGGAACATGGGTACGGCTCACCAGCGTTGTCTCGATGACTGATGAGCCTGCCCTTTTGCTGGGCAGGAAGCAATTAAGTGCCCCAGCTGAGCACAGTAGATGCGACCCTCTCTCATGCGACGTCGACGCTCCTCTGGTGAAAGGCGAGCTCTTCCCAGCTGCATCGGCTCCTCTGCTGCGACATCGACGCTCCTCTGGTGAAAGGCGAGCTCTTCCCAGCTGCATCGGCTCCTCTGCTGCCCGTACCTCAGGGGAAGAAATCACAAGTCCGTGAAGATCTGGCATTGAAGGTTGAGTGCGCTGAAAGACTTGACGACACTGGCACCCTCGACTGGCCGACAGGAGAACTGCTCCACTGTAGTTTCTCTCTCTCTCTCTCTTTCCAGCAGGCGTTTGTCGATCTTAATGGCGAGGGCGACCAGCGCATCCAGATCAGCTGGTAAGTCCAATGGAGCTAAATGATCCTTCATGGGAGCCAAAAGTCCACACAGAAAAGCATCAGAAAGGGCAGAAGAGTTCCAGCCGCTCTCGGCTGCCAGGGTACGAAATATATTATATATATATATATATATATATATAAAATAATGAATATAATTTAATCCAAAGTGTTTTACAAGTGATTGCTCTCATTCACCCATTATTTGAGGCTGAAACAAAAATAACATTCAAATTCATGTTCAGCATGACCAAAAACATTGTGAGGTGGGGGTTCATGGTAAGACCCTTCAACACACAAACCAAAATAGGGGGCAAAGAGAGGTTGGAATTAATCTGGAAAGGTTGGGTTAGATTCTTAGACCTGAAATCTTTATGCATATCAAAAATGTTATGCACGGCATAAAATGTACCAACAAAGAGGGTTCAATAATAACAGTATTTCAGATAAAAAAGCCACGTCCAAGTGGGTTTACTTACACACAATGTTGAGTGCCCAGGCTGCCAGGCAGGGAGAAGCACCACGTGTTTGGATGCAAAGTCACATTGAGGAAAACAGAAATAGTTCAAGGAGGAAATTGAACCTGAGGTTAAAGCTGAGGTACAAGTTCTGTTACGTTACTACTCACAATCATTTTAGCAACAGGAGAAGCCTCATATGGAGGAAGCCAGGTGACCACCACATAGGCATCCACAGGCACGGTTGCAATGTCCTTTATTTGAAAACAGATGCATAACACACTTTGTGTAGGTAACATAAAAGTATACAGTCAGGAAACATGAATGCACTGATTATGTAAAATGTAATAAATGTGCATTTGCAGTCTCAATGATAATGTTGAAACAACAATTTGCAATTTAAAAGGAAACACTGATTAGACAATTAATAATCCCATACCATGAGGAAATACAGTTAAACACACTTGGTTCAGATTTACCGTTACTTCAACATCTCGTTCTAGGCCCAGAGTCCAAAAGTCAGACCTTGTGAAGATTGAGTTGTGAGATTTCCTCCTTAGGGTCCCCCTTAGTATCCAGTACATGGTCCAGCTATGGGGAAATATACAAAACAGTATGAATGCAAGCATATTTCAGCATATTTTAATTCAGAAAAACTAATCTCAAATTTACTAATTCACAGAGTCTTGCGCTTGGTTCTCGTTTCCAATCAGCAACCGAAAAGTTGGGATTAGTACGATCAACAGCTGAGGAGAGCAACTCTAACCTTGAGCCTAATTCAACTTGAAGAGATGAGGCAAAAATGACAGGAAATGTGTTATTGGATACACAATCACTAATACAATGCATAAAATACAGAAAATGTCCTTACGTTTAGAAGGTGGTGAAAGAGCTGGTTCTAGCTAGATGTAGCTATAGATTAGAGATAGATAGAAAACATTAGTGAAGCTCAACTTACTTATCTCACCCTCCTAGCACTAGCTACTACCTTAGTTAGTAAAACACTGTGCATTTATAAATTCTGTACCTCTAGAAGACTGTTACACAAAGTTACCTACCACCAAAACGAAGCAACGCGCCCACGCTAACACGTTAACATCCAACTTAACAATGCACTGTGGCAATGTTAACTACACAGTAAAATAATTGACAAAGTCTTCGCTGCAAACTCTAGCTTCTAGCTACAAACAGTCTAACACGTTGCTGTCTTCTGGCAAGCTGCTATGGCTATTAGCTATGGCTAAGACGAGATAGCATGACATTAGCTATTACGAACCATGCGCTTGTCGCGATTATTAATGTCGGATACCGTATAAGATTAAGACAACACAGCTATATCAGTGATATAAATGAGAATACTTCCCAGTCAATGTTGTCGAAATAAACAATAGCCTACTTACTGACATAATCTCTCATTTAGTGGCCACTTGACTACATTTTCTTCATCTTCTTCTCCCGGTAAAATTTCCAATATGGAAAGGGAAATTACATCATACCCTGTATGCATTGCAAAACTCTTCACGATTGGTCGATGAAATGCTACCAGGAACGCCCAATAGGTGTTCTTGTGTCATGACGGGAACGCCCAAGCTGCAGTTGGACCCTCCTCGCTGATGCAGACGCTGACCCTGGGTGCGCAGGACTACTCTCACTGCCTTGGAGTCGGCTGAGTCCATCTTGGCCAGATTGTACTGTCAGGGTACAATGGCCGAATCAAAAGCACAACTCAGCAGTGAGTAAAAGGTAAGTTTGTTTATTGTCCAGAGAACAATGCAGGCAACAGTACAAAAACAGCAGGCAGTAGATGTGGTCAAAAGTACTAAAATTTCTGGATACACTGGAACAAATACACACTGGGAAAAAAGCTGGAGAGTGAGACACACGAGGTACTACAATAATCTGACAAAAGATAAGCGAAACAAGGGGAGTATATATATATATACACTGGGACTGGGGAAGACAATAACACACAGGTGATGCACATTAGGGTGGGGACAGGTAATCACACAGGCGGGAAAGCAGACAAAGACGGGAAGACAAGTGACCTGAAACAAAGACAGTGTTATTTCAAAATAAAACAGGAAGTCAAAGAAAACAAACAAAACACAAATTAAGAGCGGGAGCTGGATGTGACATCTGGGAGAGGGAAATACAAAACAGGAGTCTCCCAGAAAAATTTTAAGGGTTGGCAAATGCCGGTAAAAATAATAACTTTGGCGGGTAACATTATAAAGTAGGGCTGTTAAAATAATGCGTTAATTTCGATTAATTAATCTGAGAAAAAATAACGCAGATTAATCTATTCCATATTGACGTTTGACCCAAAGCCGTTCTAGCCACCATAACTGTAAAATGAAGGAGGGAGACGAGAATGTGCTGTCTGGATCATTAATTGGAACATTTACTTGTAAAAATCTTCTTCCTGCCAACCCTGGCTACCGACATTTGGTGCTACTGATATGACTGCACTTCTCTCTGATGCTCTGAAGACGATACAGGCAACACAAACACCGCTGCACGTGACGCTAGTTAACACTATACTCAACAGCAGCTAACGTTAGCCTACCGCTAGCTAGTAGCTGGATTAAACCATAGACAGTACATAAGAAGGATTAAACACTGTTACAATGCTGACAGCTAACGCTAAACGGCCGTCGGAAAAACAACACAGAAGGTGCGTTCAATGAAACTGGTAAACTACAGCGTTGTGGTGCATTTGAAGTTATTGTAAATGTACTTTTCCAATCTGGTGGTTGTTTTTGTCATTCAACAGCAATTTACTAGTGAAATAAGTTATTGTTATTGTTATAAATTGTTATTAAATCATTTAATTTTGACCATATATGGCCTTAGCAATAAACAAGCCATTCTTTAATGTCACTTACTGTTGTTTAGTACAATTTTTTTTTTTTCTCTTTTTTTTTTTTACTTCCTTAAAAAGTATCGGTTCAGGCACCGTTAATTATGTATGTGATTAATTTTGATTAATTAATCACAGAGTATGTAATTAATTAGATTACATTTTTTAATCGATTGACATCCCTATTATAAAGTTATTAGCCTATTTGGCAGCTAACGACACTGAGTCTGTTTGAATCGGCCGGCTGCGGAAATGGATCCAGATTAGTCTGTTTTCCGCCAAGAATTTGGGGCAATTTTGTGTGTTTGGCTTGGAAAAGTAATCTTTATCTGGCAACACTGCTTGTAGTACTAATCATACTTTTCCCATGAACACCATGTTGTGATGTGTCGTACAACCATTGGCTACGTGTCTAGCGTGCGGTATCAATGAATTTAAGTAGTTAAGTTATTAAAATGTGTTGAAATTAGTAAAAAATTGGCTAGTGGAAAATCTTGCCGGTAACTTTAAAAATGTACTAGCCATTTTGGCTGGTGATTAAAAAAGTTCATTTAAAGCCCTGGTTGGCTTGTATGATCTATCAGTCCTGTGTGTGCCAACACGGTCTCATGGCAGTTCGTGAAATGGTCACGTTATTTTGAATCTATTGATTTGTGTACACGGACACGTTTATGTCGTTTTTTTTCTCGTGGTGGTCAGCACATAATGGGAAGCATCTATACGGAGGTTGGGTTTAGGAAAACAAGAACGGGGAAAGGACACATCACATGCTGGAAACGATCCCCGGTCTCCTGGGTGAAAGTCCTGTGTTGTTTGACCGATCCACCACCCCAACCAACCTCCCTACTTGGATTTTCAGCTACTTTACTGGCTGTAGAAACAAAATGCCGCTGGACATGATAGACCTACAACCAATCAGAGCAACAGAAATATGTGGCGTAGCGCCGAGCGGCAGACACATGTAAACAGACTACAGCGTGCAGAGATGAGCTGTGATGGTGTGGCATCAATATGTCTGTGAACGAGTATCGTTTTTGCCATCAGACTTTGAAGATAAAAGGTGTGTTACTTTGCCTTTGAACCACAGGAATCTGCCAACTCATGTTTAATTTGCTCTGGCAGAGGCATTTGCGATTTGGGCTGGCGATGTCAGGCTAAGAGAAAGTTCTACATCAGCTGCAGGCATGTTGCTTGACCATAGTCTTTATCAGCAGATATAGTTTCCTAAGTAGTCCTGGAGCATTGGCCACGTCACCTACAGTTTAACTGAATCAACTGCATCCGCTGATGAAGATCGTGTTATAGGGTAGAAATCTCTTAAACAAAGCTGAGTTGGGTTAAGACAGTTTTGTCACTGCTGCCATTAACCAAAATTACTGATTAAATGAAGGTCATGCAGCATATTATTGCAATGTGTGAGCCTTTGGGGGGTTGGTTTTAAAATTGGGACAGAGCTAGACTAGATATTTACCCTGCTTCCAGTCTGTATGCTAAGCTAGGCTAATCACATCCTAACTCCAGTTCTGCACAATTGATGCACAAACATGAAACTGCATTTTAGTGGACATAAAAGTAAGCAGTGATCATTATGTGAGGAAATAAAAGCAGAAAGTCTGAAAAGGATATGAAAGAAAGCATCTTTGGTAAAGTTCTCAGCAGATAAAAGCATGATTGAACTATTTCTGCGAAATGAAAATACAAACGTAATTTATTCCTACCACGAACTTGCTTATGTATGTGGCGGTTAGGGGTGTGTGTGTGTGTGTGTGTGTGTGTGAGTGAATCGTAGGATTCGGGATCTGGGATTTGTCTGTTTGCAATTATCCACACTCACTAAGAGAGACAGAAAGAGAAGGGAGATGGATGGGAGGACAATATGTCTTCATCCCCTCTCCTCCGCCCCTCATTAAGCCCACTCCTCTGAGGCAATGTGTTTTATTGTTGAGCACATATAGCTGTTCCTCAAAGGGTGTGTCTGTGAGAGTCACTCGTGTGGTAACACACATCATCTGGAGCAGGATGGCAGTGTGTCTCTAGTGTTGGTGGACTGCCTCAAACTGATAATCCTCCACAAACAGACCGCTCACTTTTAGAAACACTTCTCTAGCTATGCAACAACATCAGTCCACTCCACATAAGTGCTAGAACTTATTACAAGAGTATTTCCTGTGGCGTTCCACAGGGGTCACTTGTAGGCCCAAAACTTTTATCGTTTATAAAATGTTTATCCTTTACCTAAATGACATTTGCAAATTATCAAATGTACTGAAATGTACTGTTTCTGCAGATGACACAAATATTTTTTGTTGTGGGGATGACTTGCAGCAGATGCTGGAAATGGTCACAAATGAAATGAATAAATCTCCAATTGATCCAAAACTCAGCTGCCCGTATTATCACCAGAACCCCAACAACTGAACACATTACTCCACTCCTTAAACAACTGCACTGGTGTAGTATGTTGTATGCTGTATTTGCATATATATTTGTTTTGTAATAATATGATATTGTGAAGTAGTGGTAGGACCTAATAAGCTATTTGCTTCCGCCTGCTCCTTCTCAAACCTATCCTTTTTTATTATTATTTTTTGGTCTTTGGTAAATTCTGATTGTTTGTGTTTTATATTTGTGGTTTACATTTTTTTGTTTTGTTTTGTTTTGCAACATTGTTGATTGTTCGAGAAATAAAAAAAAATTAAATGAAGTGGTGGAATGTAACTAAGTATATTTACTCCAGTACTGTACTTGAGTCCAAATATTGAGGTACTTGTACTTTACTTGAGTCATTTCTTTTCATGCCACTTTCTACTTTGACTCCACTACATTTCAGAGAGAGATATTGTACTTTTTACTCCACTACATTAATTGCATTGTTGCAGTGGCTGCTAGTCAGCAGCAGTAACAGTTACTAACATTAGCAGGAGCAGCAGGAACCATTAGCAGCAGCAGTGAGAACATAAAAAAAACTCATGTCTATTTAAAAGACACTGTACTGACACTGACAAAAGCACAATGTGCTGTGTTTTGTGATCATGCACAACAAAACAAAACATGTAAGAATGAAATCCCCCTTCCATTACCATGGATATAGAGCCACTCGGCCAGCCATGCCAAAACACTTATTTATGAACTTCAATTTCCAATGGAAAAAAAATCTCAGAATGACATAGAACAACTTGGTGTCAACATAAAACACAGAGCTCTCAAACCGGAGAGCAGAGTTCACTTCGCAGCAAAAACAAAATACTTTCACCGAGGAAACTTTAGTTCATTCCTCAGGAGTGTTTAAATCCAAACCACAATCTTTTTCCTAAACTTAACCAGTCGTTTTGATTGCTAAACTGAACTGTTCGCCGCATGACACTCACTTTTCCTGGCTAAACTCCACTACCACAGCCCCTGAAAGGACGGTCATCTGGCGGTGCCTGTACCCAGCTCACAGTCACCTATTGGCGGCTAAACAACTGCTGCTGGTAGCCGGCATCCTGGAGCTCTGTAGCAGCTAAATACAACCAGATACTGCTGCTTGGATTTTATAGTGGCACTATAGACTGTTCATGCTACAGCACTTTACTTAATTTAAAATACTTATATTTTAGGTATATAATATATGGTTGAGTGGTGAAATAGCATTGATCACTTTGAGGGGAGGATACATTTCGTCACCACCAGGGATAAAAAATTATTCAGCAAAGGCAGGAATATGTAGACCACAAAGGGGGAAATCCCATGCATCCCCCCCCGGCAAATCGCACCCTGGTTGTAATATATAAGTACAAATACTTTGTTACTGTACTTAAAGGTACACTGGGTAGTGTTGTAAGTATTGTAATTTCTTCATTCATAAATATGTCCTCATTGGTGTCCAATGACCTCTGCCAATGATCTGACTTATCCTCTTAAGCGAAGAATATCTTATCTGTATTTACATTTGACGTGCAAGTCCAAGGAGGCTTCCATATCGTTCCGCCATTTTGAAAAACTATAATCGCTGAGAGGGACATAAACGACTAGCAACGCGTTTTCGTTCAGAGCCAGCGTCACGTGACTGAAACCAGCTGAAATGAAGAAGGAGATCAGTGAGAGGTGCTTGTCACTGCCCCGGCAAATTTGAAAGCCTGCACTGCACTTTAGTTCATAATGGAGGATCATACTTATGCCGAGCTACAGGAGAAGGAATCCTCGTTGCCAAAAAAGCGAAAAAGGGAATTAAAAAGGCAACGTGACCAGCGAATTCAAAACACGAGGGTAAACATCGGGGTAGCCTTTCCCGGGTGGAAAGAGCTAATGAAGGAGAAAGACTTTCAAAGGGACGCTGAAGTTGCCGGCTTTCTTCTCGACAGGTAAGTCAATGTCACGGTCTAAATTACTTATACACGCTCACACTAATGATTCAATGCAGTTTGCAGTTTGTTTGAAATAACGAACCTCATCACCCGAAAGAAAACTTGATGAATAGCTTCTTGGTACATAATGGCTACCGTAGTTGCAACACTCATTTGAAAATGTGAGGCGCTAGGGAGCACTATTCATTTGAATGCAAAATACAATTTCACCGCTAGATGGGAGAAATTCCTACACAATGTTAGTATGGCTATCACCAGACCAAGCTCAATCTTTTAAGATTGAACATTAGTCTGGGGACTCTGCTCTGTATTTTCTACTGCACAAGAGGCGTGATCAATGGGCATAGTTCAAATGACTCTGTACGCAATTGGATAGTCCTTCAACCAATCAGACCAACGATCCGGGTGACGTAGCAGCGACAGCGGCATCACTGGGTTGCTGCGCTTCGGTGGCCGGCTTGTTGAATGTAAACAAAAAGCTGCTTGGTCGCTTCTCTATCGTCATTGTGTTAAACCCGCCAATAGCGTGCCAGGTGGATAAGCCAGTTTGTGATTGGTCCCCGCAAAATTGTAATGGAAGCAGGATAGATAAAGGTACAGGTTTCTAGCCTGAGCTGCAGGGAGAAATCAAATCACCGGCAGATCTAACACAATGTACCTTTAAGTAGACTTTTCACATATCTGTACTTTACTTGGTTATTTATATTTCTGGAAACCTTCACTACATTTCCTAAATAAAACGTTTACTTTTAGTCCGATACATTTCCCATAAGCATCTTCGTTACTTGTTACTACAAAAATAAAATCAGAAGAAATTTGCAAAAAAAGCAGGTTTGGTGATGAAGATAACACACATGTGGTGGTATTTGCAAGAAATGTTATGGTATGTTATGGTATGTTATGGTGGAGTGAAAGATTCTTCCTCACAAAAAAGAAAGAAAATTCAGTTTCTGTTTTTCTCTTTGCTGATGTCAACTCTCTCAAAATACGCTGCGCTTGGTCCTTTTAACTTGGGAGCCACAAAATTCATCATCAAGGATAGTTTTTACTTTTACTTCTAATTATTAAGTACATTTAACATCAGAAAGTTACTTTTGATTCGTAAGTACAGTAAATATCAGATACTTTAAGACTTACTTAAGTAATATTCTAAAAGCTGACTTTAACTTCTACCAAAGTCATTTTCTGATAAGATACTTTTACTCTTTAGTATTGCTTTCAAGTACTTTATACAAGACTGTCAGTGTATGACTATTACAATCAAAACATGATTCAATCAAAACAAAACACAAAAGCATTTAAATGTTAAATATTTGAAAAATGTTAGAAATCGTTGTTAAAACACACTATGAGCGCTATACAATACAGTGGTTCTCTTCGGGCTCAGCATGGAGACTGGACATGTAATAGATGATGCTGTCGCCCTGTGTGGATGGGTGAGGCTGTTTCACTGCAGCACAGGCACAATTGCAGCAATCTGTCTTGAGCTTTTTCGAAATTAGGAAAATATCCCAAGGTCAGAGGGATGTTCACAGCCCTGGAAGCGAAATACCACTAATCACCTGAAGAGCCCTGTCCTGGTAAAGTGGACACATGTGTCCACATCAGGATCTATGTCAATTAGAGAACCATGAGAATGAGAGGGAGCCAACAGATCATTTGTCTCTGATTGGACCACCATGAACACTGCACAATAAATCATTGAAAATTTGGCTTTTGGACCACTTTCCCTTCTGTTCTTTGACTCACAAATAAGGTTCAATTAGTGTAGTGGCACACGGTTGGATAAGGTAGAATTGGGTAGCATTTTAGCACTTGTAGATATATTCTGCTTCAAGGAAGAAAAACAAAAGCATTCTTAAAATATACTTAAGTTTCTTGATATAGCAGATTTGATCAGAAACACCGTTCTTTTCTGTACTGGTGGTGAATATCCTTACACTTGAGATCAAACGCAATTTTTCAAAAGGTATCAACTGGCAAAGGTTGATACCCAATCACAATGTTCGATTACAATAACTTCCGGTTAGAAAAGTCCTGCGTCCTGTACATAGAATTTTACCGTGCTAAGCAAACAGGCGAGGAACAACTGGATATACTCTTATGTCCCTGGAGCGTCAAAAAGTGACGCCAAGAGTCCCGACCATGCGAGTATAAATATGACGCTAAAGGAGACTTTTTGTGTCAATAACAAATGGCAAAGGCACTTGACCAAGTGTTGCTTTTGGCGCGATGGGAGTGATAAGCTAACTAGCCAGCCGCCATTTTTTATTCATTTGTTGTATTTTACAGGGACATTGCTCAATAATCAACAGCAAAGTAACTGTACATGAGCCAGAGTTAGCTCAGCAGGCTACATTTCATCTGTTGTCCCTGGCCAGTTTAAAAAAATAAAATACAATAAAATGACTTCATACAGTCAACACGTAAAAGCAACATACACAGACCAACAATCAAACAGGCACAATGCACAACAACAAGTAACAAACACAACATAAAGGACAGCAAGCAACAAAACAAGACAAACCTGCAGGCAGGCAGCAAATGTCTACAGGCAGTCAGCAGTCTAATGTCCACATGTCTGATTATCAAAAAGCCAGTTCTTCAGCTGACCAGTAAAAGAACGATAAGTATTTACTTCTCTTATCTGTATTGGCAACATATTCCAGTCTTTAGATGCTGTTACAGATAACGCTGAATGACCAAAAGCACTCTGATGTACTTCTGTTAGTATATTTTGACAGTTTCAGCAAATATGGCATGAAGTAATTTTTTTTTTATTAGAGTTAGACACTGCACCTTTAAACAACCTTTTTCCATCTGTGAATACACTGGCAAGTCTAATGAGCACCAGTTTTTCCACAGCCCGGCAGGCTGGTGGCTGAACAGGCCACAAAGAGATCATCACTCTTTCTCTTTTTCATTAATTTGCCTTTACTCAGCCTCAGTGAAACCAAATGAGATGAACAGTTCAAGTACTCACAGAACACAAGCCACCTTCCAGAGAACTTCAAGTGGTTTTTCATCTTTTCCTCTGTTACCACAATATCAAGCAGCTGTGGCTTTTAAATATCCAAATTACAGCCTCTCTCCCTCAGCACCGTGTTATTATACAGTAGAGTAGTCACGGGCTACACTTGTTCAAAGAGGCACAGAGGCCTGCAGGACTCTAATAAGGCCATGCTGAGGTTCAGGTTCTACAGTACATCACTTTACTTCTGATCTCCTCTGCCTCTTTTTTATGTACACATTTTTGCTCATCTTTCTTTCTTTCTTTCTTTCTCAACAACTGTTGGATGGATTGCTATGAACCTGCCATGGTACAGATATTTTGGGATGCGCTCTGGCAGGGTGTGATTAATCCACTCGGGGGGCCTGGGACAAAAATAATCTGTGGGCCACAGCGCTGTGGAGGAAGGTCTGGCTAGTCCACAGTGCATCTTGGGATGGGAGAAAAACGTCCTCTGGTTTATTGCCATTTATTTAAACTAGGGCTGTCAATCGATTAAAAGATTTAATCTAATTAATTACATACTCTGTGATTAATTAATCAAAATTAATCACATACATAATTAACTGTGCCTGAACCAATACTTTTTAAGGAAGTAAAAAAAGAAAATAAAAAAAGGGTACTAAACAACAGTCAGTGACATTAAAGAACAGCTTGTTTATTGCTAAGGCCATATGGTCAAAATTAAATGATTTAATAATAATGTATAACAATAACAATAACTTATTTCACTAGTAAATTGCTGTTGAACAACAAAAACAACCACCAGATTGGAAAAGGACATTTACAATAACTTCAAATGCACCACGAGGCTGTAGTTTCATTGAACTGTCTGTGTTGTTTTTCCGACGGCCGTTTAGCGTTAGCTGTCAGCATTATAACCATGTTTAATCCTTCTTATGTACTGTCTATGGTTTAATCCAGCTACTAGCTAGCGGTAGACTAACATTAGCTGCTGTCGAGTATAGTGTTAACTAGCTAGCGGTAGGCTAACGTTAGCTGCTCTTGAGTATAGTGTTAACTAGCTAGCGGTAGGCTAACGTTAGCTGCTGTTGAGTATAGCGTTAACTAGCGTCAGGTGCAGCGCTGTTTGTGTTGCCTGTATCGTCTGTTTCAGAGCATCAGAGAGAAGAGCAGACATATCAGTGGCTCCAGATTTCAGTAGCCAGGGTTGACAGGAAGAAGATAAAGTAAATGTTCCAATTAATGATCCAGACAGCACATTCTTGTCTCACTCCTTCATTTTACAGTCGAATGGTGGCTAGAACGGCTCCGGGTCAAACGTCAATATGGAATGGATTAATCTGTGTTATTTTTTTTTAACGCGTTATTTTTTCTCAGATTAATTAATCGAAATTAACGCATTATTGTGATTTAAACCAATCACAATCGTCGTGGGCTGCGCTGAGCACCAGACGGAGCCACGGTGCCTCTGCAAAATAGTCTCAGGAAGGAACTTGTTTTGGTGGAACATGTGTATGTTCAAAAGTAGTTTTAGTCGTGCAACAGAAAACTCAGATTGAACAGATAGTCTAGCTAGCTGTCTGGATTTACCCTGCAGAGATCTGAGGAGCAGTTAACCATAGTCCTCACAAATCCACCAGAGGTTAGAACGCCAACACAAAGAAAGAGGAAGGGGACGGACATCCGGCCAAAAAAAAGGACATCTGGTTGAATTTCCAGCAGCACCGGAGCAATCCCTGAAGTGGAATTTTGTTGACTAGCTCTGACCCAACCACGTTTCCCCATCCAATTTGGCCAGAGTTCTAGTAACCAACCAGTATTTCTAGACACGAAAACCTGTACTATGCCACAGGTTTGTGCATGTCAGCTAAATTCACTTGTAAAGTACTTGCTAACAAAATACATGAGGCTTGGGTCTGGGGACCAATGTAATCCAGCTTTTCCCACGGTAAGAATTTTTAGTACTTTAGTGAACCCCTGACTTTTTTCTTTACTTTGGAGTATTTCAATACTTTGCTTAATGACCAGACATATTTATCCAATCCTGATTTTTTTTTTTTTTAAATGTGTCTTCATTTGTTGCTATTGATTTCTTTTGAAATATATTCACTTCCCCATGGCATATCTCTGAAGGGATCCTTTCAATAATGTTGTCAGACACTTTGAATATTAATCAGAGTCTGTCAGCAGAACTTTTAGTGGACCAAATTGATGATGCACATTTGCCCCATAGGGTTGTAGACCGGTCTATGGCTGCTGGTTACAGCGTTCAAGCTTAATATTGGACCAATTTCAAAGATTTCTGTTCCCATCAGTCACTTAGACACAAACACATAAGAAAATAGGGGCCAGGTTGAAAAAAGGGTAGTTACCCTTTAATTGTCTCCAACAATGCAAAGTGAGGCTGATCCATGTAAAATACTGGGCCTAAGTTGTTTGAGTCTTCACCCCAGGCCTCTGGTGGTTGTGTGGTTTTCTCACTCTTCTGTAATTAGTCGCTCGCTCCACCCTCCATGTTGTTTTCTTTTCAAATGCTGAAGTACTACTGACATCCTCGTCAAATAAATTATAGGCTCTATGGAGTTCTGGTCAGGTCATTTAGCTTCGGTGTGAGCTGGACACTTGCCCCTTTCAGCTCCACATCCTGCAGACAGAGGCATCCACCAGACTCCTAATCTGCTCAACATATCATCTACAACAACTAAACTATATACATCATATGGATTTTCATAGCATTTTACGATACCATGTTTTTTCTTCTAAATATTCAACTATTAGACAATGCAGGCCCCCCTGCATTTACTCTGAGGACCCCCTAGGGGTCCTGGACCACCTATTGAAGATCCCTGCCATAGACTGTATACAATATGAATGTAGGCTCTGTGACGTCACCCATAGGTTTCTGAAGACACAAAATGAAGCTCAGAGTGGGCGGCTCCTTGTGGCTCCCAACTCGTCAAATACTGATGCTTGGTCAGTGGTTCTCAGCGTCACATACTGGGATTATGCTAAGGGAGGTTGGTTGGGGGGGGGGGGTGGATGGGTCAAACAAAACAGGACTTTTACTCTGGAGACTATGCTCGCCTCCTGTGATGGCAACCCACCTGTCCCTCGAAGCAGATTTGTCATGAAGGGAAAACCTAGCTATAGACCAAAACCATTTATTGTTCCAGGCTGTAAACATGTTTAATTCTGCTGTAAAGTTGGCCATTTTAACATGGGGGTGTATGGGGATTGACTCCCTTTTAGAGCCAGCCTCAAGTGGCCACTCAAACTGCTGTTTTTTTGGCACTTCAGCATTGGCTTTATTTTTCAGCACCAGAGGTTGTCCCTTGGTCTGCAGTATACTGATATACACTATATCCACGACGTTCCACTTCCGGGATTGCTCCGGTGCCACCCGATGTCCCTCTTTTCGTCTGGATGTCCGTCACCTTCTGCTTTCTTTGTGTTGTAATATTAAACTCTTGTGGATTTGTGAGGACTATGGTTAACTGCTCCTCAGATCTCTGCAGGGTAAATCCAGACAGCTAGCTAGACTATCTGTCCAATCTGAGTTTTCTGTTGCACCACTAAAACTACTTTAGAACATACACATGTTCCACCAAAACAAGTTACTTCCTACTATTTTACAGAGGCATCGTTGCTCCGTCCAGCGCTTAGAACTGCCCGAGACGATAATGATTGGTTAAAGAAATGCCAATAAACCAGAGCACGTTTTTCTCCCATACTGGAATGCTGTGTGGACAGACCTTCCTCTGCAGCGCTGTGGAGGAAGATCTGGACATGTGAGACTAATACTGATATTAGCCTGTATCTATAGTATCACATACAGTAAGGGGGCCAGAAGATATTGCACAAAAGGTTACACACACATACAGACAGAACGTTGATATTGGATGATTCTGAAAAATTCCATACCAGCTTTTTTAACATTTTCTTCTTTCTATATGATTGGCACATGGCTTTTACAGATCATGGTATGTTAACAATGGTAAAGGGATGGTTAAGGTTGGCCAACTCAGAGCAGAATAATACTTCACACATATATAACGTTAGACAGGGGCATCAGAGGGGGACCGCACACTGTCTAACTTGCAAAATTATATTTAATAGCTGGCTTCCGTAATTGACCATCATCCGGCAAAACCATCAGTGCCATTTGCCAGATGATCAGTGTTGTAATGTAACGAAGTACAAATACTTCACTACTGTACTTAAGTAGAATTTTTAAGTATCTGTACTTTACTTCGTTATTGATATTTCCGGAAACGTTTACTTTTACTCCACTACATTTCCTAAATAAAATGTATACTTTTCCTCCACTACATTTCCCCTCAGCATCTTAGTTGCTCGTTACTACAAAATAAAATCAGAAGAAATTTGTTACACTGAAAAAAAAAGCAGGTTTGTCGAATCATTGCTCCTAGATTGCAAGATAATGCACGCACCATTCCAGTTGGTGACCTAATGCCTGTTTGTGGCCAACTGGCAAAAAAAAAAATCATAGGCCAAAACTAAAGAAGAGGAGGAGGAATGATAATGACTGATAGTGTCATGGAAACACCTGCTGCAGGCTCTGCCGCCATGGTAACAGACGATGACCACCCCGACGACAGTGGTGATGAAGATAACGTTACACAACTTTGGCCATAAAGTTCATAATTAAAGTTTTTTTAACTTTAACTTTTACTTCTAATACTTAAGTACATTTAATATCAGAAAATTGCTATGGATACTTAAGTACTGTTAATATCAGATACTTTAAGTCTTTTACTCAAGTAATATTCTAAAAGGAGACTTTAACTGCTACGAAAGTAATTTTCTGGTAAGATACTTGTACTTTTACTCAAGTATTGCTTTCAAGTACTTTATACAAGTCTGCAGATGATGGTCTAGTACCCTAATGTTGCCATCTATTAAACTTAATTTTGTAGTTAGACAGTGTGTGGGAGTTTCTTTGCAACTAAGATTGCGCAACTAAAACACTTGATTAAGATTAAGGGAAGACACTGCTTAGTGTTCATAAACATTAATTGGCGCTCAGGGCAGGACACACATTCCTGTCTCCTGTTTGAAAGTCTGATGTTCTACACATCCATCGCCCATGCCCAACCTCCACCCTTACTTTTCAAGATACTGTGATATTCTATATGATCCCAATATCCCCAATATTGTTAATGGCAATATATTGCTCCAAAGGTGTGTGACATTTCAAAATGCTAAGCTCTTTTTCACTCTACCTGAAGAAGTCACAAGATATAGTAGATGGTCAATTACTGTAGGCCACTCCCTATAAGCTCTTAAAAGATGGGATAAGTCCAACTGAAATAACATTAAGTCATCCTAGACTTAAGGGCCGTCCACACCAGGAACAATAACAATAACCATAACTATAACTATAACTAACAATGTTAGCATCCACAGTGCTCAACGATAACGTTGTGTAAACCGTGGCATCACTCCAGCTGATACTAAGGCCGGCCTCACACTGGCTGCGTGGCATGATCGTGGCATGAGCGTGGCGTGAACGTGGCGTGAGTGTGGCGTTTCTGTTGCGTGACAGCTGCGTGGATTTTTCTGTCTTTACACACCAGAAACGTGCCTGACGTGGCGCTGCTGCTGCTAGCCTTGTCTGTACACATGGATGTTTCCCACTGATGAAATGAAAAATCATTTTAAACATAAATAAATACTGATTTGATTACAGCAAAGACAACGTCCGCAGTAAAAGACGGCAAAATAGGCTACAGAATGTTTCGTTCTGTATCTGTTTTTTTTTAATTACATTTATATCTGCATTTATATCAAAACCTAGAGACTTTCAAACATCAACATGTCATTTAATATGTATTTGTGTCAAAATGACATATAAACATCTTTTCCTATTCTATTTTGCCTGGAAACGCTTCCAACACGATTGCGTGTCTCCGTATCTCTCTCCGCCGAGTCATGTTGTTGTAATGTTAGCAAACTCGCTCTGTAGCTTTCAAGCCATGAGCAGACAGTGTGTTGTTAGCAGTGATATTGAAAAATAAGGGCCACACCTTACACAGTCTAAACTGACCTAAAGTGACATCTGGAGTTAGGTTTACAATAATGTAATGTTGTTTAATATGCTGCAGCTGAGCAGCTGATCTGGCCTTCCAACGGATGTTAGCCGTGCACTTTTTCTCTGTGGTCGCTCGTTTAGCAAACTAAGCTGCAGGACAAGTCATGTTTAAAGGTTAGACAAAAAGACTTTAGCAGGACAGCTAATGTGCAAAGTCTGTTGCTCATGTGTTGTGTTGCAGGCTGCTGTCTGGCTCAGTGTGACCATCTGCTCTGCCTGTGATAGAACGTTGACCACACTGCTTAATGCAAAGATGTGATTGGCCATATCAAAACACAGGCTAACTGTATTCAGATGAATTAATGCAAATGTAGGGGGTGCCATCCTGAAATAAAAAAATATAAAACATACAATTCTCATTTTTTTCTGGAACAACACAGGGATTGTGATTTACAGAGCAGAAAAAGACAAAATAATGCAATTTCATTTCTGAAGATCGGAAGCACTGAATGGACTTCCAACCACTACTTTTGATGCCAAACTGTCAAGCACAATATACACAAACAGTACATTTCCATCCACCTGGATACAGAAATGCCATGATCTATCAGAGTTACTGGTTCTCTATTAATTATGTAATCTTGTCACTTCCTCTTAAATATATTGCATAAATGTAGGAAATGGAAACATGCAGTGAGTCCATTTTACATTGCTGAAATTACATAAATTTGCCTGAAAGATCCAAACATTTTAATAGAAAAATGACTAAAGGTGTTTTGTAAATGGCTGACTGTTGTGCTCCTCTCCAGTGTGTACAGCAAATGGGCTTTGTTTTCTGACAAAGCATTCAACCTTACAGTAGTCACAGTTTAGCTACGAATATATTAAGATAGTTGGTTATGTTGGGGTGGAACGGGGGGCTTTGGGTTCGCTGTGTTCTTGCTGTTTGTCATTAGTTCGTAAAGAGTCAATATCATTGATTGTCCCTTTAATAGGGCTGGGTACAGAATTCAATACTTTTTAGGCACCGACCGTATTGCCTCCTTAGTATTGCGTATCAAAAAATGCTTTCTCATTCAATACCACATTTCAAAACCTAAAGGAGTACATCTCATCAGGGTCAGTGAGCCAATAAGCCTGCAGCGTGTTTCTACCAAGATCTAATAATGTCTGTGATTGGCTGTGACTCTACGTTACGCACAAGATGGGGTTCTCGTAGTAGGAGCTGAAAAATAAATAAAGGATTTGTGCTGTAATGTTATTACTTTTTGTTAAAATGGATATTTTATATATTTGGATAAATTGGTATCGAAAATAGTATGGTCCAAGAACTGGTATCAAAGTCACGATATTGATAATGAAAATGTTTAAACAATACCCATCCCTACCCTTTAACAGCTGACCAAAATGACAAACTCCGTAAAACTTGACTTAGTCCTTTAAGGGATGACTCAACAAACATGTGTCCTTCTTACTGAGCCCTACCACATGCATAGCAAAATAAACCAAGTGCTTATTAGATGCCTTTGGTGTCATCCTCCTCCCAGCAACCCACTTGACGCCCACTCCTTCCCCCCCCGTCGTTGTACCAGATCCACTTTAAGGCTCGTACGGTTAATAACGTGTAAGGGATGACAAATTAGAACCAGCTAGCCTGAGGGTTTACTGTAGAAAGTGGGGAGTTGTTAAAGGCACATGTGGAGCAAAGATCCCTTTAATGAAGAAAGCAAAACAAGCTGAGGCAGGCACAGGGAGAAGCACATGGGCACTGGCTGAGCTGGAGCTCGATTTGCAGAGAAATGCTGAAACTGGAGTACCCAGTGTACAGGTACCATCCATCTGCTGTCAAAGTGTGTCATTGAATTACACAGCTTATTTGCCTAGTGGTAAATGATTTATTTAGTATTGAGTCAATGGCTATTGCCTGCGCTGATGAATTTTGAAGGCAGTTTGCCACTATTAGGCTTCATCTATTGAATTTCTGCTGATATATGTCCCATGATGGAGACATCTATTCATGTAAACAAACAAAATACTCTTGAGTCCAGCCCAGTGTCCCAAAGAATTATGTCCATATTGGACTATTCCCCAATGCTCGAATTTTATCCAATGCCAACTTTCGATGCCAATAGGGTGGGGTGATGGACTGACTTTCATGCAGGAGACCAGTCTTAACCCTCTGAGGTCTAAGGCAATTTTTACATTTCTTTATAAATTCACATTTTAAGGATATTTGCATATAACCAGATACCCATGTGTTTCATATCAAAATGTTCAGAACAAACTCAGCTTTCTGTAGTGGGCCCAAAATTGTTCCAGAGCAATGTGTAAAAAGATAATTTGGCCATAAAGCTGAAAAGTCTATGTCCGCTTTTTGAAATTTCTCAAACCTAAACTCAGTTGTTTTGGTGCTTGAAATGACTTTCCAAAGGTCTTGGGTTCTCAAAAATACCGTAATATATGACTGAAATAGTAAAAACAACACCGGACTTTCACCCTGGAGACCGGGGTTCATGTCCCATTTTTCTTTTCCTAAACCCAGCTGTCCCGTTCTTGTCCCGCGTGTCACGTAAACGCACCTTTTATCAGCCCACCCACCATCGTTCCTTAACCCTAACTGCGTCAAAAGTGACGACAATCGTCCTGACCCAGCGCGCTTATATCTGACGCTAAAGGAGACTTTAGGAGGGTTAAGACATGTCTTTGTTTTATTTGCATGCAAGTTATTAAGGAATATAAGTGCGTGCAGGTACCTGTCTACACTGTCAATGGATCAGAGGTCTTTACACAATTCCTAATCCAGAACAATCAAAGCAACATAGAGTATCGTATCGAGGCATGGTTGCATGGAACTCACTTCCAGCTCAGATTGCTAAAGCGCACAATAAAGCAACATCTAATGGTCCTACGCCTGTAACTACATTTTGTACTAATTATGTATAATTGAATTCATGTGTAATATATATTCCTGGTCCCGCATCACTTTGTTTCTCCAAGGAACACGAGCCCCATGACAATGGCTAGTTTATTCCCTGTTTGGGACAGGGGAAAGTGTTGATTTGAGCGGGGGGAGCTATTGTCGCAATACAAAATTGGCTGTATATGCGACGTAATTATTATTTAATTATAGGCAAAAAATAATATTATTATTAGTAGTAGTAGTTCTGAAATGTATGGTGAACTATATTTCAATGTCTGTTTGTGATAGACAGAATATCTGCTGAATCACTATACATACACACCCTGTCACGTTGGTTTCTACCAATTAGCTTAATTGAAGGGCTTTATTTAAAGCGAGGGTTTTCTGGGAGTCTGGAGAGAGGTTGTATACGGAGAATTATTGAGATAGAGAATATTTGCTTGTGCTATTTAAATTGAGAAACCTGTTGGTTCATTTTAAAAAAAAAAAATTCTGAAGTCTTTTTTGTTGGCAGTATGCCGGATCACTTATTTTATAGCACTGTAAATAAATCTGCCCTTCTCACCACAATCCACGTTTGCTGTTTGCTGTTTGCTGTTTGCTGTGACTTCACCCCATCACCACCCAACCTCAGTGTGTCCTTGTCGCCACCATCTTGTGTGGACGTGGGCTGCAAGACCCATTTTTCACAATTTCTCTAACCATAGTTGCCATAAAATCTTTCCCTGACATTAACCATACTTTAGTTACCATGCACAAATATTATGGAAAGCAAGAATACAAATTGGATTGGATTTAGGAAAGTAAGCCATTCTTTGTAATAAAGCTTTTTGAGCGACAGGGTTGCTCAGTCAAACAAAGGTCTTTTTCATGTCTGTATTACTGTAGGTATATTGTTGCATATTCCTGATTGTTTATGTAGGACTATTAATCTACCCTAATTTATTTGGTCTCATTCGAAACAATGCTTTAAGGCACCAGTCCAAGCTTTAATGTAGAAAAGCCAATCAAGATGTATAAACAAACCTGCAAAAGAAACATGAAATGAAAACAACCCCGCCCACTTATCATATATCATTATGATCATTAATGAGAAGTTATTGCTGGACCCTCTGCAAAGCAGGAATTGGATTTCTAAATAATCCACGGCTCTATGGTTTAATTATAACCCCAACAGTTGGAGATGTGATTAAAAAGTGCTGCTTCAGCATCACTAGGGTTTGCAACCACTTTTGTCTGGTCATGCCCGCTGGCTGCAGACTCCGTGCTCAGACCCTGGTCAGCGACTGATTTAGAAGCTGGGGTTTGGCCTGCTCCAAACCTGGGCCTAAACCAGCACAGATCCAACCACACACACTTAGTCTGCAGATGGTCAAGATGTCAGGCCTTGAACCAGACTGAGGTCACTGCATGGGATGCAAGTCATTTGTTTATTAAGCAAGTATTCCTGAAGACACTTTGTTTTTTGTATCGAAAGTGAATTGATCCCACGATATGGCATGGCAGATTGTTTTATTTTTAACCAGCAAAACTGTTCTACTCAAAAGTCAAATGTCAGAAGGTCAAAAGTTATCGGAGATACAAAAAAATCGCTTCTTTAAGCAGGATTTATGCTTCTGTGTTAAATCTACGCCGTAGGTACGTGGAGGGACGGACCCTATGCCCAACCCTACACCGTAACCTGACGTGCACCTCTCAAAAAATGTAACTACACGTCACTCGGCTGTGGCTTGGTAACGTTGTATTTCCCCCGTCTCCATAAACATGAAATCAAGGAGAGGGTTAACTTCTCCTGCTCCAGATTTCACCGTGGTCAGAAAGAACAGGGGAGACACTTTGTTTCTCTCACTATGACTCTAGAGTCACTACTCACTCTGAAGATAATCACCGTCACTCTCTCACTCACTCTACGACACCCACACACACACACACACACGCACACACACACACACACACACACATGCATGTCCCTGCTATTCTCTTAAAGAGATCGACGCACACACCAACACACAAGTATATACTTCAGGCCACTTACGTAGGCTACAGAGAAAGCTGCGTGGAGCCGTACATGATTTGGTGAGTTTAATACGGCAATATATGCGTTTCTAATTGCAGCGTCATTTTGGTGTATGGTTTCTTATTAGCATCTTAACTGTATTCGTTTTCTTATTACATGTTTTTAATGTACCGGAAAATAAAATGCAACCACAAGAACAATGTGGTAGTAGTAGTAACTTGCAGTAGATGCAGAACAAGCATTTGACCGAGTAGAATGGAAATGCTTTTTCAGAACACTTTTCTTTTGTTGATATTTGTATTGATTGGGTTGAATTGATTTATGTATCTCCACAAGCTGCTGTATCTGTTGGACATTCCAATTATTTCCACAAGAGAGAGGCACAAAACAGGACTGTCCAGAGTCTCCTCTATTTTTTACTTTTAAGAGCAAGTGACCAGGTAAAGGACATTTTGTGTCTTGTGTCTGATGTGTTTTGTTTAATTGTTTGTTTTGTCTGTTTTTGTTTTGTATATGTGTTCATGCTGGGACAGCAAGTAGATATTTAGTATATATTAATTGACCATATGTGTATGTTGCACTCCTAATGTCTACAGTTTGTTGATTAAAAATAAAAACAAAAGTGGGGAAGAGAGAGACCTGAGAGCAAATGACATATCATAGCAGTCATCACACACACACACACACACACACACACACACACACACACACACACACACACACACACACAGAATTAGTGGTACAATCGGCTGTCTAACCAGATTGTATTGTATTCAGTAGATTAAGTTTTGTGTCGAATGCAGCTATTTCCTGTTAATAACTCAAAACTCTGCCTATACCTTTGAGTAGAAGTAACTTAGTGAGTCCTCTGACATAATCCACTGCTCCCCTCTCAGCTGGGACGTCACAAACGTGAAGCAAAAGCCTGTTGAGGCGTCTTGGGACAACACATTCTCAATCCCATCGCATCGAAAAACGACGCTTGTTCTGGTGCCTTTGGCGTTTGTTATTTAGCGTCATACAGTTGTGTTTAAAATAATAGCAATCCAACATCACTAACATCATAAATCAAATTCTTTGGTAGAAGTGATATTTCTACATGGCAAATAATTTACTAGCAAGTGTTGCAGAGTCATAGAAAACCAACAGACCCAACAATCATGACATGCATGCTGCTCATTCTGTGTAATTGAATCTGTAATTGAAAGGGGCATATTCAAAATAATAGCAGTGTTGTGTTCAGTTAGTGAGGTGATTGATTCTGTGAAGAAACAGGTGTCAGTTATGGCCCATATTTAAGGTATGAAGGAAGCAAATGTTGTGCATGCTGGTTATAGTGCATTTCACACTGAAATACTCAGCAAAATGGGTCGTTCCAGACATTGCTCTGAGGAACAGCGGACTTTGATTAAAAAGTGGATTGGAGAGGGGAAAACATATAAAGAAGTGCAGAACATTATAGGCTGCTCAGCCAAAATGATTTCAAATGCCTTGAAATGGCATCCAAAGCCTGAACGACTTGGGGAAAAACAGTCAACTACCATTCGAATGGATAGAAGAATAGCCAAAATGACAAAGGCTCAACCAATGATCAGCTCCAGGAAAATCAAAGACTTAAAGTTATCTGTGAGTACTGTTAGGATCCGAAGAAGGCTATGTGAAGCTAAGCTATCAGCTAGAAGCCCCCACAACGTCCCATTGCTGAAAAAAAGACATGTACAGAATAGGTTGAAATTTGCCAAAGGACACATTGACTGGCCAAAGGAGAAATGGGGCAACATGCTGTGGACTGATGAGAGCAAAATTGTTCTTTTTGGGTCTCGGGGCCGCAGACAGTTTGTCCGACGACCTCCATGCACTGAATTCAAGCCACAGTACACTGAAGACAGTAAAGCATGGTGGTGCAAACATCATGTTATGGGATGTTTCTCATACTGTGGTGTTGGGCCTAGTTATCGCACACCAGGGATCATGGATCAGTTTCAATACATCAAAATACTTGAAGAGGACATGTTGCCTTATACTGAAGAGGAAATGCCTTTGAAGTGGGTCTTTCAACAAGATAATGATCCCAAAACACACCAGTAAGCGAGCAAAGTCTTGGTTCCAGATGAACAAGATTGATGTTATGAAGTGGCCAGCCCAATCCCCAGACCTCAATCCCATAGAAAACTTGTGGGGTGACATCAAAAATGCTGTTTCTGAGGCTAAACCCAGTAATGCAGAGGACTTGTGGAATGTAGTTCAATGGTCCTGGGCTGGAATACCTGTTCACAGGTGCCAGAAGTTGGTCGACTCCATGCAACACAGATGTGAAGCAGTTCTCAGAAATAATGGTTATGCAACGAAATATTAGTGCAGTGATTCAAACCCTTGAGACATTTTTCAGTTCATACAGTAAATGTTTGAGTTCGTAAAGAAAAATGCAAATACTGCTATTTTTTTGAACAGCGTAATATTCCTTTTTCTTCACTTTCTGTAAAGGTATAACACAAACTTGATCAATTTTGGTCATGTTTTGATTTGGAATTGAATGTGCAGTGTTCCCAATGCAATGATGTTATGGAATTAAAAGCTATTCTAAGGATTTTGAGCATTATTCACTTTTTTTAAACACACTGCTATTATTTTGAACACAACTGTATTTAGACGTGTTTGGTCTGGACTCTTGGTGTCACTATTTGATGACCTGCGTCAAGCCCTTCAGCGTCATATTGAAACGCTCAGGGTCTGGACCCTTGGCATCACTTTTAGACGCTCTGGGTCAGGACAGACGTTTAACTGTCGTGCGGCACAAGAACGGGACAGTTAGGTTTAGGGAAAGCGCTTGTCTCTCCCTCATTACCACCACTGAGGTGCCCTTGAGCAAGGCCCTTAACCCCAACCGCTCCAGTGCTCAGTGGCCAGCAGATCAGACTGTGGTTATACTGGGCAGCTTCCAGATATGAATAACGGGACATGAACCCCGGTCTCCTGGGTGAAAGTCCTTTGTTGTTTGACCCATCCACCTCCGCCCAACCAACCTCACTATGTGGATTTTCGGTCTTCATACTACTCTCTAGGGCTGGGCGATATATCAATATTATATCGATATTGTGATATGAGACTAGATATCGTCTTAGATTTTGGATATCATAATATCGTAATATGACATAAGTGTCTTTTCCTGGTTTTAAAGGCTGCATTACATTAAAGTGATGTACTTTTCTGATCTTACCAGACACTTCTAGTTGTTCTATTATTTGCCTTTTCCCCAATCAGACATTATGTCCACATTACTGATGATTATTTATCTAAAATCTAAGTGTGCAGATATTTTGTTAAAGCACCAATTGTCAACCCTAGAATATCGCTGCAATATTGATAGAGATATTTGGTCAAGAATATTGTGATATCTGATTTTCTCCATATCGCCCAGCCCTACTACTATCTACCGTTGTCTCTCTTCTGTCTGGTGCGTTCCATACAGACGCTGAAGGGGGATTTTTTTTTGTCGGTATCTGACGCTGAGAACCACTGACCAAGCATCAGGATTTTACGAGTTGGGAGTGAGAACGGGTTGCTTGGGAATGTGAGAGCAGCAGAACGCGGCCTTCGTAAGATGAAGCCTGAATGTGTTGTGAAGCAGAGCAGCCGCACCCTGCACCACTGCCCGCTGTACCAGCTGCCTGCTGACTGTGCCAGGGGAGCCATGGAGGGGGGGGGGGGCAATCCCCCCTGACTGTGGGAGATAAATGAAACTGGGCAAAGCCCCTCATCTCCTCTGACTCGTTAAATATGCTGCTCAGTAGTCCAGCAGAGATGACACGGATACCTCCCTGTGGAGTTGATTCTGTTATCCATCCCTTTCGTTTGGACCAGCTGAGCTATGGTTGTAGATGTGCAACACAAGTCATTACAACATGCTGTAGTTTACTTTGGAAGGAAGCTTTTCATTCTGAGATTAACACCAAAAAACAACAACCTCGAACTGCAGGAAATAACTAATAAATGTGATGTGATGTCAAACAACTTTTTTTTTCAAGCAGTTTAAGATTTTTCTTTATTTTCCCAGGGAGAGCATAGTTGCCAGATAACCTACACCTCGGTCGCAACATCATAAATTACCAATAAGTAAAACCTGGGGGCCTTGGTGTCAGATCCATTGCCTGAACATCCAGCAGGATATTTATACATATTTGGCAGGACAGTTTGACTTTAACAAAGAGACCTCTGGGTGGAATTTGTTTCCAGCAGAGTTCCGGAGTTTTCTGGTTTGGATTCTGATCCAGGATTTGGGTATTTATTGAGAGACAGAAGACCAATAGCAGTGAGACCAAACTGGACCCATACAATTATATATTTTGATAGGCTGTTACTGTTTATGGAGAGTCTATAAAGTGTGCATGAGAGCAGTAGCTGGAAGAGACTTTATATTTGGAAATTGTGACTGTAATGGAGCTCTGCTCAGTTTTCATTGATATAACATTTGATACTAATTCAGACTCCTCTCTGTCTGAAGGCAGCACACCAGAATTAATAGTTATTTATATATATATATATATATATATATATATATATATATATATATATATATATATATATATATATATATGCCTTGACCAAAACACAGTATTTGAAATAAAAGGGCACTGGGACAGCGCTGACCTCCAGCAAGGCAAACCCGGTCTCACAATGTTAATGCATCGTGTTAATGCACAGCGATGTTGCTTGTATGGTGTGTAATGTGATGTCGTAAATTGTATTGTCACATGATAGATTGTAGGACCCCAGGAAGAATAGCTTTTAGCTTATGCTGAAGCTAATGGGGATCCAAATAAAACAAATAAACAAAAACACAGTTCTCACAAAATGTGTTTTTTTATGGATGTAACGCATGTAATCAAAGGAGAAGTACAGAGGTGGACAATGCGACAGTAAACTCCAGGAACATCCGTCTCTAATTTAGTGACAGTGAGTGTGTGATGGTTACTTGTTTATGCTTTAGAACTGCATTCAATCAAATAGCAAATTGATGAGTTTTTCTTTCACTCACTCCACATCCAATGCTAAAGCTGTGAATGAAGCTGCTAGCAAGTAGTAGCAGCTGCATGGTTTGTGTTTGACCACCCTGGTAGTCTGTGGGCCATACAAAAGTATTACCTCTAGCATACTTTTCTGGCAGCATGAACTATGGCAGAGGCAGTACATTAAGACACTGATTCTGCTTATTGAAGTGCAGGTGGATGAGTAGTTGAAACAGGGTTTAAATGTGCATGTTGGGGCGACCTCCAGCTCACCCGATACATGCGCCCCATGTAGGCTGTGTCCTCAGCAAGCGGCTGTTGTGCATTACATTATTGCTCTGCTATTGCTATGGTCAGACAGACACAGAACCTTGTTTTGGGCTCTGGTCTCTCTGCTCTTAATGAAAGATGGAATCTGAAACTAAGTGAAAAACACTTCTGATTAGGCATAAACCTCACCATTTTCGACTTAGTTGGGCTGGGAGCTGCTTTTAAAGTCAATTTAACAGTCCCTAGTCTATATACACAACATTCCACTTTCGGGATTGCTCTGGTGCTGTTGGAAATTCTGCCAAATGTCCCTCTTTTTCGGCCTGATGTCTGTTACCTTTCGCTTTCCTTGTGTTGGCATTCTAAATTCCAGTGGATTTATGAGGACTATGGTTAATTCAATTCAATTTGATTTTATTTATAGTATCAAATCATAAATAGGGTTAGACCACACTATAATTTACAAAGACCCAGCATTTCCAATTGTTCTCCCAAGAGCAAGCATTTAGTGCAACAGTGGCGAGGAAAAATATCCTTTTAGGCAGAAACCTCGAACAGACCCAGGCTCTTGGTGGGAAGACATCTGCCGGTGCCGGTTGGGGGTATGATGAACTGTTGCAATTATAGTAACAATAAAGATAATGGAACTATGACTAGAAATAATAGCTGTAGCAGTTCAGGGAGTAGCAGGGTATGGCAGGGCATAGTAGGGTGTAGAAGGGCACCGAGCAGGACCACGGCAGCAGCTGTAACCATGATTTAAGTGCCACCCTGATCCAAGGAAAACTCAGAGTCGATAAAACATAAGGACTCTGGGGAATAAGCTCCCAGGAGCTACATTAGTAACATGCATTACTGGGACATGAATACACACAGATAGAAAAAGAGAGGAGAGAGGTGCTCAGTGTGTCAAAGGAAGTCCCCCGGCAGTCTAAAACTATAACAGCATAACTAAAAGCTGGTCCAAGGCAAACCTGAGCCAGCTCTATAAGTGTTGGTAGATGAATCTGATAACTATGAAAAGAAGCAGAGAAAAGAAGGGGTGCTTTGTCTGTAGCAATACACCCTCCCCCGCCGATCTTGGCGAACACTGCAACTCCTCACTCCCTAACTATAAGCTTTATCAAAGAGGACAGTTTTAAGTTTACTCTAAAATGTGGTAACGGTGTCTGCCTCCCCGAACCCAGACTGGGAGCTGGTTCCACAGGAGATGAGCCGATAGCTGAAGGCTCTGGCTCCCATTCTACTTTTAGAGACTCTAGGAACCACAAGTAACTCTGCATTCTGGGAGCGCAGAGCTCTAGTGGGACAATAAGGTACTATGAGCTCTTTAAGATATGATGGTGCCTGACCATTAAGAGCTTGGTAGGTCAGGAGAAGGATTTTCAATTCAATCCTGAATTTTACAGGAAGCCAATGCATATAATGTAAGCTAGTACAGGAGAAATATGATCTCTTTTCTTAGTTCATATCAGTACACACGCTGGAGCATTCTGGATCAGCTGGAGAGTCTTAAGGGTATTGTTTGACCATCCTGATAATAAGTAATTACAATAATCCAGCCTAGAAGTATCAATTGCATGGACTAGTTTTTCTGCACCTTTTTGAGACACTATATGCCTAATTTTGGCAATGTCTCCTCAGATCTCTGCAGGGTAAATCCAGAAAGCTAACTAGACTATCTGTCCAATCTGACTTTTCTCTTGCACAACTAAAACAACCTTTGAATGTACACATGTTCGACCAAAACAAGTTCCTTCCCGAGGCTATTTAGCAGAGGCACCGTTGCTATGTCCGGCGCTTAGCGCCGCCCAAGACGATTGTGATTGGTTTAAAGAAATGGCAATAAACCAGAGCACGTTTTTCTCCCATCCCAGAATGCTGTGTGGACTAGCCAGGTCCTTCCTCTGCAGCACTCTGGATGTGTTATCTCTTGTTACTTCTAGTTAAAAGCCGAGCACCTTAATTTTGGTCAGTTTGAAGACATAGAAGTTAATGGAAGTATGAATCAAACAGGTTAAAAGAGCATTACAATAATCTAAACAAGACGAAATAAAGGCATGAATAATCATTGGCATCTCAAATTTAGTCGACACAGATCTTAATTTAGCAATGGTCCTCAATAGGAAACAAAACATCAACACACAAGCTGGCATTATAATTCTCAAGAGACAGGGATTGGTCAAAGATGACACATATATTACAAATATTACGCCGAGCACAAGCACTTAACAAGCCCAAATACTGCTGAATGTCAGGAATTGAACTTTCAGGGGCAATTATAAGAGCGTCTGTTTTTTCAGCATTTAACAGGAGACAGTTGTCAGCGAGACAACCCTGATTGCTTCCAAACATTTATTAAAAATTGACAATTGGTTAAAATCATGGGGAGCAAAATAACTGAATGTCATCGACATAAAGATGATAAGAGAGGCCACTATAATGGCTAATACTATGTCCAAGAGGCACCATGTATGGGTGAACAGCATTGGACCTAAAACAAAACCCTGTGGGACATAACAAGACATTATGTTGATGTGTTGTAACAGACAAAAACTCACCCACAGAGACAAAGAAACTTTGTCTGGAAAGATAGGATGAAAACTAATCCAGGGCAGATCTGGAAATACCCACCACCTGGTTTAAAAGGATACTATGATTGATGGTAACGAAAGCAGAGCTGAGGCCGAGGAACACCAATAGAAAACATTTCCCATCATCTGCAGCCATTGTAATGTCATTAGTGACTCTAAAGCTACCTACACATAATCAGAGGTGAACCCACGAGGAAGTGTGCAGAGCATATCGCAGGCACACAGGCAAAGTACAACGCAGGTTTAAAACATCACTGCTTCTGGCTTTGGTTGCGCTTTGAAAGGTCAGCCGCAACGAGAATGTTGAAATCATTTTAACTTTGAGCGCAGCGCACAGTGCAGTTTCAAGCGGTGCACTATGCCAAGGGTAGCGCTTCCTCTGAGCTGTCTTCACCGCAGAAAACAATAGCACAGCCAGCGTAGAGTGGTTTTACCGTCAATCATGTGTAGAAGAGCTGTTTCCATAGAATGGGATATTGGAGAGGAGATTCCATATATACTAGATTAGCAAGAAAAAAGCTTGGAAAAAAAAAAATCAGAATAAACTTCTCAAATAACAGAATATGGAACAGTTCATAGTAGGGCTGGGCAATCATTCAATTTGATAATTTATCGTCTTTCAGTGGAATCATATCTTGATGAAATCATATCGAGATATCGTGACATACAATTACGTTGTATAAATTGATAATAACAAACACATACTAACTCAATATTCTCAGAAAACCTGTTGTGAAACATTAATTGATGATTAATTTATGAAAAATCTCATTGTAAAGAATATTTTGTGAAAGGCTGTGATTGTCAACCCTACAATATCGTCGCAATATCGATATCGATGTATTTGGTCAAGAATATCGTGATATCAGATTTTCTCCATATCGCCCAGCTCTAGTTCAGACCAAAGATTCGAGATGAGTTGAAACTTGCATGTACTTGTAATGCGCCAGTCTGCAATGTTATGAAATCTGACTACGTTTTCTGGGGAAGGAACCGCCAACCCCCCGCTTAATATGTGTACCCCCCAATGTTGAAGCGAAACCTATGCACTTGAGCCCTGGGATTGTGAGTCTTCAGAGAGAGGTCAATCCCTGGAATTTAAGAAAAAGAGGAAACATAACTAGCGTGAGGGTCTGGGGAAGTTTCTGAGCATGGCAATCGATGTTCCACCCCAGCTATCAGTCAGGACTTGTATGCTTTGTGCAGAAAGCTGTCTGCCTGTGCTCCCAGAAGCATGACTGCTGCCTCCCCTGTGACTGTTGCTGAAGTGTCCTTCTGGAGAAGAAAAGAGGAAGTGCTTTGATGCTCCTGTGGGTGCTTTCCATCTCATCCCCCCGCCCCCCTCCGCTCCCCCGTCTGCTGGCTGACATTGCTCATGTGTAACGGCTGACTACTCAAAAGAGATTATCACTGCTGTTTCAAGTAGCATAGGTCTCACATCAACTGATTTGTCTGTGATACTATAATTAACATTGAGTAAATTCAATTGAAATTTCTACAACGTGACTAACATGAAATCTATCAGTTATAATTTAGCATTTTGGTCAGGGAGGGAACAGATGAAAGTTATTTGCAGAATAGTAATGTTTTGACTCATTGTAATCAACATCAACTTGACATATAGGCATGGGCGTAATTTTATCTAACAGTTGGGAGGGGGATAATAAACAAACAAAAGCAATTTTTGAAGTGGACACAAATAATACAGCCAACATTGTACAGTTATAGGAAATGTGTAGTTGTGGAACTCCAGTAAGTAGGCTGGCAAGCCGTTTTAGTCACTTTAAACATTGGATGAAGTGATTTTTTTCTTTAATAGAGATGATGCAGAACTGAGAACTGAATCTGAATTTAAGACTGCTGTGGGTTAAACCCCTAATTAAAAAAACAACACCGTGATCCATTCTTTAAAAAACTAGTATCGACCTGTCTCTAACATGTCTCTAACCTTTCATTCTTTTCAAAAGTACTTTGAATAGTGGTGTCTCATAGACTGGGTCAACCCAGCCCGATCTGCCGGAAATTTGATTTCTCCCTGCAGCTCAGGCTGGAAACCTGTACTTTTTTCTATCCTGCTTCCGTTACAAATTTGCGGGAACCAATCACAAACTGGCTTATCCACCTGGCGCCCTATTGGCGGGTTTAACAAGTTGACGATAGAGAAGCGACCAAGCAGCTTCTTGTTTACATTCAACATGACGGCCACCGAAGCACAGCAACCTGTTGATGCCGCTGTCGCTGCTACGTCCCCTGGATCGTTGGTCTGATTGGTTGAAGGACTATCCAATTGTGTACAGAGTCATTTGAACTATGCCTGTCGATCATGCCTCTTGTGCAGAGAAAATGTTCAATCTTAAAAGATTGAGCTTGGTCTGGTGATAGCCAGACTAGGTGTCTCAACAACGTTCAGCCCATATGTTCAATAGTACTATATTTTAAGCTTTTCAGTCTGCATTCCACTGAAACTGCACTTTTTCTTTTGGCCTTATTCAGCATATTAACAATGCCACTCATGTACTAGGGCATACTCTTGACCAAATTATGTTCAATGGGTTCTCTATTGATAAGCTTAAAGCACCACCAAAGCACTTTTCCTCTTTGGCCCCCCTTGGCGCTCCTGTTTTCATATATTTAAAAAAAAAATATTATTATGGTCACCACGTCATCTATAGTCCTGTTAAATTTCTTTTTAAAATTGTTATTTTTATAATTGTCATACCTGCCCAGGGACTACAGGTGGAAATTAAAAATTGTTGCTATAATCTGGCCCAAGACATATTCCCTTGTATTACAAGTTTAATTTCTATTTGTGCATTGTCCCTGTTTCAAATAAATAAATTTCCAATTCCAATTCCAATTCCCTACAGGTTGGAAGAGGAATTGTGTCCATCATGTCTCATTCCAACTACAGATCCGCTACCCGATCTGGCAAACTTGCATAGTGCGGTTATAGCCGATAGAGGGCCACAAAGAGAATGCAGAAGTGCCGTTCACCCTGTTACAAGTTGATGAACCACTGAAATGATTTTGGAAACATTATTTTAAGGTACAAAATAATCTTTGGTGTTGCTTTAATGTTGAGGATTAGGGATGGGCAATATGGCCTAAAATCCATATTGCGATATACATTGCAGCCTCTTGCAATAACGATATATATCACGATATATAAATTATAATATAACCATTTCAGAACAGGTTACATAGACCCTAAGGAAAGCCAAACTGCTATATGTATATTTTTTTTTAAAGAGAAAGACACGTAGTTTGTAGTTTTGAGAACATTTATTGTGCAAAACTGTAATTATACAACATAATGTTGCAGATAATTAAAATTCAAGTACACTAGTTACAGATACTTTAACAAAGAAAGAGCTTAATGTATTGTTTTTCTTTCCTTTAGTGCAAACCATTCTAAAAGGCACTACACTTCGTTTAAGTCCTTGGTTCTTAAATGCCACCCAAGATGCAGAGAACAGGAAAAACTGGTGTCTTTTAAGTTAAGGAACAGACACTGTACTGAAAATATTTTCAGTATTAGGCAAAGATGCACAGATACTGTGACAACATATTTCAAACATAAAGTTTCTTACCTGCAGCCTAATGTAACACATTTGGTTTTAAACATTTTTTTTCTCTTAATGAAATGAAAACTGGTGTCTTGTTTATAAAGGAACCAATACTGTGAATTAGGGAAATACTTCTAGTATTAGGCATGGCTATTTCAAATAAAGAAAATTATTCCAAGTGTAGTGCACAGATACTTAAAATGAAAACATAATAAAGTGCAAAATGAAAGCACAATATTTGTTTTTAAATAGAGAAGATACTTCCAGTATATCACATATCACAAATCACGTCAACTAAAGAATATGTTTCAAGTATAAAAGTTTCTTTACAGTAGTGCCATGCCATAGACAGTAAAAAGTGCAAAACAGTGACAGAGCACACTTGTACACACACACACACGTACACACACACACACACAGACACACACATGGCCATATGTTCAGCGGGGAAGTACGACGTCTGCAAACACCGGCTGCCAAGATTCCAATCGTCCGTTATATAGTGAATTGTCAGGCTGATGAAGGCTGATGTTGCACCGGCCTTTTTCACCAGCTCCTCCGTTTCGCTTTCAGCCATGTTTACTCAAGATAACAATGATGCGTCGCAGACGGTTGCAGCTCGTGACTAAATTCCGCGGGTAGATTGCGTCATCAACATGCAGTATTGCAATATATCGCAATAAAATTAAAATCTCTATCGCAGGCCAATTTTGTATCGTTTATATTGCATATTGTTTCTATCGCCCATTACTATTGAGGATGCATGTTTTTTCGACCACATGCCTCTTGTATACAATGCCACCTTTTCTAGTCCTCTGTGTTCTGTTAAAAAGCCAGATATTTTCAGCCACAGCACGGAAACAGCACTATTAAAAGTATCAAACGATCTGTTACTCTCTGATGACTCTGGGGAAACGTTGTATTAGATCTCAGTGCAGCCTTTGACACTGTGGACCATGACATCCTTTTGAGACGTCTTGAACAGTGGATTGGTATTATGGGTACAGCATTAAACTTGTTTAAATCACATCTTAGTTTCAGGACATTCTCAGTAGCATTAGGTCAGTTTTCCTCATCCACTGCCCCTGTCACTTATGGTGTCCCTTAAGGTTCCATCCTGGGTCCAGTTCTTTTCTGCCTGTACATGCTTCCTCTTGGAAACATTATTAGAAAATACAACATCTCCTGTCATTTCTACGCTGACATAGCTGTATGTGTCGCTGAAATCTAAGGACTCCCTACAGCCTCTCCTAAAAGACATTAAAGGTTGGATGGCAAATTACTTCCTTCAGCTAAACAATAACAACACTGAATTAATTATCTTTTGTCCAAAAATCAACTCACCAGTATGCTAGGCCACCTCACCCCCCATTAGTCACATGCAAAAAACCTTGGTATCATACTTAACTATGAACTCTATCTTGACAACAAATCAGTTCTGTTGTTAATAGTTACTATCAGTTAGGAACCATTTCCAAACTCAAGCCAATTTTGTCCTTTAACCCTCTGAGGACCAAAAAGGCACCGGCGAGTCAAAACAATGTTTGACAACACTCGTATTCAAAAAGCAACATTGCAAAAGTTTCCTTTTAGACATTTTATTCATATATTACAATACTTGTGTGACCCCAAGACTTTTGTAAATGCATTTCAAGCACCAAAACATCTGACTGTAGCTTTGTTTTCAAAAGCGAACATCAACTTTTCAGCTTTAGGGCCAAATTATCTCTTTATACATTGCTCTGGAACACATTTGGGCCCACTTTACAGAAAGCTGAGTTTGTTCTGAACATTTTGATATGAAACACATTGGGATCAGTTATATAAAAGACCCTTAAAAGGTGAATTTAAAAAGATATGTAAAAATGCCCTTTGACCTCAGAGGGTTAATGATTTGGAAAAAGTCATAATGATTTCATTACATCCAGGCTGGACTATTGTAACTCCCTTTTTTAGGCCTTTCCCAGTCTTCATTACAGTAAGTCTCCTACAGATGGTCCAAAATGCAGCTACAAGGATGTTGACTGGTACTAAAAAATGTGAGCACATCACTCCAGTGATAGCCTCTCTTCACTGGCTCCCTGTCCACTTCCGAATCCAGTTTAAGACCCTGCTGATCACCTTCAAGGCTGTTAATGGTCAGGCACCATCTTATATTATGGATCTTATTCACTGGCACTCAGTGGTCCGAGGTCTCTTAAATCTGATGACAGATCTCTCCTGTATGTCCCTGGATCTTGGCTCAGACTAAAAGGTGCATTTTGGGAACTGATGTGCTCCCTCCATTCCTGTTTTTAAATCTAGGTTAAAGACACATTTTTACTCACTGGCCTTTTTATCACACTAATCCCTCAATCTGCTATAATTTTTATGATTCTGTATTTGTAAATTGGTGCTTGTTGTCGTTGGTTACTTACTTTACTTACTTACTTATTGAAACATCTAACTGTAACATTAACAGATAACATCTACTACATTTACATGTTTCCATCCTAAGCTCAGCAGACTGTTATAGCCTTTCTACGCCAGTAAATATTTTAGCAATTAAAACACAAACAGGTCTAAATGCTGGCCTGCAGCTAACTGTCAGCTGAGAAAACATAAAAGCACCTCTTGTAATCGCTGCAATTGAGGGGCTAATCAGTCGCTCTCAGAAACAGCTCAGCCTGGCAGGGATCAGTGAAATACCAGCCTAATGCTCCATACTCTCTACAATGTCACTTCACATCCCACGCTTCCTCTATCACTGCCTTTTTATGAAACTATACTATACGTTTACTACCACAAGTAAACTGCTAATTTATTCTCAGCTCTGATAGTCAACACACTTCTCTGCTCTGAGCGCTGACACCGTCTCTCTCTCACGTACACACTAAGCACTGAGCTGTTCCTTAAAGAACATTTCACCGGTATTATAACACGATGATAGCCTGCCAGAGTTTCCTGTATTTGGTCCGAAGCCCGAACCATCCAAAAAATGCTTTCACACTAGAAACGAACGGGACTATGGTTCAGATTGATACGGCCAGACCAAATTTGGTTCGTTTGGTCCGAACCGCGGTCACGGGAAGGTTTCACACTAGTAATTTTGGTTCGGATCAAACTGAAAAGTCCGAAAGTCCGGACCAAATGAGGTAGGTGTGAAAGCCACCTAACTCAATCAGCTTTGCTGTGGCAAAATCTGACTGTCAAATTTTTCAACTTTTGTTTCTCTGCTGCTGTCTGCTGCCATTTCAGTGTCAGATTGGTACAGCCCTCCTCCACCCCAATCACCTCCAGTTTTCATCACAACAGAACCCTTGGGTCCTTCCACCGAGCCCATCAGAAGTTCTGCTCCATTTGTCGTGTCAAATCTTTCCATGGCTTTCTTCGATGGTCACTATTTTTCTGCTGAAAAACTTAAGCTAAAGATTGTGTTGTTACTATGACAACCGGCGAATGTGAGTTATAATGTGGTTAGCTGCATATTAAACAGAGCTTTTAATACGGTGATTTCCGTATTTATTGTTTGTTTTTTTAAGATTACAAACATGTAACAGAGAAAACCACTCTAAGATCAACATAAAATGAACATAAGATCAACATAACATCTTAGGGCATGAAGGAAGGACACATATGATTGGACAGACATTACATCATCTTAAAAAGTGAGTGTAATAATGATAGCGAAGTTCAAGAAAGTGCTGGTGTATTTATTGCACTTTGCTCTGTTGTGCTAAGATTTACTATTAAAGTTCAGCAGCTATTATTTTATTAGATAGTGCAGATAGAGGGGAAAGGGGGGAGAGAGAGGGGATGAAACAGTTTTATAACTGGTTAAAAACTTCTCAAAGTCACAGTAAATAGTAGTCCACTTCTTTGTTTTGGTACAGTAGTTACAGGTTTTTAGAAGCCAAGCCAAGGTACGGTATGCAATGTTCACACTAATTAAACAAACAGTACTTTGGGGGTCAAGTGTACTCTGATCTGGGCCCAGGTCCCTGATATGAAATGCCCCTTACTGCATTATATTCCCTTATACTTTTTATTTTTGAATTGTCACCTGTCTCCTGAATCTTGTGTTTTCCTTCACATAAATAAAGATGTTTTCACCATAAATTGGTGCATAAAAATGTATCAGAATGAATCATTTCCTAATGAAGTCTTTTGCTCAAAACTTCCTGGGGGAGGAGGAGGACCTACTCTTGATATTTGTCCCCCCTAAAGGCCCAATCGGAGCCAGGTATATAAGTATAAGATACGGAGGAGTACAGCAGATGCATATCCCAAGACCAGCACAGCTGTATCTGTGTTAATAAAGTTGGTATGGGAACAGTTGCTCTATAAAGCCCCAGTGCCAGCAGTAACCCCCAATTAAAGGCTTTGCTGGTGTTTCTTTGGCATAAATCACAAGTTTAACCCCAGGGAGCGTTGGGTCCTGCCCTCCTCAGCTGTCTATGTTTATATTTAGTGCTGCAGGCAGAAAGATGGAGCTGTGGTGTAGGGTTACTGTGAAACCCAACCTGCAGGGCTGTTTTGTCATTTGGCCCATATTTTTTTTCTCCCTCAGTGGTCCCTGTGCAGGTATGTACTGTATCAGATACTCCCTCCCTGGCATGGGAGCGTATGGTTTTTGCTGTTACTAGAGGCTGAACCCATAATATAGTCCATAGCATTTCTTAATCTCCATCTGTCAGCTCGATATGTTCACTGCACACACGTTCCCGGTGCCTACACCAGGTTTATTACCAATACTTAGTGCATCACACTGGAACTTTATCAGGGGCACAAACACTTCTGACTTCACGTCTTTTCCTGCTGTCAGACTGAAATCAAAGCAGTGATGCAGTATAATGTGAAAATCATTAGAATTTTAATTTCCATGATTGGGATGTTAAAACAATTATGTAAAATAAACACCAACACATTAAACACATTTAAATTGTATTTCACATTTAAAAAATTGTTAAGTGTATTAATGCACTATAAAAATAATACTGTGGTGAACATTTTTGTAAGGGGTGCTTAGAAAGGTCCCGTGTATGCACATAATGTGCCTGAATATAAACAACCTATGGTCCTATGCCTATGTGCTTCTTTTTGATTTTGAGTACTTCTATACTTTATAAATGTTTCATTTTACAAAGATGAGTGATCACTTGGCTTGGTAGTCAGGTGTTACATCAGCAAAGAGAATGATAATGTCAATATCTGCGCTCTGTTTTCCTCTGTGGAAGGATTCTTCATTATGTTCTGTTTTTATAATAAAATGTGGTCAAGGATGGCACCAGACGTGGAGGTCCTCCCTCTCCAGCTGCTGCTGACTCCTGGCCAGACAACCTTTGACCTTTTCCAGGACGATGTGCCGACCATCCTTCAACAGAGACAGGATAGCCAGGAGTGTCAAAACTCAAATTCACTAAGGAGGGCCACACTGGAAAATGAGAATCACATCAAGTTTATTGCTTTGTCTTTGAAAAAGTCAAATATGTAGTCTTCTTTCTTACACTTTGGTCAAATTAAATGTCGAAGGAAATGCCAAAAACGTTGGAAAAAGCATCAAATGGCAGCTAAAATCCGTCAAATGTCGTAAAAAGTGTCAAAACCGTTGAAGAAAGTGAAAAAAATTAGGCGGGCCAAAATTAATTGATATTGGGGCCGGATCAAAATTTGTGAGGGGCCGGATTTGGCCCACAGGCCTTGAGTTTGACACATGTGTCCTATACCATACTGTACTGTATATAACCATTTGTTATCTTGGGACCCAAGTTCCACAACAAGGTCATATGATGCCAACTGATCTATCTCCATACCAACTGAGCATACTTCAATTTGCTAATAACCTACAGATGCTTTTGAAAGTAAAAAAACCCAACTTGAGTTAAGATTATTTTGTGACGTTTCTATTGTATGCTATTGTAATACTATTTAGTGCACAGAGTCAGTTCTGTTTAGACTTTGCTCACTTATAGAACCAGTGTATTAGTAACAGTCAGCCTGAAAGTGAGCTGAAACTTTGGAGAGCTTCAAAGGTTGAAATATATAGACCCAGAATGTATGTGTTTCAAAAAGGTAACTGGGAATGTACCAAATGAAAATTGTAACGACATCTAGACCTTGCAGATGGATATTTCACCTTTTTTTCTGTATTCAAAGACAACAACAGGATGCATCATGGACCTCTATGCAGCTTCCTCTCTGTACAGTACAGCGTTTCTTGGTGCTCTATTTAGGGTGGGAAGCACAGATTAAGAAGGTTTTAGCACTGTCTGTAATATCCCCTTCCAGCTAGGATAACCTTGTTTTAACCTTGAACTTCATTCTTTGACTTATCAGGGCATCTTCTGCTTTCCTTTCAAGAACATTTCTTTTTTTATGTCTAGATATCAGGAACAAGGACATGTTCTTCACAAGAGACTGCAAGATAAATGACATCCAAAAATGAATGGGCCAGGTTCACGAAAGAGAACACACAGGGAACAGCAGATATGACGCAAATTACTGGATAAACTCTATCAATAACAGACGTTTTACGACCACAAAATTATGGCTGAAATTTACCAAGCGGTATCAAAATATTTTCTCAGTAACCCTGAGAATATGTTTCAATATTTGCTCCACTTTAGTAGTTTTTCCAATTCCTCTCCTCAACAAGGGAAATCAAGACTTAAATGAGCGAGTTGTAAATGATCATCTGGCAGACTGAGGTTAGAGCTATAAAATGAGCTGAAGGTGGTCTGACTCAGACCTTCCAAAGGCCAATCCAGGTCAGTGAACCACAGTCAGAAGCCACCACTGGTTTCCAGGGGGCCATTCCAGGATTTGGGGTGGGGTGGCACAGGGGGGACCAATAATCAGTCAGAGTGGAGGCCCATGGGGATTTTATCAGAATACAGCCTAGACAATCTGCTTAGAAATATAGGAAATATTGAATAGGATAGTACAACACAATGTCTGACGGAGCCACGGTGCCTCTGCTAAATAGTCTCAGGAAGGAACTTGTTTTGGTGGAACATGTGTACGTTCAAAAGTAGTTTTAGTCGTGCAACAGAAAACTCAGATTGGACAGATAGTCTAGCTAGCTGTCTGGATTTACCCTGCAGAGATCTGAGGAGCAGTTAACCATAGTCCTCACAAATCCACCAGAGTTTAGAACGCCAACATAAAGAAAGAGGAAGACGACAGAAATCCGGCCAAAAAGAAGGACATACGGCAGAATCTCCAGTGGCAACGGGTCAATCCCGGAAATGTAAGCTCGTGGATATAGACTAGGGAGATGGTAACTACCTTTGGGGTGGACTTTGGGCTTTTTACTTTGTAAAGCTATTACATGCAAAAAAGATTTTATAACACAATAAAGGAAAGGGAAAAATATGAGCTCTTTAAAACCAGGTCAGAACAGACCCTTTGATTAAGCCAGGCGATGTGGTGTTGCTTTACCTTTGGCATGAAGCTCAATGGACTGCAGTGAGCTGAGACAGCAGGGGGCTGGGGGATATGGCAGATGGTATGTATGGGTTAACACCTTGGTTAACTGATCCCACAAACAATAGCTGATTACAAAATGATGTTTGGCTTGCATTGAGAGTGACTATTCTACATGAACAGGCACTTGACGCCTGTTCAGAAACAATGTGGGTCAAAGCAGCCCAGACTGAAATGGATACAGTTTGGGCTCAACAGTTGGGTATGGACAGCTGATCTGCAGATACAGGAAGTTTGTCCAGGAGTATTATACAAACCTCACACAGCTTTGTTACATTGCAGTCCAGTCCACGTGGTCAAAAGTATAGCTGACATAATGAGTCAATTTAAACAATTTTGATCATATTATTTTCATTCTATTTCACAAAAACATTCCCTGCTTTCAGCCTGTCAAAGGTGTAGATTGGTGTTTTGAATTCTCTCTGATAGTAAATTAAATATGTTTGAGTTCTGGACTGTTGGTCAGATAAAACAAGCAATTTAGAGAGATCATCTTTAGGTCTGGGAAATTGTGATGGACATTTTTTTCTGACATTTTATAGACCAGGGGTCTTCAACATTTTTTAAGCCAAGGACCCCTCTAACTGAAAGAGAGACAGATCAGGGACCCCTACTACATATATTGTATAAAATGAAGTTGTATTATAAACTGGTCGTACAATAATATGTGGGCAGCCTAAAACCTTTATACATAAACTGTTTGCATAGAATACAAAGCTATTCAAATAATAATTGTTGGCATGATTTTATAAATCATCTTTTAATGTTAAACATACATGTGGCACAGTGAATCCTCAGGATTAACTATCTTTGGATGGCTAGTTTAGTGACGACCTTACCTATAGGCCAGTAAGCCTATCATCAGTGGGGATTTATATTTGCTAATAATATGTTAGAATTATGTTAAGACATTTTGATTAATGAAAATACTTTGAAATACTGACAATAATTGTGTGCCCCCCCCCCCCCCCCCCCCCCCCTGCAGTCACTCTGAGGACCCCCTAGGGCAGTGGTTCTCAAACTTTTTTCAATAATGTATGAATGTTGAATTGTTTCTTTAAGCCAAGTATCCCCTGACCAGCGCTAATCATTTTTGGTAGAACAAAAGTCTATATAAAGAGGAAGAATACAGCGCTGTCAGCGATAAACTTACTACTGGAAAACATTTAAATGCTGATAAGAAAAGGAGACAAAAATTTGGAAAAAGACAAAACCTTGGAAAAAGATGGTAGAAAGAAGGAAGAAAGGCAAGAATAGGTTGAAAATAGTATCAAAAACCTCAAAAACAGTGACACAACTTTGAAAAAAGCGAGAAACTTAGAAAGTAGAAGGACAGGAGAAGGAAGGAAGGCAAGAACAGGTCCAAAGAAGGAGACACAAATGTCAAATTTTTGGTAGGAAAAAAAAAAGTCTACATAAAGAGGAACAATGTTCTGGACAACAGCCTTGTAACTATTAAACATTTTGTTAAATATCTCACGTACCCCCTTCAGTCCTCCAAAGTACCCCTAGGGGTACACATACCCCATTTGAGAAACCCTGACCTAGGGGTCCCAGACCCCTGTTAAAGAACTCTGTTATAGGGCAAAGGATTAATTGTGAAAATAACAATGATGAATCAATAATGAAAACATTGTTGTTAGCTGCAGCTCTAATCAAAAGAAACAAAAGTGTATAAGCCTTTTTTCATCTTCATGACATATATGTTGCAAATTCAATATCACAATTTTAGGTTTATGTTGACATCAAAAGGATGCACAGGTAGATTGGGTGTAAAATGCTCTGCTGTTTTAGGGAGCTCTGACAGAATTGATGACGAACTGTACACCTGCATGAATATGATTGGATGTTACCAGTCAACCGGGTAGCCTAACAGCTGATAAGCCACTGATAGAATGTGTATGAGGTCAAACAACAATTGAGACAATGAGTCTCAGTAATTTTCTAACAGTGATTTGACACACACACACACACACACACACACACACACACACACACACACACACACACACACACACACACACACACACACACACAGATCTTCAACTATTGCTATTTCATTTTAAGATTATTTTCTATTGGATATTGAAGTTCATAAATAAGGGTTTTGGCATGGCTGGCCTAGTGGCGGTATATCCATGGTGGTATTGGAAGGGGGATTTCGTTCTTGCATGTTTTCTTTTGTTGTGCATGAACAATGCAAATCAAATCAGACCCTAAATATGGATGTAAACAATGCACAATTTAAAACGTTTAAAAAAAAGAAACTGCTTTGCAAATGCTTTATTAGGGAAGAAATGCATTCTACAAATTTTAAACCTTAAAGCATTTTGGTGAGAATGTATGTCCTCCACAGGGCACCTCCCCCCCCCCCCCCCCCCAGGCCATCTTCCCCAGCCTTTTGGGGGTAATTTTTAACAGTTAAAGACCTGAAAATGATCAAATTCCCAGTTTAACCCTTGGATAAAAACGTAAACCTCTTTACATGGAATGGCCGTTAAATGAGGTTATACACTGTTGTGTTAAATGGATGTCTGTGCCAACTAATTGTATCCATGCTGGAGTGTAGCAGACGCTCTGAAAGCCTCTCATTACAGCTGAGCACTCGCTCTGTTGACTCAGGTGCTGTTCGTCTTATTAATGACCATTGCAGGAGTTTGTGGGTGGTAATTTTGGCGAGGGCAGGTCGATTCATATGTCTATATGAGCGACAACTTAAGTGCATCTCTGACCAATGTGGCTCTTTTTAAAAGGTAAAGTTAGGAGCCAAATGAAATACAAATCAATTGATGAATTTTGTACAATACAAAGAGCTCGTTATTGTTTTTTTTCCCCCCACGTCTTTCAGTGGCCTTGTAAATTGAATAGTAATAGCACGTTGCTATAGTGAGAACATTTTTCACCTGACGTCTTCCCTGCAGCAGTTAAGAAGTCCTGGGAAACAGTCCATGTCCTCTGGTGGGACAGGTACACAGGGAGCCATTGCTTCTCCTCTCATACCTCTAGGCAGGTCACATAAATTCACATCAGTGTGAGTCAAGCTTGATCTGCTGCCATTGTGTTGTTTGACATGGCAGCCGCTCTGAAGAGGGGTGACATTTGATGGCCACCGCCTGATGAGCCAGTAAATGATGTTACATCTGTCTGTGGATCTCCAAGAAAACACAGCGGAAAACTGGTGAACTGAGCCAAAGCATACAATGTTAAAATAACATCTATACATCATTCAGTGTAGTACAGTAGCATTCAGCTGGCCACCATGGTGATTATGTGTTTGGTCATTAGCTGATTTGATGCAAAACTACCGTATTTAATACCATGCCTTCAGGGGGCAATCAAACATAGACAGAGCTCAGCATGCACAACATAACAACATTATTTGTAAAGCAAAATTTTGGTTTGAGCTTCATATCTATCAGTAACAATACCCTTGTAGACTTTAATAAGTCAGCAAACAGACCCCCCAGGTTAGTCGTACTTATTTGGAAGAAAAAACAAAGGTGAATAAAATTTGCAACAGTGTGTTTCCGGAAGGGAAAAATCCCATTTATTAAGGATTATAATGATAAGCCATAATGTCAATCCAAGATAGACTGACCCCGAGCTGTGAGGTTGTGAAACAGAGGTTCCTGCTCCAGCACAAGCTAGAAGTCTGTATGAAATCAACCTAATTTGAAGAAAAACATGTTTTATTCAAGATGTCATGGAGAAGTACTACACTACCTGCAATGCTAAGAGTAACAGCGACGTATCTGACCGGTGGAGTTCACTGTTACCATGGAAATTATTACCACACCCGCCAACCAGGGAACAGCTAGTGAGCTGCTAGCACTGAACTCTAAGATCCTTTTCATACACAGTCTTGTAACTTTGACTTTTCAAATGATTTATGGTCACGATTTATCTTGTAGCTGGTTGGCGTGTTTCCAGACTTAAAATTCTTTATATAAGACTAATAATAACTTTATTGTGACTATTATTGCCACCGTTCATCACACCCCCAACCGGCACCGTCAGACACCGCCTACCAAGAGCCTGGGTCTGTCCCAGGTTTCTCCCTAAAAGGAAGTTTTTCCTCACCACTGTCACACTTACGCATTCATGCATGCTCTTGGGGGAATCACTGGAATTGTTGGGTCCTTGTAAATTATAGAGTGTGGTCTAGACCTACTCTATCTGTAAAGTGTCCTGAGATAATTCCTGTTATGACTTGACACTATAAATAAAATTGAATTGAATTGAATAAGCATTTTCGGAAAGGTCAATGGAGCAATGAAATGGGGAAAATCACTTACAGAACCGGAGCGTTCACAAAGTGGGCGGTCACTGTTGAGCTCTATAGAAACCTACTGAAGTGATATTTCAAAGTCTAGAACAACCATGCTAAAATGTTTCTTTGTGTTTTTCTGTTGTTTGTGTTAAGTGTACTGCTCTGTTCCTGCTCAGGTTTTATATGATCCTTTATATGTTATTCTATTTCAATATTAGTGTGCCTTTTTACACCTGCCCAGGAACATTAATCTCTGACTCAAGTCATTGTCAATTCTGCAATATGTGCCTGTCACAGTGGCGTAGCACAAAATCCTGGGCCCTATAGAAAGGCATTTTCTATGGGGCCCTCCCCGCATCCACAGCTATTCATTCTAGCATCTGTTTGGGTCCTTCACACATGAGGACCCTGGTTACTCAGTCCCCTTTTTCCCCCCCAGTCCGACGCCCCCGGCCAGACATACAGAGCAATTAAAGTTTCTGTTTGACCCATGGTGCAATAAGGACATGTACAACAAGTATAATATAAAAGATAATAACTATATACAAATAAAGATTAAAAAGATAAGTAATATATAAAATAAAAAATGAAAAAGTTAAGTAATATATACAATTAAAAAAGAGAAGTAATATGTACAATACAGTAATAAAAACTCATTTAATGTTTTCTGTTGATCAACAGGCCCTTCCCAGGTACAGAAATAAATTCAATAAAATGAAATAGAAAAACTCTGATATAAAAGACAATGGACATTTATGAACTTTTTGAACTAAAAATAATAAAAATCCCCTTCACCGCAATTCAGACACTGCGATCCTACTCAGTGTTCAGATGAGAATAAGCAGCAGAGAAGGATGCAGCCTGAGAGGAACGCCTACCATAGTGTCCTTGAGCTGACCATGTAAAATAATCATCTTATTGTCCTCAAACAGAAGAGCAGCTGCCGCCTTTTGTGATCACAAAAAGCCTAATTTCTCCAAATTGTCACAATATCAGTAGACTGAGGCGGACAACTTAGTGCCAGTAAAGAAAAACTGCAAGTGACGCACTGAAAAACAATCAAATCCTTGGTATTACAAAAGCAGTGTACAAACTGTATTTCCTCAGTGCTTGTGTTGATAATGGGGATATCCTGCTGGTGCAGATACCTCACGAGCCTTTCACTTCCGTTTCTATTTAAGTCCACTATCAACCATCCAGAGGTGGAGTCCGCAGCTGTTAATAGAATTTCCTTTCAAACTAAAAATATGTATTTATACTTGACAATTGTCAGTAAAGGCTGCTCTCTTCTTCTTTCTGCCTTTGAGCTGTCATCCTGACATCCTAAAGTCAGGAGGGCTACATGAGACTCTTTGTTTCTACCTAGTGCATCAGTGATAGACTAGTATTCCAACATATGATACATATAATATAAATGCCATTTGGGATAATACTACTAATAATAGTACTTTTAGGCCATTTTTGATATCATTTTCATCTGACAATTTTTTTCGACGTGTTTGTTGTCTTTTTCAATGTTGTGGGTTTTTTTTAAATCTTTGGCGTTTAAAAAAATGCATACATGCATACATCTCCCGCGACCTCCTTGGATCAGAGATCTTCAACAGGGGGTCCTCAGAGTTACTGTAGGGGGGCCACCAAATTATTGTTAATTTTTTTTTCTAAAACAAAAATGTCTCATTATAAATCCAAAATATTATTGGCAACTATAAATCAGCCTATTTGTGAAAAAAAAAACAACCTTTGATGTTAGGCTTACTGGCAGTGATGGGAATAATGGCGTTATAAATAACGACATTCTAAATAACGACATTATAAATAACGACGTTAGTTTTTTCACTAACGAGTAATCTAATTGATTGCTCTTCCCATCTTAATAACGCCAGTACCGTTACGGTCAAAAAATGCGGCGCGTTACTATAATTGAAGCTGGTTTTTTCATCAGACCAACTAGATCTCTGAGTCTGAGCCGAGAGGAAAAGACTTGTTTTTACTGTTCTTCCTTGGTTAGTGGGCAGTTCACGACGCAAGCACAGAAATGCTGACGATTGGCTGAGGTTGAGTAAAATGTTATGGTAAGCCAATCAGAGGTAGAGTTGGGCGGGTGTTCGAAAGCACGCATAGTCAGACACACAACGAACAACACAAGCGAGTCAGTCAACGAGAGAGAGACAGGTATGGCGTTATGAAATTAAGGAGAGGGTTAACTTCTCCTGCTCCAGATTTCACCGTGGTCAGAAAGAACAGGGGAGACACTTTGTTTCTCTCACTAGGACTCTAGAGTCGCTACTGGCACTGAAGATAATCACCGTCACTCTCTCACTTCTCCCTCGCTCTATCACCTACTCCCCACACACACACACACACACACACACACACACACACACACACACACGCCGGCTCGACGCACACACCAGCGCACAAGTATAAACATCAGGCCACTTACGTTATTTGCACTACAAATAGTGTATATATTTGTTATTTATTTTTGGCATAGTGCTTAACAAGCATCATTTAATTTTGCCCAGTTGTGGCCTGTTGAGGTGTTGTTATTTGTATCGATCCACTATATATATATATATATATATATATATATATATATATATATCTATTGTGTACACTGTTTCTGTTAATAATGTATTGTATTAAGTGTCCATTTCATTATAATATTCAGATTTATCATAAATAATTGAACATGCACATGTATTTCAGTCCTTCCAGAAAAATGCGGAGTTTTTTTGTGATTGTTGCGGGCAAAAATCCTTGATCATGCGGCACGTTTTCTTAAAAAATGCGATGGAATATGCGGGATATTTATGCAATTTTATGCAATGAAATTGTGGGAACTTGCAAAAACTGCGGTTTCATCGTGGCTTCATCGCGGGGTCTGCAGCTTTTTGATGATGTTCACGTCGCGTAATTACGTCACTTCATAACGTTCCCATGGCAACAGGGGAAAATGGCTGCTGCTGCTGTGTGAATTAAACGCAACATTTCTCAACTTTCTGCTAAAATATATGTGACTTTTTTGCAACGAAAATGTTATGGGATTATGAAATCATGCAAGTCCTGCATATTTTGCGCGGAAATCGGCAATTTATGCGGCGAAAGTGCGGCGTATTTGAAAAAATGCGGCCCAAGCATAAATATGCAGACTTTGGCTGATTATGCATTGAATTATGCGATCACATAATTGCGTTTTTCTGGAGGGACTGGTATTTTAAGTTCCGTTAAAAGGGGGTAGATGGAGGTGGGGTCACATTTGAGCATTTAAAAATGTACTTGAAAGTAACGCAATAGTTACTTTCTGAAGTAACTAGTTACTTTCATAATTTGTAACTGAATAAATAATTTAGTTACTTTTTGGAAGAAGTAACTAGTAACTGTAACTAATTACTTTTTAAAAGTAACTTGCCCAACACTGCTTACTGGTAGGTAAGTCACTAAGATAGCCATCCACTGATACAGTTCATCAATGTACTACGTTTAACATTAAAAGATGATTAATAAAATCATACCAACAATTATTAATTTAATAGCTTAGTATTCTATGCACTAAATAAAGTATGTACAAAGGCTTTAGACTGCCAAACACGTTATTGTAGGCCCAGTTTAATATGCAACTTAATTTTATACAATATGAAGTAAGGGGTCCCTGCTCCGTCTCTCTTTCAGTTAAGGGGTCCTTGGCTTTAAAAACGTTTAAGACCCCTGCATAGATAGTTGGAGATCTCAATGTTGAAGCCAAAGTTTCGCACTTTTTTACAGTAGTTCAATATATTAATCCTGGGATGTGCTTCATCTGTAGCATTATCATCCATCAGCCTCTCTTTACAGGTAGCACTAGCGGCCGACTCCAAATGCTTTCCATACATTCATCCATTATCGAAACGCGCTTATCTTTTTTGAAGGGTATCGCAAGCTTTGGTCCAGGCTTTTAGTTAATGATATGAACACATATTTCTGTAGACTTGTTAATGGGTGCAAAACCGCAGATACGAATGACCAATAAATCTGTTCACATGGGTAAACAGTTTGTGGCGATGATAGCTCACTGCATTATTTTCAAGATAACCTCCCCTTTGTTTTCCATGGATTAGTTTTAAGCACATGGGGAAAGCATTAGCCCTTAATGCACTCTCTAATGACTCTATAGGCCTGTGTTCCTACTTTGGTAATTCTCTTCTGAATTCTGTTCAAGTTCAAGTCTTCTCTGCTTCCTGAGTAATCATCAGTGGCTTTTATTTTGTACAAGTTCAACATCAAAGCACTTAAGGCATGCCCATGTCCCACAAAAGACCTGTACGGTCTGGAACACAATGACCTTTGACTTTGGCACTGGTTGGCATGAGAACACTCGTCTTTTGCACTCAATTACAGGAAAGAGACTGAATCAGGCAGAATGCAAAAAGCAGACTTTTATTCTTACAGACATATTAAGCTTAAAGGTAATTGGGGTATCCAACTTGGGAGGCCTTAACATGACACAGACATTATGGTAATAAGAACTGAGTTTCTAGCAGCAGACTAAACTTGGCAGACAATGTCATACTGAGTGAAATATTGGAAGTATAAGAGGCAGAAACATTCTGGGAAAAAGCAGAGCTAATATAAGTCCATTTAAATGTCAGTACTTAAGCCGAACTGCTTTACAAATATCGTCAAGAAATAGCTAAAGATTCTGAACGTGAAATAATTAAAACTATTTTAAAGGTGTACTCATATGTACTAGTATTTAAGTTAAGGGTATAAACATACATTGCTTTTTCAATCCTGAACCAGAGCGTCGAAATGACATCAAGGGTCCCGACCCAGGGCATCAAAACATGACGTCTAGGGGTAGCCAGAGCGCCAAATATCGCCGCGGATGGGATTACATTGGAATTAGTTGAAAGCCCCCTGCATCTGAGTGAGACACTAAAGGAGACTTTTTGTGTCAGTAACTAACTTCAAAGGCCCCTGACCAAGCTGGGATTGAGAATGTGTTGATACAGTTAGAACACAGAACACTGGTGATGGACAAAGCCTGATGTCAGGCTTTATTCTGGAAATGTACTTCCATTGATCCAAACTAAATGGAAACTAGAACAGGCATAAAAGGCGTGCGCACACACACACACACACACACACACACACACACACACACACACACACACACACACACTGTGATGTAATGGCGTTGACAGACAGGTAGAAGATATACGATCAGCACATACGACACATGTGAACGTCCGCTCTCCATCGACTAGCGTTTCTACCTGTGAGCTCCACTTTATTGGAAGAAGACACATGGTGCTGTATGTAACTTACATAATGACCTAGCTTTGCTGTGGTCATTGATAAATAAACATATTTGATGAGACCAAGTTTCTTGGGTTTACATTAGAAACATCTCTCTCTCGCTCTCTGTGATGTCGGGGTCTCTCGTCCTTACCTAGGTGGTGTGGATCCGAGCGGTGCTGAGAGACGCCGTTACTGACTGACATTAGATCATAGATCATAACCCACTAAAACATCCAGGGAACAGGCTGCTTTTGTCTGCTGTGATCAAGACAAAAGTAACGAGGAATGAGCCCATTCCAAATTCAATAATTGTAATTGCGTTGTTCAATTTGAAAAAAAAAATAATACTTTTGTTTCTAGTTACTGCCAAATCTAGTGTAATTACATTTACTCCCAACACTCATGTACAACGAGATAAGATTTAATCCAAGGCCATTCTGCTCTCCTTCTTTACCAACCACATCGTATTGAACAAAATCAACTAATAATGCCAAAATAATTAAGATCAGGAAAATGTCTGAAATCATAGAAAAAGAAAGTGTAGTTACTGTGACACTGAGATTAAAATACTTTCCCAATTTCAAAGTTTAGATAGATAAAATGACCATGATAGCCTGGGAGGTAAGAGTCATCTATCACATATTATGACACCTTTGTGGGAAGGTTGGATGTCTCTCTCTTAGTCCTATTTGCTGTTTTTAGTCTGTAAATACATCCGTTTTCTTTCTGCTGGAAATTCCAAGGCTAAGAAAAATACTGCTGAAATGAGTGGAGAGGCTCAAAACTCAGACGTGTCCCCAGTGTGTCTGTCTTTTGGTTTGTCTTGTCCAAGAGGGTGAGAGCTTTCCAAGAGCTCCAAGTTCCTGCTGTCAAATGGTCTGAGACTGCTCTGGTTCCTCTGAGACTCTCTTGGCCAACAGTGTGAATGTTTGGTGCAATATAATGACTCAGTGTAGCACTGTAGATATTCATACAGTACATGGCCCTATGAAGAGCTGTATGTATTACACTCAATGTACCTGCCTATCACATCCTGTTCTAACCTGTCCTAGATTTACTGCACAACCTGTCTGCATTACAGTGTATTCATTTTATCACTACTGTACCACAATATCATTGTTTATATAAACATATTATATTGTATTCCTATATTTAACTGTTTGCAATATTTTATGTTTGTCTTAAGTTCCTATCACAGATGCACTCTAAACCTGAATTTATCTAGACATTAGAGGAGACAGAGGATGAATGAGTTGAACCGAATATTTAACGGCTTTTACTCTGCCAGCTCCCGAGTAAAAAGTCTGTGTAATGTCCGATTGAGCCCATGTGTGAATATGTGAGTCGCTTATTGTCTGGAGAATTCACGGTGAGTGTTAATGACATTCTATAATGTGGCTGGCGTAAACTGGAAGAATACAAACATCTGAGGGTAAAGAAGATTTTGTGATTTACACGAAGACAGCAACGCAAATGTCTCACTGGAGAGACGACCAAAAAGTACTTTTCCTTTCTCTGTAGACCTTACAGATGTCTGTTTCTTTGTACATCAACAACGTTTCATTTCCGGGATAGATTAGGTGCTGCCGGAAATACCGCCAGATGTCCCTCATTTAGGCCAGATGTCCGTCACCTTCTTCTTCCTTTATGTTGGCGTTCTAAACTCTGGTAGATTTCTGAGGACTATGGTTAACTGCTCCTCAGATCTCTGCAGGGTAAATCCAGACAGCTAGCTAGACTATCTGTCCAATCTGAGTTTTCTGTTGCACGACTAAAACAACTTTTGAACGTACACATGCTCCACCAAAACAAGTTCCTTCCTGAGACTAGCTCCGTGTCTCCGTCCAGCCCTTAGCACCGCTCAAGCCAAGACTATTGTGATTGGTTAAAATTAATTAAATTCAATTTTATTTATAGTATCAAATCATAACAAGAGTTATCTCAAGACACTTTACGGATAGAGAAGGTCTAGACCACACTCTATAATTTAAAAAGACCCAACAATTCCAGTAATTCCCCCAAGAGAAAGCATTTAGTGCAACAGTGGCGAGGAAAAACTCCCTTCTAGAAAGAAACCTCGGTGGTGAGAAAAACTCCCTTTTAGGGAGAAACCTGGGACAGACCCAGGCTCTTGGTAGGCGGTGTCTGAAGGTGCCGGTTGGGGATGTGATGAACAGTGGTAATTATAGTCATAATAAAGACAATGAACGATGACTAGAAATAATAGTTGTAGTAGTTCATGGCAAAGCAGGGCACTGCAGGGTGTTACAGGACGAAGCAGGTCACAGCAGAGCATAGCAGGGCACTGCAGGGTGTTACAGGACGTAGCAGGTCACAGCAGAGCATAGCAGGGCACTGCAGGGTGTTACAGGACGTAGCAGAGCATAGCAGGGTGTAGCAGAATGTAGCAGGACGTAGCAGGACGTAGCAGGTCACAGCAGAGCATAGCAGGGCATTGCAGGGTGTTACAGGACGAAGCAGAGCATAGCAGGGTGTAGCAGAATGTAGCAGGACGTGGCAGGGCGCAGCAGGACGTAGCAGTACGTCGCAGGGTGCAGAAGGACGTAGCAGGACGTAGCAGGGCGTAGCAGGACGCAGCAAGGACCCCGGGGAATAAGCTCCCCAGAGATAAGATAGTAACAAGCATTTCTGGGACATGGATGCACACAGATGGAAAGAGAGAGGAGAGAGAAGCTCAGTGTGTCAAAGGAAGTCCCCCGACAGTCTAAAACTATAACAGCATAATTAAGAGAGACAGGTTAAGGAGAGGAGCCTGGTCGGGCTAGAACTCTCCTACCTTCGGGTTCTACCTTCTCAAGGATCATGGAGAGAAAGGGGAGATTAGATATAGGTCTATAGTTGACCTCAGGATCGAGGGTGGGTTTTTTCAGAAGAGGTTTTATCACAGCTACTTTAAATGACTGTGGTACATAACCTGTTAATAAAGACATGGTGATCATGTCTAGTAATGAAGTGTTAACCATGGGTAAAGCTTCTTTAAGTAGCCTCGTTGGGATGGGGTCTAAGAGACAGGTAGATGGCTTAGCTGAAGAGACCTTTAACATTAGTTGTCGAAGGTCTATAGGAAAAAAGCAGTCTAAGTATATGTCAGGTATTGCCGTTCTTTCTAGCAGTCCTGCGTTTGAAGGTGAACCGTTTGAAGTTGAGGGCAAGAGGTGATGAATTTTATCTCTAATTGTTATAATTTTATCATTAAAGAAACTCATGAAGTCGTCACTACTAAGAGCTAGGGGAATAGATGGCTCAGTAGAGCTGTGGTTGTCGGTCAGCCTGGCTACAGTGCTGAAAAGAAACCTTGGGTTGTTCTTATTTTCTTCTATTAATGATGAGTAATAGTCTGATCTGGCATTTCTGAGGGCCTTCCTGCAGGTTTTCAGACTGTCTTGCCAATCTAAACGAGATTCTTCTAGTTTGGAGGAACGCCATTTAGTTTCAAGTTTTCGTGAAATTTGCTTTAATTTGCAAGTTTGGGAGTTATACCAAGGGGCTAGTTTCCTTTGCTTCATCATCTTCTTTTTGAGAGGAGCAACAGAGTCTAAAGTCGTCCGTAGGCAGGTCGTAGCACCGTCTACAAAATTATCAATTTGGGAAGGACTAAAGTTAACATAAAGGTACTCTGTTATATTAAGGAACGGCATTGAATTAAATGTTGGAATATTTTCCTTAAATTTAGCTATAGCACTGTCAGATAGGCATCTAGTGTAGAAGCTTTTAATTTCGTATAGTCGGGTAGTAAGAATTCGAAAGTTATTAGAGAATGGTCTGATAATAAAGAATTCCTATTAAATCTACTATTATTTTGATGCCATACGACAGCACAAGGTCGAGGGTGTGGTTAAAACAGTGCGTGGCCTTATGCACACTCTGACTGAAACCAATTGAATCTAGTAGTGAGTTGAAGGCAGTACTAAGGCTATTGTTGTCAATGTCCACATGGATATTAAAATCACCTACAATAAGTACTTTGTCTGATTTAAGGACTACACATGATAAAAACTCAGAGAATTCAAATAAAAATTCAGAATACCGACCTTGCGCTCGGTAAACAACAACAAATATAATTGGCTGTAATGTTTTCCATGTTGGATGTTGAAGATTAAGAACAAGACTTTCAATCAAGTTATAATTTAGTTTAAGTTTAGGATTAATTAACAGGCTTGAATCAAATATGGCTGCAACTCCTCCTCCTCGGCCTGAGCCTCGTGGAATTTGAGTATTAATATGACTGGGAGGAGTGGCTTCATTTAGACTAACATGTTCTTCATGGCACAGCCATGTTTCGGTAAGACAGAGTAGATCAATTTGATTATCTGATATCAAATCATTTACTAGTACTGCTTTAGAAGACAGAGATCTAATATTTAATTGTCCACATCTAATTTTCATATTCTGTTCTATCATTGCAGTGGTGGTTTTAATTCCAATTAGGTTGTTAAGTATAGCTCCTCTTTTGTTTACCTTTGATTTAACTGATCTTAGTCGGGGGACAGACACCGTGGTTATGGGACTATGAGTGGCCTACTGCTCCAACGGAAGCACAGAGAAGCGCGTAACATTGCACCTCTGATTACTGATATCAACCTTGGGTTGTCATGATTTATGTCCGATAATAGACTCGGTCAGATTTCTTGATATGAGAGCGTCCAGAGTGGGCCCTCCAGTTATCTACGTAGCCCACATCATTAGCTGGGCACCACCCCGACAACCAGCGGTGGAAAGATAACATGCGGCTGTACATGTCATCGCTGATCAGGTTTGGCAGGGGTCCAGAGAAAACTACTGAGTCCAACATTGTCTTTGCATATGCACAAAGTGACTCAACATTAATTTTAGTGAGCTCAGATTTGCGTAATTTAGTATCATTACCACCTACGTGAAGTATGATCTTACTGTATTTATGATTATCTTTAGCCAGCAGCTATAAATAGTATTCTACATCGCCCGCTCTGGCACCAGGGACACACATGACGCGGCCGCCGGAGCCGCCAACTTCACGGTCCGCAGTATAGAGCTCCCAATAACCAGAGTTGGCTTCTCAGCAGGTGTGTCACTGAGAGGGGAGAAACTGTTAGAAAAGCAAAGATGTTGGTGGTTAGCCATAGGCTCCGGTTTAGAGTGACCTCCGCCATGTGCGCTCCCTGGTTTAGAGCTAGCGCTACGCTTCCTTTGGACAGTCACCCACTCACCCAGCTGCTCGGGACCTGCCAGGGGATTTCTAACAGAAGCTACAGTATGTTGGTCAGCACCAGCTACGGAGCGCTGGCTAGCTAAGGAAGCATATGATTTTGATTCCATGGTGCGGAGCCGTGCCTCAAACTCACTATGCCTCGCCTCCTGAGCAGCGATAAAACTACATTTATTACATGTATCTTTATCACTAAAGGAGGCAGAGGAATAGCTAAACATCTGACACAGAGAGCAAGAGAGAGCAGAAGAAGGAGAGGAATTAGCCATTGCTAATGGCTAAGCTAAAGTAGCTAACAGCGTTTTAACAATTGTGAGATCAGCGAGGCAGTCGCTGTAAGAGAAGAGAACTATGAGTGCTTGAGTATAACTAGTGTAGTTTCAATGTAATCCAGGCACTTATTCGCTAAATTAAACAATATAGCAGAGTTGAGTAAGTTTTTGCTGGAGCAGAAAACTAGCGTCCGTGACAAGGGAGCACCGGAAGTGAGACAATAAGCTTACCGTAAATGTCAGCACGTCAAGTACAGCAAGATTCAATATGTTCTCACAACATGTGATCTGACAATAAACAGAGCACATTTTTCTCCCATCCAGGAATGCTGTGTGGATTAGCCCTAGACCTTCCTTTGCAGCGCTGCGGAGGAAGGTCTGGCAATGTGAGACTACTCGCTGACTGACCCTGAGTACACTTCTGCCCCCTACAGGATGGTTTGGGTACTCCATTATCTTTCCTCAGGCCAAAACCTTTAGCGTTTTTTTTTGTTTTGCTGTTTTCTGATTTTCAATTTCTTTGATTATGTTTTTGTTAAGTTCCCGGATAATACAACTACTCAGATAAGGTTATGAAAAGATAATGTGAAAACATTTTGTTGGGATGTAAACAATGGCTCTCATGAGAAAGTCCAACAGTCCACCCGGACCGCCTTCATCAGAGGTTGGGGCATCCACTGGTGCCCCTGAGATGCTCTTTCTATATTTTATAACAAGATATCAATTTCATAATATTTACATTTTTTAAGGAAAAAAATTGCACATCCAAACAATTCTTCTGTGAAGTTGCGTTTGACAAAAACCAAGACTTGAAGAAAGAGATAAAAAACAAAGTTGAATGTCAATTAAAATATTATTTGAAGAAAGTGAAAATCTTGCACACTGCACTTGCTGCAGCATCACCATTCATTGAAGAATAAGAACTCTTCAAGAGTAAATACTCTAAATACGAGGGTCCAGAGGGACTGAAACGTTAGTTTTCTTTACAGTTTTCTTTAATTAAAAGGGTGATGCTGCAGCAAGAGCAGTGTGCGAGATTTTCACTTTCTTCAAATAATATTTTAATTGACATTTAACTTTATTCAACTTCACTCAACTTCTGGTGTGGATCATCAGCATGTGGTAGTCTGTCAATTAGTACCTACTGTACACTTGTTACTGACAAGTTTGTCATACTAAAATCTTCACTTCAGCTTCAAAACTGATCCCAGGTTTTATTTGCTAGTCCACATAGCTCCTTACCTGTGCCACACACACAGTACTTTGTGTAGAAAACGTACAATGTGGTTGTATTTGCTACGTGTTTTATCACTCATGACTGAGTCAAATGTGTTTATATGAATGTGTTTATTAGCGATAGGTGTCATGCCCCCGCCTGCCGTGACTTCTGCACAGTGACAGTCTGGTGTGTGTATGATTGAATTTTGGTTTATTTCTTCAATTTGTTATGCCTGCCGTGTGCTTGGTGTGTTTTGGTTGTCGGTCTGTCTGTTTCCACCTGCGTGTTTCACAGTGTGTGGACACCCCCCCCCCCTGCTGACTCTCCTCACACCTGGTACCAATCCCAATCAGCGCACCTGCTACTCATCCTGCTCATCATCTGCCTTCAAATACCAGACTGACTTTCCTCTCCCTGCTGGATTGTTGTTTACCCCTGAGTATGCATATAGACCTTTTTCACAGCAGACATGTTGACATGTCATAGTAGGAGAAGCACAGGTGTATTCAAACCCACTAATGATGGCTGCATTCCACTTAGGAGAGGCCCTGGTATTGAGCATGCTGACTCACTGAAATAGCTTACTGGGACACTTGATGGAACTGAGCCATCGTTAAGGTTATCAATTTCAGCTGTGCTTTTCCTACTATGACAAGTCAAAAATGTCTGCTGTGAAAAAGGTCCATTTACCAGCTTTCAATATTTGCATTTAGTCTAGTTTCTTGTCTTTGTATTTACCTGTCTGCTCCGTTTCCTGATGTTACTAACTGGAAGATCGCTGTCCTAGAAATAACCCACCTTCAGAATCCTCTGCCGCCAATAAGCACGCCACGCACTGGAACATCAAGTCTATAGCCGCACTGAGGCACACAGCCCAGCACCCCCTCTGCCAGCCCACACTCACAGCTTGAATAAAATAATGAATTGATTGATTGATTCTTTACCACCTACTCCAGTCTGTGCCTGAGTTCTGTCCCCCATTCCTGACAATAGGCGTAATGGTCACTTATTTTTCAGGTCATATCTCTGGCGCTCTGTGTATTTCTCAAGGAAAGACAGTGAGGTCATATGCCTCTGTTACCTGTAAAACATAATTATTATAATAATATTTGATGTAATGCTATCCCTTATCATTTATGAGTTGTATATGGCTTTTACAATGACCACATCATTTCTTTAGGCTAATGTCCCTAAACGTCAGCAAATGCATTTGGAAGTTGTCTTGTCAATATCAATATGGCTGTGTGAAGGTATGAATAGAATTAGGACATTGATGTCAGAGAAAATCTACTTATCGTGTGAGTAAAAGTCATTATTTCATCTGCTACGGAAGGAAAATAATGCATAACAAAGTCTGAAAGTGTCAGATTCAGCGTGAAAAGTCTCCTAGAGATAGATGGGCTCCAATATTTAAATTAACATACACAAATTATTTGTGTTTGGTCTGAAAAGGCCAATAGTTCAATATGTTACTGGAACAGACACAGCATGACTCACCTCATGCAATAAAAAAATGTGACTGTGAATATATATATTTTACTATTGAATTTCTTGCCCAATATTTATTTATTGTTTGTATCTGTGCCTTGTACTTTTCCCCCTATCCCTTGCTGCTGCAGCATGTTCTATATCATTAGAATATTTTATATTTTATTTATCTTACTAAATAATGACTGGAGGATGCAGTATATCTGCATAGTGTCTGGATCCCAGCTTTGACTCATATTCCTGTGGCTCATATTATGATGTTTTCATGGAACATACTGTAAGTAACATGCTTATTCATACATGCTTCTTACAGAGCGCTTCCTGAACAGTTCACAATCTGCAGATGGATGTAATTGTAGTTTAGCTTTTAAGTTCATGCTAAAATCACATATGAACTATCACAAAATCCTGCGGTTGTACTGCTCATGCTTTCACCCCACCACCGCACCAGATTTCCCTTGGAAGCAGACCGTGACCAACCTTCTCAGGCAGTCTTGGTCCGGTTGTTTAGTCCGCACCAGAGTTTGATTGACAGCTTTCACACCAGCCTAAACTAACTGAACTAAATGGGCAACTAAGCATAGGCACTGTAATTCATTTGAACAGGACAACGCAGTTCCTGTCAGTCATAACTGGGTATTACATTTAAAACTGATCCAGTAATTTTTGTCCATGAAGCTCAATGTTTTTCTTCTTGTCATAGTAATTGCTGTCCCGTCAGATTGTCACATGCGGGCCAGTGTCAACCAAAGGAGGTATGGTCAAGGGGTTTGTTCAACTTATTTTACTCTTAAAATGGAATGCCAGATGTAGATAATTTATGTGATTCACTTCAAAGTGTTAGAAATAGCTAGAGCAGTGAGTTAAGTTAAGTATTAATTTATTGGGGCTAATAAATAAACATGACTGTGTTCCCATTAGCTAATCAAGTTCCAAGCATCCCTGCATGGTGCTTGTTTTTCAGTAACTATCTGGCACCTAGAGCCTATCCAGGGAAAGAATAACTCAGTTCCTATTGTTGACCTTTGAGGGTGTTGTAAAACAGCTGCTGGACAGCCAAAAAACCAGAGAAAGCAATCTGGAACTGACTCCACAAATATTATTTCCCATCCTCTGCTATATAGCACTCTGAAACCGCTGTTGGATTTCCAGTGATTCCTCAGTGAGGTGTCGTGAAACTTGTTGGCTGAAGCAGTTAAGGCGCTGCTCAGCTAATGTCAACCCAAAGCTTCCAGTCACAGTTTTTAGTCAAGGCAGCATCTGAATTACGTGGCCAGTGAGGCGTAGTGGAGTCCGGTCTGTTTTTGTCATGGTTGTGGGTTTCAGTTTTGATAATTTCAGTTTAATTTTGTAAATTCATTACCTGTTTGTTGCTGCTTCCCTGCTATTTGTTGATGGTTATGTTTTACATGTGTTCCTCCTGTGTTCTCGGTTTTGTTTTCCTAGTTCCATCCTTGTGTATGTTTTCATGCTTCAGTTTCCTGTTTTACTTTGTAGTGTAATTTCTCCTGTGCCATGTCTTGTTTTACTTCCTGCCTTTGTTTTCCCGCCTTTGTGATTGTCTCCCCAGCCCTGATGTGTCTCAGCCCTCATGTCACCTGTCCCTCGTTACAACCCTTCCTCAAATCATGGGAGGAGAGAGGCAAAGAGCAAATGTGTTTTAGAGGGATGAGACGTCCTTTCCTCTGGAGCGTCACATGGGGCACGTTCAGTCTCAAAACGGTGGGCACCGTGTTGCTATGGTTTGCTGGTTGAATGACCAGTTTTCTCTTGTTTGGTGGGTGTGTCTCATATATCGGCTGTGGCACAGTTGATACCCAATCAGCAGAGAGGTGTCTGTAAATTTGTTGTAATAAAAAGGCACAGTGCTTGCACACACAACAGCGTGTTCAACCAACCTGATCTCACAGAATTTCCTGAAATGAACACAGCCCCTTAACTCAAAATCTGTAAGGAAAAGGTCGTGGGTGGGCTTACGGTTCTGTGACACGCAGGAAGAATGGGATGGAAAAGAAGAAAGCAACATCCACCACCCCAACCAACCTCCTTACGCGGAATTTCGGCCTTACATAGTACTCTCTATCATAGTCGCTCTTAATGCTACGTCATCTTCTCATTTTACATTACATTGGCATTGTTTTCCGTGGTGGCCACACAGATTTTTCACACATTCCGTGCCACCACCACGTAATGCGCTGTTAACAGTTCGTGATCATTTCACGGAATTCTGTGCGACCAGGCTGGTTATGAAAGGTTCAACTGGTTCAACGCACCTCAGTTTCAGTTTAAAAAAGCGTGTTGCTACATATTGTCAGGGCTGAACGTGGCCATGAATTTGTCAGCTGTTTGGGTGGAGTTAGCAACCCTTTCAGGGTGAATAATTTTATTTCGGTTAACATACATGAAAGAAACAATTATTTCACACAATTTGCAACTGTAGGTAACTAAAAAAGGAATAGGCTGAAGCCAAGGCTTATTGTCATCTATCCCATAATACCCATAGAGTCACCCAGAAATCCAACAAAACTGAATGAAATCAAATACTTGAGTACAATCCTAGTAATACATTTTACAATTTACATTTTATTCAAATAACTTCAAAACCCTTAATTATTAGCTTTTTTGAAACTCAGCAGAGAAGTACATATTTTCAATTCCATAATGTAAACCCCAAAACTGAATCACATCTCTTTTTTTACATTAGTCCTCACTTTACCAGTTTCAAACATAGACAACCGTCTTAAATTATAATTACCTTCTCTTAATAAAAATAAATAAAAAAATGATTACATACATGCACTGTATGTAATCAATACATTTTATTTCATACAGAGAATATTTAGCCTGGGTCAACAAAGAAACAGAAATAAATATTAGGGCTGTCAAACAATTCATGTTTTTTAATCGCATGTTTTATCACATGATTAAAATTCTATTATTTTGCATTTCAGAACAGTTTTTAAGTACATATTAACAATCAAAAGCAATTTTTACCAGTGTATCTTGATTGGAATCAAATGAATGCAAAGAAAGTTACTTCATGAACTTGATTTTAAGATTTGTAATTATGTATTTACTGTAAACAAAAGAAAAATGTGTGAATCTGTCATTATTGCACAATTCCTCCAAGTACCTAACTAAAAACCTAAAAATCCCTATCCTTACTAGAGTCACTATAGTGTTTAGTAACTCCTAAATAATGTTGATTACTCACTGAGGTCCAGTGATCAGCGGTTAATGAGACAGCGTTTGCAGCACTTTGCAGCAGTTCCAGTGTGGCTGCTTTCTGCGTGTCATACAGGCTGTGTGGGGCTGCTGTCCCCCTCGACGGCAATGAGATAGGTCAACCGTTGTACGTCTTTAAGACCCAAGTCCTCTACCATGCTGACAGGTCTGCAGTTAGTTGCCACCCATTTCGCAAGAGCTGTAGTAATTATTTGGGATTTGGTTTCAACCACAGGTCGGCAAGTAGCACTCTGTAGCGTGCTAGCGGGTAGCATCACGTTAACTGTACTATGCTTAGCTCGTAGGTGGTAGCTCAAGCTTGACGTGCTTCAGTGATATTTTAATTTGGCTTTACACAATGTGCATATGGCTTTCGACTTGTCTATGAGCCGTCCGGGAGTTTTGGAAAATAAAAAGCTCCATTCAGGATTTCATTGCTGCTGTCTTTCTCCATCATGCCTAGAGCAGCAGGATGTGTTACGAGGAAGTGGCAGCTTGATGATAAGTAACGGTGCTGCAAAGGGTCAAAATAGTAGCCTGTTAGGCACGACGCAAAACCGAGTGAAGTGGAAAATAAATTAATAAATGCCGGCATGCAATTAATGCGATTACATTTTTTTTATCGCATCGCATCAGCCCTTAATCGCATCGCGATTAACGCGTTAACGCTGACAGCCCTAATAAATATTCATTCATTTTTTTAAATCCCACTCTGTGGTCGGGAAGCACAGGGGAGACTTTGTTATGCCTCCGGGGCCAGAAATTGATCCTCAGTTCGGGGCTAACCCCCTTGACTTTACTTTGATTGATTGATTGATTCATATTTCTTTGCACTAATTTTACTGGCAACACCAGCATAAAACTCTGATTAGCCTGAAGCACGCATTTCAAATACCAGCCAACAGGCTGGGTTTACGCAATCATCATTGCAGCTCTCATACTGTAGGTCATATTTGCAGAAGAGTTATACAGAAAGCCCAAGACACACAGACAGGATTAATACAAACTGGTAGACCAGTGAGACACACACACACACACACACACACACACACACACACACACACACACACACACACACACACACACACAGATTATGAATATTTTGAATAATATTGTGTTATAATAGTAGGGAATAATGGGTTTTGGGTGAGTTACATAATAAATCGTTATGAGTGATTTATTAATAACATTCTGTAAACCATGAACCTAGCTGAGAGCAGAGCTGCTGACCGCTGTCAGCAGACAAGTTTGATTTTCGTCAGGTAAGAGAGAGACGCTGTGTGCATGTATGCATGAGGAACAGCAGAGTACCTTCATTATTATTTCAGAAGCTAAAAGTTTTGTTCTGTGTCCTCTGGCAAATTCAGCTTGCTGCTTTAATGTCCCACGAACTTAGCGGCAGTGACTTACAGTACACTGCACATATGGAAACGTTTACAAGCAGCATCTCAAATCATTAAAGTCCAAAACACTCATGCATACAATGCATCATTTAAAAAGCAATATCCTATAGGGACCTGGGCTAAAAATAAACCAATGTTCGGTTTGCTGTGTAACTTTTTAGCGATCCATTTATTCACAGTTCTGTCTACACGTGCTTACTGTACAGATCTACTAATGTCAGACAAGAGTAAGTTAACCGGTTGACCGTGTTTCCCATAAGGGGGAAAAAAGTACATAATTATTATTAGTTTGTATCCCAATGTCTCTTTAGAAAAAAACTATGTGTGCACGGTGCGTACAGGAGTACGGCTGCTGGCGCCACTGATAACATGTGCATCAAACTGTGTCAACACCCTACAAATCATAGGCCTAGATTTCGGGGGGGATGCAGGGGATTTGTCCCCCCCAATATTTAGAAGGGGTAGATTCTTCCTTAAAAAATATGACAACCCACTCCCCAAAAGAGGTAGAAATAACCGTTCAGGGGGCTCATAACATGTAAATATATCTTTCCTAACGATTTCAGCAGTAGCGGTTTTTGGCACGGGTGAACCGGGCAGCCGCCCGGGGCAGCATTTTTTTCATGTTACATGGGGGGCGGCACGAGAGCTTAAAAGAGGTTTTCTGTTATCTGTCATTTCACTGTGTGGGGAATTGGCAAATCGGCGCCCCCTGCAGCTGCAGGCGCCCTGCTTGCTGAGAGAGGCGCAGGCTGCAGCGAGACCTCTGGGTCTTGCAAATTGAACGGTCAGGCCAAGGGGGGAATGGGGGACCACGAGCCTCCTTGAGCTCATCACCTTTATGCATGACAAGGATCTATCAGAGATCTACCCTAACTTCTGGACTGCCAGTCACTGAGGCTCAAGCAGTGAGGAGCTTTTCAAAACTAAAGTTGATCAAGTCATACCTGAGGTCAACCATGTCCCAGGAACAGCTCACTGGCCTTGCCGTCATCAGTATCAGTCACTCAATAGGGGAGCAGATTTCATACGATGACATCATTGATGATTTTGCATCAGGAAAGGTCAGAAAGGTCAGGTTTTAGTTTTAGTTTGTGTTTTCTGTTCTTAGTGCTATAGTGTAATAATTAGATTCTCTTTAGTGCATTTTCACATTTATGTGATGAAGGATTTGTGCTATTTAGAATATTTATTCTATATTTTATTTGTATATTATTCTTAATATTTTATATTATTGTTGCTCCCTGCTCTTGTTAATTTTTTTATGATTGTATATATTTTTGGCACATTTATGTATATAGTGTATATTTATTTTAAGTTCTGATAACCTATACTGTCATATTTTACTCTAAGGGGGGTCTCGCCCAGGGCGTCATTCAATGTAGAACCGCCACTGGATTTCAGACACAGACAATTAAGTGTTTAACGCTTGCTATTGTCCAGAGGGGACCCCCAGACCCACCGGTTGTGTGTCCCAATGTTGAAACAAAACCTACACCCTTGCTACAAATGTAGGATTGAAACACCACGTTTGAAACACATATACAGAAAAATAAAAATGTTTCCTAAAAAAAAAACAGTGGCACCTAAAATTACAACATTTTAGAGCTCCCCCTAAATTTCTCATATGAGGCTGTCGGGGAGAGCTGAGCCCCCGTAACTCCCGCATCTTTCGACCCCTGCCCCGTCAGGTAGAACTAAGTGGAAATATGAGTGTTGTTGACCTAAGGGCCTCCCATTTTCTTCAGGCCTTCTTAAGCCTAACAAATTGCTTCCTGGTCATGGTCACAGTTCACGATCATCGTTGACACAGAGAGCTGCAGTACAGCCATCAGTCATGGGGAAAATCAGATACGCGTCATTTTCTGATTTTTCACTGAGACTTCAAGAGAGTACAAAGACAGCGTGTGCAAGGTAGAAGAACACTGGCTGGTACAGACCAGGCAACACATACAGGTAGACTTTGACTGTGCTAATTAAGTTTGAATTATGTTGCAATATGTCCGTGCAGCGTGATCAGTCACAGAAATACAAATAGGTAAACAACCTGGTTTCGTTATAACAAGGTAACACACCTAATGATTATATTTTTTTTACCAGATTATTTAATTTTCTCTCCTTTTTACATATGTTTTACCACAACCTCATTTTCCAACAGAGCTTCATATAATTAGTGCTACAACTAATAAGTAATTTCATTCTAAATAAAATATTATGTTTTTAATTAGTTGTATAATCATTAACTTGTAAAATGTCAGAAAATAATGACAAATACCCATTGCAACAAGTTAAAAACCGAAGGGATTCTATTTACAATGACATAAGACAGAAAATCTGCAAATCTAAACATTTGAGGATTTTTACTTGATGGGACTTAAACTAATGAAACAATTATTAAATTTTTTAAAGCCACATTGCTAATGACAATGCCCTGTCTGCTACTGGGAATATGGAATGATTGCCTCCGCAGCTGTAAACTAAACATAGATTTGTGTTTATGCCTCAGAAAAATATTGCACAAACTTGTCCCGCACAGCAAATGCCTACTGACCAACGCGGTACGGATGCTCATTCACTGACCACAGCCGGCATTCTGCATCTCTTGGCCTCAAGCAAAAGTAATGCAGAATGCAGGCTGCCACAACCAGAGTGTCCAATCCAACCAGAGTGTCCAATTTCTCCACGAACATGTATAGTACGCAGGATGATCCTCAGTCTCACCCCCAGCATAGCAAAGTGCCAGACAGGGTGTCATTTTATGTGTCTCTGTCCCGAGAGAGCTTGTCCTCCAAAGGGTTTTATTGGAGAAATGGCTTTAGGGGAAATGCAGCGTCAGCCACTATGAAATGTGGCACATCCTCTAGGAACTAAGCGTCTGGCGGGGGGGCTGTTGGTGGTACATGGAGGGAGTTGTTCTCCAGCCCCTTGCGCAGGGCAGGGTTTCTGAACACACCACTACCGCTGGTTCTGCTGAAATCCACTATTTGCATTACCAACAACCAGTCTTCCACTCCGAAGTGGAGCTGTGGGCGCCACTTTAACTGACTCTTACATAGAAACAGACAGAACGAAGCTCAGCTCCTACCCACGGAGGTGTGGGCAGGCTCTAAAATGCCTCTATGCAGGAAAAACCCTGTGTGGGTGTTCATGTGTGCTTGAGAACATAACTGCCGCGAAACAATCAGAAAGTAACGTTTTACTCCTCTGATTCACTGCTTTATTCAGCGCTCCCTCTCTATATTCACTCTCTAACTCGCTCAACCCCAGCTGCTGTCTGTCTGTCTGTCTGTCTGTCTGTCTCTCTCTCTCTCTCTCTATCTCTCTCTCTCTCTCTCTCTCTCTCTCTCTCTCTCTGTCTGTCTGTCTGTCTGTCTCTCTGTCTCTCTCTCTCTCTCTCTCTCTCTCTCTGTCTGTCTGTCTCTCTCTCTCTCTCTCTGTCTGTCTGTCTCTCTGTCTGTCTGTCTCTCTGTCTGTCTCTCTCTCTCTCTCTCTCTGGCTGGCTGTTGAGCCGGGGAGGAGGCGCAAACCTTTGAACGCTGTGTTTACGAGCAGTAAAAAATACTCGCTACATATATCTTTAAGTGGTATATGTAGGGCAACATGAGCTTGAAGAATGTGATGTGAGAACTTGTAGAACAAAATGTGAACTTGTACGTTGAAATTTTCACTTGTATACAATATTTTACACACATGAGAGCTTTTACACAAGGGAGCTTGTAGAAATAAATCTGAAATTGAATGTTAAAAGTTGAAGTGACAAAAAAAAGAAATCAAATGTGTAGATTGATATTCACATGAAAACAGCAACAGCTGCAAACTTGTAATTTAAAAACATTTACTCTTTTTTTTTTTTTTTACTTGAGTCTATTTTCTAGTACAACAACCACAACTCATTGATTAAAACCTCTGGAATTGGTCACTGCAACATTACATACTGTATGTGCTCTCTGTGGCGAATCGGCATCGGCGCGCCAGGACTTTAGCAACACTTCCTGTGATACATTTGGTGCCAAACTAATCTGAGGTAGACTATGAAGCCCAGAGAGCAACGGTTGCGATCGCCAGATGAGGGACAACTTTGTGAGACTCATTCAGTGTGGTAGCCGGGCAGGAAGTGAAACAGCGGGAGCATCTATTTAACATACCAAAAGCCCCCCCCCCACAATATCATATATATCTAGAAAACCACGCACACTGAGAGATTCATCTTGGAGAGAAAAACACAATAATACACCAGAAAAGCTAGATACTAGATACTAGCTTTATAAAAACACAATTGTTCTGTAAAGTACTTGTAACTAAATGTAACAGTGAACAATCAGTGTTGGACCTACAGTCTGTTGAGACGCCTCTCCAAACACACAAACGAAGCGCAGTCACACCATAAAATGTTAAGACACGTTAAGAAAAAAGATATTTTGCCGTAATCCAATGACACGAAAAAAAAAGTAATCCACAGCGATCAGTAGATCCACTTCGCCGTTTAAACAATGTGGAATAAAATGTATAAAAGTCCAAATCTACACAAAACGCGCAATCAATTAGTAAGTTGACAGCAAATTTACATACATGGCATTTAGGAAACCTTTATTACAATGTTGGCACTGTAAGATGTCCAGACTAGTGCATCAGTTGTTTTGTGTTATTTAAAATATTTATAAAATATCTGGTCATGCCATGAAACAATGCAATTACCCGCTTCAGCCGCCAGGGGTCTGCCCCCCCCCGCAAACTCCACGTATGGTTAGAAGTACCGTAGTTTATATAAAGTAGGGGTGGGGTGACTCCAGTGCATCATCAAACCATGATTTCAAGCCGCCTAAAAAAATCCTGGACACAGAAATAAAGAAACTGTCGAACTCCAGAATTCAGTACTAAACAGTTTACAGAAAGACATCACTGATTTTGCTTCCAACAAAAGACTTAGCAGCTCAGGTTTTGAAAAGCTGTCCATAATTTCATGGCTTGTTTGACCATTCATTAACATTTCAGACAAACTCCCTAACCTTTCTCTGACCCTCAGCTTCTGCCTTTCCTCTAACTTACAACAACACTTCAAAGTACCATCAGACACTGGACTGAAGATGATTGGCCAGGGATACTGCAGCTCCCATGACAAAGGAAGTGCAGTTTTCTTGACAGGAAATCATGAAATTATCCCCCCTCCCACATCCCATGATATTCTGGCAGACCGATTTACTTCCTGTCCCCACCAAAGTAATGTGGCTTAGAGAGCATGTCTATCAGTCTATCAGTCAGTCAGTCAGACCAGGGGCCCCCTGCCTGCCTTCATCATCTGGCAGCTATCAAAAAAAAATTAGAAGATCAAGTGCTCCAAGTGCTGCTCTGGTGCTGCTGTGTGTGTGTGTGTGTGTGTGTGTGTGTGTGTGTGTGTGTGTGTGTGTGTGTGTCCACTATCCTAGAGAAAAAAACTCAAGTGCAGGAACAGGAAGCTGGATTTAAAGGGGTCATAGAGAGAGACTTGTACCCTCAAGGGTTTAAATGAAGCCCTGCAGAGGAGGAAAGACTGGGGGGTGGGGGGGATGTCGGGGGTTGGGTTGGGGTGGGGGGTGGCTTCATTCACCAAATGTTCCTTTTCTTCCAACCACCTGCCCACACATGCTCAGCCCATGCGCTCTCTGCAGTGTCATCTCTGACCTCTGCTGAGAGCATGACAAAGGAAAGCAGACTTCCGTCAACGGCTGGCTGTGTGGATGGATAATAGGTGCAACCAAGAGTGTTTTGAAGCATTTGGCAGTCAGAGGGCATGTGGTTGTAATCAGCCCTGAGCCATTAAAGATGGAAAAGAAGCTCAAAGTGAAGTAAACAAGCCACAAGTACCTTGATGCCTCCCAGAACTCCCAGATAAACATCACTACAGTGCTGTGAGTGAGTGATAGGAGAGCTTTGGACTTTTTTAGTCGAGGGTAAAGAATGATGATCGGATCATGAATAAGTCAGAGGACAATTCCGGATGTTCAGTCTCCTTCACTTGTTTCTTTCTTTCACTTGATTTTGCCGTTTTTGGGCTCAGGTCTGTTACAAAATTCTATTGATAAAGTAAAAATTGTCTTCAGGACATTGAACGCTGAGTGATTGCAATAACAAAGCACAGACAGAACAGGTAAGTGATAGATTCTAATCTTCTTAAATGCCTGCATATTCTTCTCACTCGCATCTTTCCCATGTTCTTAGGCTACATTGCTACGTTTTGGTTTTTAAGCAGTTTTGATCCCCGCGCCCACAAGGATTTTTAGCTTGAACTAACACACCCAAACTGCACATCTCATCAATATATATATATATATATATATATATATATATATATATATATATATATATATATATATATATATATATATAATACTGGGCTTGCGCATGCCGGGGTAAAAGGGAGGCAGCATGTATACTCTGCTCATTGCTGGTAGTTGCCATGGTAACGTTAGTAGCTTAGTCTCAGAGAACGAGAAGTTGTGACTGATAAGACCCAATCAGGTGGCAAAACATTGGCATCAGTGTCGGTGTTGCCAAAGGTCTCCGACTTGAGACTTGACTTAGACTCTAGCTCAGAGACTTGTGGACTCTAGCTCAGAGACTTGACTTGGACTCTAGCTCAGAGACTTGAGACTTGACTTGGACTCTAGCTCAGAGACTTGAGACTTGGACTCTAGCTCAGAGACTTAGGACTTGACTTGGACTCTCGCTCAGAGACTTGTGAGCATCTCTGCCTCAACCTGCTTTATAATCACAAAAGACATGGAAATCTCACTTTTTACAATATGAAACCTTTTCTTCATAAGAGCAACGTTTTAATCTAACAGAGATCTTAGTTCAAACTCCAAAATTATTATTGTACAGTGGGTGGCAGGGGCGGATTGGCCATCTGGCAATTCTGAGGCTGCATGGGCGTGGTAATGTGGACTGGTGTGGCTTCAGTGCCAGGGCTGAATTTTTGTCCCAGTCCGCCCCTGGTGCGAGGAAGTGGAGACACGACGTTGTCCGTCTTAATGTACAGTCTATATGCCGTCAAGTAGTATGTTTGTATAAAGTCTGAAGGAGAGCTGTAGGCTTGAAATGTCAATAGCATTAACATCCTTTTATTTGTTCTTTCTATGGTATAAAGTGATTCCACATCAAGCATAAGCAGTAACATATTATCCACAGAAACGTCAATAGTTTTTAAAATATTAATCATATCATGTATCTTTTACATATGAAGACAAATAAGTTACATGTTTTATAACATAGTCGATAAAGGTTGTTATTTTCTCTGTTAAAGAGACAATATCATCTATTTGGGGTCTACCTGGTGTTTTTCCTTGTGTATTTTGGGGTAATGTGTATATATAGCTGGTATGATTGGATGATCTACTTTCATTAAAACAAGTTATTTTTGAGTACCGTATTTTCCGGACTATAAGTCGCACTTTTTTTCATAGTTTGGCTGGTCCTGCGACTTATAGTCAGGTGCGACTTATATATCAAAATATATATATAATTTAACATGTTTTTAAATGTTAATTCATACTGAAGACATTACCGTCTAAAGCCGAGAGAGGGCGCTCTAGGCTTGTGACAGCTATATGCTCCTCCTAAAGACAACTGAGAAAGAAATGAAAATCCTATTCTGCAGATTTCAAACTGCAGGTAGTAAAATATGCAGCCGAAAACGGTAATCGAGCAGCAGAAAGAAAGTTTGGAGTGAGAGAGAAACTTGTGAGGGACTGGCGAAAAGGTGACTCTCACTGCAACGAAGAAAACAAAGAAAGCTAATCGGCTAATCGCGGGCTGAAAGCAAGATGGCCAGAGCTGGAGGAACGAGTCCACAGACAACGTGCTGCCGGGAGAGGCCTGTCACCGGTGCAGTGGAGTGTGCTATTGTGTAGTTGAATAACTTGCCTTTCGAGATTAAATGTCTGCTCTTAGTCTTGGATTTTGTGAAATAAATTTCTAAATAAATGCGACTTATAGTCCAGTGCGACTTATATATGTTTTTTTCCTCTTCATGACGCATTTTTTGACTGATGCGACTTATACTCCGGAGCGACTTATAGTCCGGAAAATACGGTAATGTCTCCACCCTTCTTAAAATCATCACTTGGATCTGAGTGGAGTTTCTTATGTATATATACTGTTAGGTTTGGGAAAATGGATGGATGGCGGACCCAAAGTGCAGAGAGCAGGCAGGAGAAGTTGAAGTTGAAGATGAAAGTTTTAATTAACAAAACACAAATCCACCTCCGAGTTTCCTGGCGTTTCCGTGTTTCCTAGTGTACCTAGGTTGTCCTGTGTCCCGGATCCCCGGCTGACTAGCAGCCTATCTGATCCCCGGCTGACTAGCAGCCCTCCTGATCCCCGGCTGGCTAGCTGCCCCTTTGAATCCCCGCTGACGTCTAGCCCCCCCCTGTGTATCGGCAGACGTTCAGCCTTCCAGAGTCTGCGCTGACGGAGCTTCCAGAGTCTGCGCTGACGGAGCCTCCAGAGTCTCCGATGGCAGCACTTCAAGAGTCTTCCAGAGTCTTCCAGTCGTCCAGAGTCTATATTAATGACTGACTTTACGCCGACGACTGACTTTCCAGAGTCTACGTCCATGACTGACTTTCCAGAGTCTACGTCCATGACTGACTTTCCAGAGTCTACGTCGACGACTGACTTTACGTCGATGACTGACTTTCCAGAGTCTACGTCGATGACTGACTTTCCAGAGTCTACGTCGACGACTGACTTTACGTCGACGACTGACTTTACGTCGACGACTGACTTCCCAAAGTCTACATCGACGACTGAGTCTACGTCGACCGCTCTCCCAGAGTCCACGCTTACGGGCAAGCCAGAGACTATGCCGGTGCCCATGGGACTGTCTCTGAGACCACCCCAGTAACTTTGCCTTTGTTTTCGGTCTGCCCTACTCCAGCAAGACAAACATGAATGTGAGCACTTAAGGTTCAAAATACTGATAATATTGCTTTGGAAATATTTTATGAGGAAGGAAAAATCTGAGCTTTAATTAATAGAGCTCACATGTCCTAATATAAAGTATGTTATGTACTATGTTGTAAGTCTGTTATGTAACAAACGTACTTAACCCAAACCACAATCTTTTCCTAAACCTAACCAAGTAGTTTTGTTGCCTATACCGAACAAAACAACAAAGTGGCAGTTTTGACACTAGAGGGGTATTGGAGCGTTATAGTTTGAAGCGTATGGCCACGTATTTGACGAGTGTGGCACATTGCTATCAGGACAAAAATAATTTCTTCATGTAATTACAATACTAACACATGCTCTAAATGGTGTATTTTCAAATGTATGTCTCAAATTCTTAAGCCTGTCAAATCATTAGACGGTCTTTGACCACTACATAACCATTTTAATATAGCCTACACTACCGGTCAAAATTTTGGGGTCACTTAGAAATGTCCATTCCACTCCATTCCAGACAGAATACCAGCTGAGATCAGTTGCATTGTTTTTTTTAATCAGGGCAGCAGTTTTCAGATTACATTACGCTCAAGTTTTTGTTCCAAGTGTCAAGGTGATTCTAGGCCTTACTGTCATAGAGTTACAGAGGCTAGAATGGAGGTTTTTTATTTCCGTCCAAGTCATACATCTGTAAAATGATTAGAATCCACTGCTGTAAACACATCTGACAGGTGACAGACAACACAGGGCATTAGCCACATGGCTCAGCTTACTACAAAAAACATGAAGCCAAAAGACTCAAATGGATTTTAAATGATTTTTTTCTACAGATATGTCTGTGCGTTTTTTTTATTTCCATTTGAAAAGTGCAAAGAAAAAAGCCAAAAAACTACAAAATACAACACTTCTCAAATACACAAACACACCCACATCAATCACCTTTCTAGTGATATCAGGCACACCCCAGAGTGTCAGAGTATATGGGAGCTGGACCACTTTTAATTTGGCTATGACATTTAGACGAAAAGCATGGATTTCAAGCCTTTCTTCAGCCACTACAACAGTCGAGAGCCCTTTTGCAATTATGTAAACACATAATGTAATCTGAAAACTGCTGCCCTGATTAAAAAAACAATGCAACTGATCTCAGCTGGTATTCTGTCTGGAATGGAGTAGAATGGAAATTTCTAAGTGACCCCAAACTTTTGACCGGTAGTGTACATAAACTGTCTGACCGAGCATTTGTTCCCCATCAATCCTTAATGATATCCCTGAGCCCCTGCCCCCCCTGCTGCTATATGTGGGCAGATAGCGGTGGTGGTGGGACACATCCTTGCCCTCACTCATCACCTACGATTGTTCATCACCATCAATTGGATTCTGACAGCTTTATGCATCCTGGGATCCAACCCAGAGATCCACTTCCTCCGGTAGACATAATATAAACCATACCCACCGCCCACTACCTGTACCTTCACCCCCCACACAGACACACACAATCACTGTATCCGTCTCAAGGAGTAAGATGAAACTGATCCCTGTGGACAAAGTGCACTGTTCCAGAATAGTAACAGGTACAGCGAAAGACATAACTCAATATAAATAAAGTATAACTAAAGACTGGAGCAAAGAGGGTCATGTATGGGTCAGTCTCACAACCCCAGCATGAACCTCAGTGTCCTATTGGTGGGCCACTCAGTAAAAAGAATTGTGCTAGTCAATCTTTGTTCAGATCAAAAGAAATGTATATTAAATTCTAGTAGAGTTTCCAAAGATCCCAATGTTAAGCTGAATTATGAGGCAAATCTCTATTACAAACATCCAGAATACATCTACAATACCTCCATCTGATGGAATGGTGCAGCCATAGAAAACAAGCTTATACACAATATAAATGATTCTGTCTAACAGTGGGGAATAAGATTATTTTCCAAACCTTAAACTTAAGGAGAAAAAAGGGGGGTTGAAAGACACAACAAGACTTCTGTATGTTCTTCAAGTATAGGAGCACACAGAAGCCATACAAATATTTTTATAACCTCTATTAGGGTAAAAGCAAAGTAGTCACTGGTAGAGCTAATATGGTATTGAGTCATTCAAACCGTTCCGGTTACCACCATCAAAAATGATTTTAACCCCAGCATTTATAAAATGGTTCCTAAATCAACTTTTTGAATGCATTTATTCCTGTAGTAGTATACTTTTTATTGCATGTATAGGCTAGTCTAAATGTCTATCTTTATTCCAGTTTTCCAGAAATTTAAAGCCAACAACTTTAGAGCTGTTAGTCAACAGTCAACACAAAGCCTCTGGGGTTTCTGTGAGCAATCTTTTTTCATGAAAAACATCTATTTGGTTCTATGTGATGCTGTTCTGAGTTCAGACTTTCTGCAGGGTTCACCAAGTCAAATTGAAGACTTTTTCTGACTTTTTTAAGACCAATATGAATGAAATGTAAGACCTTTATCACAACATCAACTGAGCACTAAATTCTGTTTTCTCAAGCCAAGTATCGCTGAACCTGCATTCCCCATAGCTGAAGAATAAAATCTGTTTTATGTCTGTGGTACAATCTGAAGGAGACTCGCGCCAATAACACGAAAGCTGATTGGCTGCAATATAAGTTGCATGTTGGTCTCATTTGTAGTTATACTACAGCAAAATTATATTTGGACTAGCGAGAGAAAAAACTACAACACCACAGGATAAAAAAAGCATTAGAAGCGTTGCATGGATGTAGGAAAATTATTTAAAGGACAATTCCGGCGCAAAACGAACCTAGGGGTTATTAACAGATGTGTACCCACTCGATCGTTCTCTGGGACATGTTTTCATGCTAATCGAATGAGTTTGTAGCTTGAAACAAGCTAGCGCGGACCGCTGATTAGCTTACAACGCTAGTATTTGGGCACAGGGAAAGTAAAAACAAATCGCTATCACTAAAAAGGCTCAAAATATCACCAAACTTCAACGGTAGCATAATGTGGGTCCCTACATGTTAACCGAAGCATTGAGAACATTGTAAGTGTACAGACAGTTTATTGAACGAAGAGCTGCGGGAGCTCCGTGAAAGGGCTACGAGAGAGAGAGAGCTACCGGTAGTCAACGCCGCAACACAGCCTCGTTCTTCAGAAAACTGGTGGTGTACCTGCGGACATTGTGAAGCTATGGCCACCCAACAGGAGTGTCTGTGTTGCACGGAGTGGGACCTGTTGGGTCGCGATGCCCAAGAGACGCAGTGTTTGGTACAGTCTGAAGATTTCCCCTCTCTGATAAACAGGGCTGGACTTTTTTTCATGTCCCGAAAATAAATTGGAGACAGCGACCCAGACCAGAGGGACCAGATGGACAGTTATCCACTGAGTAAGTACAGTAGACAAGTTATGTTTTACATCGGTGCGATTATTTCAGATATATTGAGGAAATTGCTTTTAATTTTAGTTTGCATCGCCAGCTGGAAGTCATGACTGGTTTTCAAGACGGCGGCTGCATGTAAACATGAACGCAAGCGTCTTTATAATCTATTTTTTCAATAAACTGTCTGTACACTTACAATGTTCTCAATGCTTCGGTTACCATTTACTGACCCTCATTATGCTACCGTTGAAGTGTGGTGATATTTTGAGCATTTTTAGTGGTATAAATAGCGATTTGTTTTTACTTTCCCTGTGCCCCGAAGACTAGCATTGTAAGCTAATCAGCGGTCCATGTTAGCGTCGTTCAAGCTAAAAACTCATTCGATTAGCATGAAAACATGTCCCAGAGAGTGACAGTGGGTACACATCTGTTAATAACCCTTAGGTTCATTTTGCGCCTGAATTGTCTTTTTAAGACCTAAAAAACAATACTTCAGCGAATTTAAGACTTTTTAAGGCCTACAATTTAGATTTTGTAATTTCAGACTTTTTTTTTTAAACCCCGCGGGGGAAAATTTGGTGTTATTCTTAGTCACCTTACTTCCTGCTTTGCTCCCGTCATAATGACTGCAGCCACTAGAGGGCGCCGCCACTAGAAATTAAAATATAGGTCGTAATTGCTGCTTGAACAAACCACTTATGCCGACCTTACACCAAACGACTTTCCAAGCGATTCCACTGTCCCAGACTAATTTCCAATATCGGAATTAAATCCTGAGAGTCTTGCTAGAGCCGGGGCGCTCCCGTCGTCTTAATCGTTTGGTGTAAGGTGGTCGTCAAACTCAGTCCCAGTCAGTCTTTTCCCCCTCTGGACGTTCTCTGGACAAAATCAAATGTGTTATATTATCTTCATAGTTCAACTTTATTGTCATATGCATATTAGTATGACGTACCACAGCAATGAAATACAATGTGACTTGGCACTCTCTCAGCACCAGTCAATAATCACAATTATAAAAAACATAAATAGCATTTAAAAACATCTAGAAATATCCAAGCACAATAGGCATAGTGACTAAGTTCAGACCTCAGCCCTCATTCCTGTTGTGCTATCATTCAATAACCTTATTAACTGGGGGTAAAAACTATCCCTAAAACGTGTTGTGCGCGTTGGGATGCTCTGCAAACGTCTCCCTGATGGAAGGTGGGAGAAGAGATTGTATGCAGAATGACTAGAATCCTGCATAATACCTCGTGCCTTCTTAGTGCTGCATTTCCAGTAAATGTGTTGGGGGTTCCACTTGAACCGCTCCATGACTTTAGATGCAGTTTGGACTACTTTTGTCAGAAGATTAAGGTCATGTGAAGTAGCCCTGCCAAACCACACTACAATGTTGTCTGTACTACTACTCTCTACTGTACAGCGGTAAAAGTTCTGTAGAATGTTAAGGGACATACCATATTTCTTGAGACACCTCTAAAAATAAAATCTTAAGTTTTAAGTCTTAGGAGCGAAGTTAAATCATGTAAACATTGTCAACAACCAATGGGTGCGCTCCCTCCAGCACCAAACAGGAAGCAGCAAACACTGTTGCCAACTTGGCGACTTTGTCGCTAGATTTAGTGACTTTTCAGACCCCCTTAGCGACTTTTTTTCACAAAAGTGACTAGCAGCAAATCTGACGACTTTCTGTAGAAAAGACGGCAGTATTGTATAATAATTACTAATAATTACTAGAGACATGTCTCCTGCAGACCTCTCACTACAACTTTTGCATAAAACAATAACCTGTAGCCTATTAGGGTTTTATAAAACACTTCAGTAAAATATTTTAATGACCTAGTCATTGCTAAAAGTACGCTAGGAGCATGGGCTCATACACATCCAATAGGTAGTATTAGGACAGCTGATTTTGAAATCTTTCTAAATACCCTGTGTGGTTCATTTAGTAAGGAACTACTAGGCGATCCGAACGCATCTTGAGTTGAAACAAAGAATGAGAAAGAGTGACAGAGAAAACCAACTTAACAGAGAGCTGGCTTTAAAGTAATGAATTGGGTCATCAGGGAAACCAAAGGTATTAAATGAGAAAACTGGAGGAGAGGAAACACACAAGGCAGACATGTCCATTAAACCTTCCGGAAAACTTGATAAGATTCCCAGTTGCAGCATAAGTGACCACTCTCCTTTCCTTTCCTCTCCCTGTCTCCCACCAGCCATTCTCTCCCTCTGATTTCCCAACCTGCAAAGTCCATCAGGACCTGAGAGGAGGAACCCAGTCCCTCTCATATCACAGCCCCTGAAAAACAATCCACCTGAACAAAAGAGAGACAGCTGCTCAGGAGCAGGGAACTTGATCTGAAGAGCCTGGATGCTGCCGTAAAAGAAAAGAGAGATGGGGGTGGTTCACACTCAACCCCTCCACGAGAAAGGACTTCCTGTGCATTTTGTACACAGAAAGTGTCACCCTCATCCCTAAATCTGCCTTATGTACTCCAATCTGGGAATGGTTAAGAAGAAGAAAAATCTCTCCTTCCGTGAAAATAAATAGCTGAATTTCGGAGATTGATCTTACTGTTTTTCCTGACCTTTCCTCATCAGGCCAAAATATCCAGTTGTACAGAAATCCATGACATAGATTATGCTTACGCAATGCGCAAATCAAAAGAAATCCTCTCTAACTAAAGTGATCAAAAATTGCATTAAAACATGATTTATAAAATCATGCATACAATTATTAGTAGCTTAACATTCTATACAAAAAAAATTATGTATAAAGGCTAGGTCCCCCTACACGTTATTGTAGGCCCAGTTTAACTTCAGTTTATACAATATACGTATGTAGTAGGGGGTCTCGGCTCCGTCTCTATTTTACTTAGGGGTCCTTGGCTTAAAAAATGTTGACCCTTGATCTAGACCAAAAGTGTGGCTATACATTATTCATATTTATATACACATATATCAAGTAAAAAAGTATGCACATTATTACACTGTCATATGATAAATATGTATCCATTGTGTGGTATACACTGTCCTGTATTGTTTTGAGTGGAGAATAAAAGGTGAGGTTTGACAGTTTGGAAGAAGTATTACTAATTAAACATTTAATCTTTGTGGTGCTCTTGAGCCGCATGCAGCTTTTTGCCTGCTCCTGTGAGGCTCTTACTGTGTGGCTGGGGGCTGTGTTATCTTAATAACACTTAATTTTTGTGAAACATATTTCAGATGAGTCAAAACTAGGACTGTCAGCATTAACGCGTTAATCGCGATGCGATTAAGGGCCGAGCATAATGCTTTAATTTTTTTTTTTAATCGCAGCCGGCATTTATTAATTTATTTTACACTTCACTCGGCTGTGCGTCGTGCCTAACAGGCTACTATTTTGACCCTTTGCAGCACCGTTACTTATCATCAAGCTGCCACTTCCTCGTAACACATCCTGCTGCTGCAGGCATGATGGAGAAAGACAGCAGCAATGAAATCCTGAATGGAGCTTTTTATTTTCCAAAACTCCCGGACGGCTCATAGACAAGTCGAAAGCCATATGCACATTGTGTAAAGCCGAATTAAAATATCACTGAAGCACGTCAAGCTTGAGCTACCACCTACGAGCTAAGCTACTTGCCGACCTGTGGATGAAAACAAATCTAAAAAAATGATTGCAAAATGGGTGGCAACTAACTGCAGACCTGTCAGCATCGTAGAAGACTTGGGTCTTAAAGACTACGGTTGGCATGTTCTGACCCGTCTTATACACTGCCGTCGAGGGGGACAGTAGTTTCACCATACACAGCCTGTACCACACGGAGAAAGCAGCTAAACTGGAACTGCTGCAAAGTGCTGCAAGGTGACCACTGGACGTCAGTGAGTAATCAAAATTGTTTAGGAGTTACTGCACACTATATTGACTCAAGATTCAAACGTGTGACTAGGTTCACACACTTTTCTTTTGTTTACAGTAAATAAATAAATAAAAGTCAAGTTCATAAAGTCACTTTCTTTGCATTCATTTGATTCCCAATCAAGATCCACTGGTAAGAATGGCTTTCCATTGTTAATATGTACTTAAAAACAGTTCTGAAATGCAAAATAATAGAATTTTAATCGTGATAAAACATGCGATTAATCACGATTAACTATAGAAATTCAGCGATTAAGAAAAACTTCATCGTTTGACAGCCCTAGTCAAAACACATTTGAATGCTTCTGCCTATACTGCCAATAAATTTGCCAGTAATTTTAACATAAAAAACATGCAGCAGAGTTTTGAAGACAGAAAAAGAAAAAAAACGACCATAGATCACCTTCCTCATTAACCCTTTCACTGCTCAATCAGATAGTTTGAAAGCCCTTTAGACATATGATGACTTTGAGGATGACAGGCTGAAATCTGTGTTGAGAGAAGGATCACTAATGGCAATGTTTGCATCAACTTATGTCTATGAATCTGTGTTTTCTACACTGAAACAAGTGAAGTCAAAACATTGTTTTTGTTAATAGGGACACTCAGACTAAAAGGGTCACTTTGAGTTGCCACAACCGAGTACAAGCCAGCCATGAAAAGGATTGTGGATAACAAAGACTGCCAGGTTTCCCACTGAGTCAGTCTAGTTAAGAAAAAAACTATCAAAACTGCTATGTATTATGACTGTCATTACATCTGGAAGTCACTGCTGCTGTTGTGTGGATGTGCATGTATTGTGTGGCTCTTTGCTATGGTGCATTTTTCTTGGCTCTTTATGTCGAACTGGTTGGCCACCCCTGATATAATAGATAAGTTAACTGTTGTTAAAGTACTCATATTATGCTTTTTGGCTTTTTTCCCTTTCCTTTATTGTGTTATATATCTTTTTTGTGCACGTTATAGGTTTACACAGTGAAAAAGCCCAAAGTCCACCCCAAAGGGACTTACCATCTCCAACAGAAAACACTGTTCACAAACTGCTCCAAACAGCTCTATTGTAGTCCAGCCTTTACTTCAGAGACAAACGTGGTCACTTTGGAACACACGTTATAATGCTCGCCTAGCTGCTAGCGTGGCACACCCTCATACTCTGCTTCTGACTGGCTAGTAGTCCTTACCTAGCTACTGTCAGGGCACGCCCTCATACTCTGCTTCTGACTGGCTAGTAGTCCTTACCTAGGGACTGTCAGGGCATGCCCTCATACTCTGCTTCTGACTGGCTAGTAGTCCTTACCTAGGTACTGTCAGGGCACGCCCTCATACTCTGCTTCTGACTGGCTAGTAGTCCTTACCTAGCTACTGTCAGGGCACGCCCTCATACTCTGCTTCTGACTGGCTAGTAGTCCTTACCTAGCTACTGTCAGGGCACGCCCTCATACTCTGCTTCTGACTGGCTAGTAGTCCTTACCTAGCTACTGCCAGGGCACACTCTCATACTCTGCTTCTGACTGGCTAGTAGTCCTTACCTAGGTACTGTCAGGGCACACTCTCATACTCTGCTTCTGACTGGCTAGTAGTACTTACCTAGGTACTGTCAGGGCACACCCTCATACTCTGCTTCTGACTGGCTAGTAGTCCTTACCTAGGTACTGTCAGGGCACGCCCTCATACTCTGCTTCTGACTGGCTAGTAGTCCTTACCTAGGTACTGTCAGGGTACACCCGCATACTCTGCTTCTGACTGGCTAGTAGTCCTTACCTAGGTACTGTCAGGGTACACCCGCATACTCTGCTTCTGACTGGCTAGTAGTCCTTACCTAGGTACTGTCAGGGCACACCCTCATACTCTGCTTCTGACTGGCTAGTAGTCCTTACCTAGGTACTGTCAGGGCACGCCCTCATACTCTGCTTCTGACTGGCTAGTAGTCCTTACCTAGGTACTGTCAGGACACGCCCTCATACTCTGCTTCTGACTGGCTAGTAGTCCTTACCTAGCTACTGAGCATGTGTGACTCCCAACAAAGATGGAACAGAAGTGAGAGGTCTCACTCTGTAGCTAAAACAGAGAGCTCAACACACAGGGTGAAAAGAGGAGCTGCAGCAATGAGCAGTACAACAAAAACATTTTTTTTTGTTTTTTTAGAAATTAAACCATGTAAACCTATTCTGATATAACCTCTAAATGCAATTATGAACCTGAAAATGAGCATAATATGAGCACTTTAAGACTGCTGACATTCAGGTTGTATATTAAACATACTGTATTCTTTGTAAATCATTCATTCATTCATTAATTCACTGAAAGAACCAAGCAGGCCTGTGTAACAGGTGATGAAGACAGTCCTATGTATTTCACCAAAATATACTATTATTTCCATTAGATATTTTATTTTGGGGATTTTACCTCATGCTTGTGTGTTTTTCAAGTGCGACTATATGTGTGTGGACATGATCAGCGTGATGACTGAGGTACGTGTGTGCACGCTCGGGTCAGAGCCGTCACTGATATGACCGGAGAGGATCTAACCAGATGTAGCGACCACACAAGTTATGTCCTGTCTGTTTGTTCGAACCACGGAGTAAAGCAGAAAATCCAGCACTGTCTGCTGCCTCATCTGTCGCCAGAACATGACGCAGAGATAAAAAAAAAAAAGGGGGCGAGCAAACACCCACGGGTTACACCTGCTTTGTTGCACAATCCAGCGTGTTGTCAGGCTTTATCCTGGCAATATACTTCCTTTGCACCAGACTAGATGAAATGTAACACCAAGATTATTGGCTGTCAAACTTTGAGAATTTGAAAGCCAGTGTCTCTGTCTAGCAGGGCCAATGCAGCATCTCAGTTTTATCAGAATGTAAGTCATGGGACATCCAGTTTTTCACAGCAGACAAACAGGCCTCTAGTTTACAGTAATAGCAGTAGCCATGGTCGTACCCACCATTTCACCATTGTCACAAGGTCCAGACCTTTTTTATTTTAAATGTTGGTGCTGTAAATATATTGTACAATGCCAAGATCACTGACTTGCTCATCTGATAACCGTGGGTGGGTGGTGAACAGTGGTGGAATGTGGAAAGTACATTTACTCCAACACTGTACTTAAGTACAAATTTGAGCTACTTGTACTCAGAGAGATATATTGTACTTTTTACTCTTATAGCTTTAGTTGCTAGTTTCTTTACAAATTAAGATTTTTGCACGCAAAACACATGTAGTTAATGAAGTACATTTTTTTATTATAATTAAACTACCCAACAGTATATAACCATACAAGTCCAGCTGAAATGATTAGCCCATTAAACACTTAGTTGATTGAACTGTTTGTTTTGATCATTTCCAGTTTTTAAAATGTCAGGATTTTTCTGCATTGAGTACTTTAATTTTAATACTTTAAGTACATTTTCCTGATGATACTTGCATACTATTACTTAAGTAACATTTTCAATGCAGGACGTTTACTTGTTTACTTGAGTATTTTTTACAGTGTGGTATTAGCAAAGGATCTGAATCCTTCTTTTTTTAAATTTTACAATTTCCTTTAAATTGTACAAAAAAAAATTAGGTGTAAATGTTTCAGTTCACTATTGTTGCTCCCACTTTGTCTGACGAAAGTGGGAGCAACAATAGTGAACTGAATCAAAGAGGAAGCCTCTTCATTTACAAGAACAAAATCCACTGAAGTCCCATTCACCTTGTCTCACTTCACCATCAACGGACATTTTCTGTTTAATGTGATTTATAATGCATAACGCTAAGTAGTCTACAGAGGTTACATTGCTATGGACGCTGTGTTCCAGCCGTAGAGACCGAAAAGACTATTTTCTTTAGGAGAAGCAATACAATTTAAAAAAAAAAAAAATCAATACAGTCCTTTTTAAATTAATATTTTGTGTCAAATTATTGATTTATTTGTTAAGTAGCTGTGTAATAAGCGGGATAATGTAGAGCGAGCCGGTCATTAAAGCGAATACAACCCCTTCAGGCTGATCTCTACCGTATACCTTACTTAACCATAACAAACATGAGTTGTTGCTTGGGGCCATCAGATGGACAAGTTGAAATTAAATGATCAATTATTTTCTTTAAACTAATAACAGTGTTCAACAAGCACAGGTGAGTGAAGTGGACAGCTAAGGCTAAATATTTGTTAGTTAACATAGGATGTAAATAAAAAGCCGTTTTCATAGCCTTAATATTTTTGGAACAAAACAAAAAAAAAATAGGTAGATAGTAAATTATCTTAGAATCTATTACTGTAATGTTGTATCCATTCAATAAATATTTCCCAAACCCAAATGTTTGCATTGGGTAAAAAAAGGCCTATTGATGTCTTTGCATTAGATGCATAGCATATCAGGTTTTGAAATATATGAGGCCAAAATTCCTTCCTTCTCGTAACATCTCCCAAATATTTGCTAAATATGAACCAGCTGAGCTTTATAGGGAATCTGAGAATCACGTGATAGTTGGTCACAGAACTTGAGCACTATCATCAGACTTGAGCCATTATTTTCATAATGCTGGACCTTGCTGAAGGGCTTTGGGTGTTGTGCACGTTACACCTTGCTGCTGTACTCAAGTGACCAATGATTTTAACGTTACTTCTGTTCGCTGCAGACCTTGAGCAGAAAAAAAGTCTCACTCACGTTACAGTTTTTAAAACACAGTAGTATAAGCATTCTTTTTTTTTTCAACATTCTCAATAACCATAACAAATTATATTTTCACGTTTTTATTTAACAGATCAGTATATCACATGGCTGATACATAGGGACACATTTAGAGTTGCCTATTGACATAGTCTGCATATATTTGGATTGTGGGAGGAAACCGGAGCACCCGGGGGAACCCGCACAGCTCCGCTGATAAGACACATCAGCGGTGCTACAGCAGTGTCTGAGTCCAGGTCTCACGTGACCGCAGATCTGTCGAAGGTCTCAGGAGTGAAGATAGCTTCGTCCCAGTCTCGATCAGCATCGGCATCTTCATCACTGGAGATGTCGGTGTGTAAATATCCATCACTGGAACTTTCCGGAAGTGAATCTTTCTGTATTGCAGTGTGTGACTCTGTCTTGATGCCAGTCTGGGGTGGAGGTCCATCAAAATGTGTTGAAGTGGTTCCATTGCTGTGAAAGTGTTTCATATTCACGGCCACTGTCTCATTATCAGAACTATCTTCATCATCGATAACTGGAATATACTCTCCATCAGAGAAGTTGGCATCACCAGAAATTGGAATGTTCTCTCCCTCAGAAAGGTCAGAGGTGTCTGGCTCTATAGCGTGTTCTTGTGGCTCCTGTTCTTCGTAACTGGAACTGACACTGTAAGAATCTTCAGCACTTGAAGTCCAAGATGGCTGTCTATGTAAATAAGCCCTTAAAGCTGCACATTGACGAATATAGTGGTATGCAGCAGGGTCTGCGTCTTCATGACTGGAGCTATAAGTGCTCGTGACTCCATCGCTTGAGACAGTTGACTCTCTCTCAGTTTCTGAGTTGCTGGTAAAATCATGCGATTCCTCTGAATCATCCAGGGGGGAGACGGTCATCAACTCTAAGGCTTCTTCGGCATAAGAGTTGGTGCCCATGTCCTCATGGTGCAGGTGAAACATTGTAACAAAACAATGTCTTTGGGCTTGCTCAGGCGTGAATCTTGTCTGAGCATCCGTATCAAGCAAACCTTTTAGGAGATGTAAAAATGCCATCCGGTCTTCATACTCAGTATAGTCATCTACCTCTGCGTAGCACTCTACTGATTTATCCAAATTTCTACCATCATTAAAAATCCACCTTGGATTTCGGGGCTGGACACCAGTTGCCTTTGCGTACTCCCTTGGTGTATTTAGTCTCCATCCGGGATTGGGAGAGCCCTGTTCCCTGCTGAAATACTGCCAGGTGTTCCTCCCAGCACTCAGCACGTGGTCTTTCGGCTGACCGAGCAGACGGCAAACAGCTTTCATCATGTGGTATGTTGATTGTCCAGGGAAGAGATTGTCGCAAAAATAGAGGAATGCCATGACACATCCCAGTGCCCACATGTCGATGGCTTCAGATATGGGGAGGCCCAGTGTCACCTCTGGGGCTCTGTAGGCACAAGGTTGGACTGTCATTCCAACCTTTACTTTGGATGCTGGAAGCGCCAAACCAAAGTCTATTAATTTTACCCTGAAGGGCTCCTCACGGTGGTTGACAAGCATAACGTTGTCAGGTTTCAGGTCTGTATGGATAATGCCGATACTCTTCAAGGCTTCAAAGGCTACAAGCAGCTGTTGTGTGATCGGGCGGATTTCATGAAGAGATAGTGGTGTCTGGCTCTGGTTCAGTAAGTCCAAAAGGCTCCTGTCCAACATCTCGAAGGCGAGGCAGGATGCGTCTTGAAACATGAAATTGTCGATGAATCTCACCAAGTTCTTCTTCTCTGGGTCAAGAGCCCTGATCCTTGTCAGCATTTCCACTTCTTTTTTAATCATGTGATTTTCACTCATTTTGTGGATCTTGATGGCCGTAGTCTCAGATGTTTTTAAGTTAAGACATTTAGCAACTTTGCCGAAACATCCTTCACCATTAAAGTCTAGTACAAGGTAGCGTACGAACTTGCTGCAGAGGACGTCAAGCTTTTTCACCTGAAATGGTGCAGCTGCTGACTCCTTGTTGTTTTCACTGTCACTATCTGAGGTTAGGAAAGACATTTTTGTTGTCAAATGTTTCCAAACACTTTTCAAGCTGAGTAAAGTTTGAGTAGATTTTGTCTTCTTACTCTTAATGTAACCCAAGGGTAAATGACCAGACTCAGTATCTGCAAGTCTATCCCTTAGGGAGTTGGAATGTGGAACCTTCATGACATCATTATAAGACCATAAGCTTCAAAAGATCACAGGCATCATAGACAACATCACAGCATTCTAAATTCTAAAAAAATGTTCTCTCTCTCTCTCTCTCTCTCTCTCTCTCTCTAGCTCTCCCACTCACTCTCTCCCTTCTCACTCACTCACTCACTCACTCACACACTCTCTCTCTCCCTCGCCCACTCACTCAATATTTTTTCAAAGTAAAATGGCTTCCCTGCATGACCATTATTATTATTATTATTATTATTATTATTATTATTATTATTATTATTATATGTGTTGCCAAAAGCATGAATACTTACATTAGTTTACATAATCAGAACATTGTCAAGAAAAAAGGGAAACATAATGTCTCTCTTTCTCTCTGATAAATTATATTAACTTATTTATTTTATTAACTAACAACCATGGTTATATTATTTTATTTTATTAGTTTGTATATTAATAACACAGTTATATATTAACATAACAATAATATTAATTCATAATCAGTATATTTATTAGTGTTGTTAGCATTCCTAATAATTAAATAACATTGCTTTATACGTACATATTTAACTATATCTAGACTACGGATCTTTAACAGGTCATCCAGGACCCCTAGGTTCGCAAGTAAAATAAGGGATCAGTTCACTACTCTCATTGAATTTTGGGTGTTTTATTTAATTTTTATAGCATTTGTCAAAAAAAAATTTAAATGGTTTTAAAACAGTCAGTTATAATCCATCAACATACGTTCCTCTGATCTTAACTATTAGTCAAAATAATTCATAATTACACCTTTTTAACTCAATATTTTATATATATATATATATATATATATATATATATATATATATATATATATATATATATATATACAGTGAGGAAAATAAGTATTTGAACACCCTGCTTTTTTTGCAGGTTCTCCCACTTGGAAATCATGGAGGGGTCTGAAATTGTCATCGTAGGTGCATGTCCACTGTGAGAGACATAATCTAAAAACAAAAATCCAGAAATCACAATGTATGATTTTTTTACTATTTATTTGTATGATACAGCTGCAAATAAGTATTTGAACACCTGTCTATCAGCTAGAATTCTGACCCTCAAAGACCTGTTAGTCTGCCTTTAAAATGTCCACCTCCACTCCATTTATTATCCTAAATTAGATGCACTTGTTTGAGGTCGTTAGCTGCATAATGACACTTATCCACCCCATACAATCAGTAAGAATCCAACTACTAACATGGCCAAGACCAAAGAGCTGTCCAAAAGACACTAGAGTCAAAATTGTACACCTCCACAAGGCTGGAAAGGGCTACGGGGAAATTGCCAAGCAGCTTGGTGAAAAAAGGTCCACTGTTGGAGCAATCATTAGAAAATGGAAGAAGCTAAACATGACTGTCAATCTCCCTTGGACTGGGGCTCCATGCAAGATCTCACCTCGTGGGGTCTCAATGATCCTAAGAAAGGTGAGAAATCAGCCCAGGACTACACGGGAGGAGCTGGTCAATGACCTGAAAAGAGCTGGGACCACCGTTTCCAAGGTTACTGTTGGTAATACACCAAGATGTCACGGTTTGAAATCATGCATGGCACGGAAGGTTCCCCTGCTTAAACCACCACATGTCAAGGCCCATCTTAAGTTTGCCAATGACCATTTGGATGATCCAGAGGAGTCATGGGAGAAAGTCATGTGGTCAGATGAGACCAAAATAGAACTTTTTGGTCATAATTCCACTAACCGTGTTTGGAGGAAGAAGAATGATGAGTACCATCCCAAGAACACCATCCCTACTGTGAAGCATGGGGGTGGTAGCATCATGCTTTGGGGGTGTTTTTCTGCACATGGGACAGGGCGACTGCACTGTATTAAGGAGAGGATGACCGGGTCCATGTATTGCGAGATTTTGGGGAACAACCTCCTTCCCTCAGTTAGAGCATTGAAGGCTGGGTCTTCCAACATGACAATGACCCGAAGCACACAGCCAGGATAACCAAGGAGTGGCTCTGTAAGAAGCATATCAAGGTTCTGGCGTGGCCTAGCCAGTCTCCAGACCTAAACCCAATAGAGAATCTTTGGAGGGAGCTCAAACTCCGTGTTTCTCAGCGACAGCCCAGAAACCTGACTGATCTAGAGAAGATCTGTGTGGAGGAGTGGGCCAAACTCCCTCCTGCAGTGTGTGCAAACCTGGTGAAAAACTACAGGAAACGTTTGACCTCTGTAATTGCAAACAAAGGCTACTGTACCACATATTAACATTGATTTTCTCAGGTGTTCAAATACTTATTTGCAGCTGTATCATACAAATAAATAGTTAAAAAATCATACATTGTGATTTCTGGATTTTTGTTTTTAGATTATGTCTCTCACAGTGGACATGCACCTACGATGACAATTTCAGACCCCTCCATGATTTCCAAGTGGGAGAACCTGCAAAATAGCAGGGTGTTAAAATACTTATTTTCCTCACTGTATATATATATATATATATATATATATACGCAGTTGCTATTAACCAAGGAGGACACGGAGGATTAAAAAAACATGATGGACTCTTCAGAAGAGGTCATTATCTTCACTTTCTGCGCAGGAAAGTCACCGGACGCCACAATCTTCTGAACATAGTCATACTGAGAAATACAGAGAGAGTTGTGTGGAGCTGATAGTCTTAATTAGCTTTGTAGCAACTCATTTGGTAATGGCTTGAATGTAATTAATACATTAATACGTTCATTAATATCATAAAGTTACTCACTAAAGCTTTAAACTGCTCAGTAAACACCAGAGCAACCAGAGAAATGACTAATGGGAGAGGAGAGAGAGCAGATGGAGCGCCAGACTACAACAACCTGCTGGAATTCGCCCAAAGGCATGTGCTAGACTCCATGGTCAATTGGAAGAAGGTTCTTTGGTACGATGAGACAAAAATTGAGCTTTTTGGCCATCAGACTAGACGCTATGTTTGGCGAACACCAAACACTGCCCATCACCACAAACACACCATCTCCACCGTGAAGCATGGTGGTGGCAGCATCATGCTCTGGGGATGCTTCGCAGCAGCAGGCCCTGGACGGCTTGTAAAGGTAGAGGGGAACATGAATGCAGAAAAATATCACCAAATCCTGGAGGATAATCTGACTCAGTCTGCAAGAGAACTACAACTTGGGAGAAGATTTATTTTCCAGCAAGACAACGACCCCAAGCATACAGCAAAAGCTACACAGAAATGGTTCAAAGACAACAAGGTGAATGTTCTGGAGTGGCCAAGTCAAAGCCCAGATCTCAATCCAATCGAGAATTTGTGGCTGGACTTGAAAAGAGCTGTTCACGCCCAATCCCAGAGCAACCTGACAGAGCTTGAGCTGTTTTACAAGGATGAATGGAGAAAAATAGCAGTGTCCAGATGTGCCAGCCTGATTGAAACATATCCACACAGACTCAGTGCTGTAATTGCAGCGAAAGGTGCATCTACTAAATACTGACCTGTAGGGGATGAATATTTATGCAATCATCTTCTTTACCTTATATATTTTTAATTAATTGACATTAGTTTGTAAAAATCCGTCTTCACTTTGATATTAAAGAGTTTGTTTTTTTTGCAAATTCTTGTCAAAAAAGCCAAATTATATTGACCATGATTTCATGTATAAAAAACAAAAGGGTGAAACATCCAAGGGGGGTGAATACTTTTTATAGGCATTGTATCTGATTCCAGCTTGTTTAATGTGAATAGGTTCTAGTGTCTTCTCTCCTCTGTGACAGTAAACTGAATATCTTTGAATTGTGGACAAAACAAGACATTTGAGGACGTCATCTTGGGCTTTTGGAAACACTAATCCACATTTTTCACCATTTCTGACATTTTAGAGACCAAACAACTCATCCATTAATTGAGGAAAAGAAATCAACAGATTAATCAAAAATGAAAATAAATGTTAGTTGCAGCCCTGATGTCTTTTGTGAATCGGAATTTGAGACGGGTCAGATAGTGGTTGCAAGTTTTCAACACAGACAATCACGGCACAATGCGACTGTACAATTGTTGAAAAGTGTTGACAGCTTTGAGGTAGAGACAATATATATCTAACAAAACATAACAAATGATAATAAAATAAAAGATAATAGGGGGTCTTTACAGTCAAGTAGAGAATGTAAGTCCAACAAAGAAAAGAGTCTCTCTGCGTTTTCCTCTGTCATGCATTGAAGAGATGTAACAAATAGCTTAAAGGGATAATTCACCGATTTAGCATTAAGCTTTGTTTCAGTAGAAACACGGTAGTATTTTTGAATGACCGTCCTTCCCTCCCTCATGTCCCCCTGAGAGGAGAGATCTCTCTGATCTCGATTGTGGGTCTTTTTTGCCCAGAGGCAAAGGACTACAGCCAGTACTAGGAGCTACTTCCGCATAGCCCATAGGGGGTTGGACTGTCGGCATTCTTTGAAATTTTATGAACCAAAACGAGTGTCAGCCATCTTGAATCCTCGCGTAGCTTAGTGGCTTCTCAGCATCAAAACTTTAGATAGATAGATTTATTCATCCTGAAGGAAATTTTAGAACAACAATTATGTGCATTCAAACTACAGCACACATGTACCACCGAGATACATTGGTACAGATCAGAGAATATGCAGGAAACTTTATTACAGACGGAATACTCAACACAGCTTCGCCCGCCGGCTATGGAGACCAGCGGTGTTGCTCGATGCCTCTGGCCAGTGAAGGGACATCATCAGCGGGGGACATTGAACGAATGTGTCGGTGGAAAACTAACGCTAGTCGGCCATCTGTTCCATCAATCCTGCTTGCAAGTGTCCACTCATTAGACAAAAACTGGACTACATCCAACTTCAATGAAACTCCCAACGCGAGTTCAGAGACTGCTGTGTTTTTGCTGTATCGGACTATCCAGCTACCAGCCGGCTGCTCTGTCGCCGGGTAAGACTAGCTAATGGAGGTGGGCTGTGTTAACACGGACTGCCTGGTGCAAAAATGGGGGTGCTTGTATGTAACTAACTGCTAACTGCTGGTGGAGTTTGTGACTGTTAAATGCCGACCATTCTACATTCCACGCAAATTTTTATACTTGGTGATACAGCCCACCAAGCGCTAATGCTAGTAGCTATGTGTTAGCTGAACTTTACGGAGCATATAATGTGTCTGCACTAAATGTAGCCTGTATTGTATGTCGTTTTTATATAATGTCGTTTTTATATATTTTAATTATGTAACCAATTGAGCCACGGTAAAACGTTTCGTGTATATGGTTGAAATGACAATAAAACAGACTAAAGTTGAGTTGACTGTCTCACTGTCTGTCTGTCTGTAAATGGTAGGCGTGGCTTGGGAGTAGACGCTAAAGCAGCGAAGCAAGTGCATTGTGGGATTTGGTGTCTTTCACCCACATGAGCCAGAAAAAATATTTTCTAATTTTTTTTTAATTTCTAAAAACATTTCACATTTCTACTACATAAGTGACCCAATTTAAAGATATATTCATCTTTCCAACTGTAAAATATCCCTTTAAGTTCATGTTTCCCACTGTTGATTTGGAGCTTGACCTTTAAGTACTTACACCTTTGAATAAAATGTTTATAATGTTCAATCAAGTTATTTCTCAAGAACTCTACATTTGTATCCTTTAAACCTTTGAACTCTGCAATAGAAATGGTCCGCCAGTGCCTACATTTGTATGTTTGCTTATTGTGATGTCAACTCCGGGAGGATCTTCAAATGCTTCATATCCCTAAAATCAGAACAACCTGAGCTAAAAGGTTATGCAAGTCAATAAACCATAAAAAGTAATACAAGCATTAAATTGTGTCATAAAGAAGGAAAGCGGATGCGTTTTTCATAAATGTTTACTAAATAAAAACACAAAACATATTAATCCAAAAGATTTCTAAATGTAGAAACATGAACAAAATATTCCTTAACACTACAGAAGTCATTTGAACTATGTCATTTTTTTTCATTTTCCTGAGCACAGTGTCAAAGCGTTTTGATTCATCTGCTATAGAAATGGTCTGCCAGCTGTTTTACACAGGACGTCATGTAACATGATGACATCATTGAGAAAGGCTGAAGCCTTAGCTTAATGCTGCAAAAAGAATGAATGATCTAGCTGTTATGGTTTTTATTTTATATAGATTCAAACAGGATAATGTAAACAGCAGCTGTTATGGGGAAAGACTCTCTCGCCACGGCTTGTTATCAGTTTTGGACCGGACGTCACGCAACATGATGGCGTCATCGTGAACGTACAACGTAATGGCACGAAAGGCAGAAACCTTAGCTTTCAGACTTCAGAACACAAGAACACAGATGATAGGCTGGTCAGCAGCACAACGTGGCTCTGCCTTGACCCTGTGTTCAGTGGTTTGTGTGGATACATCCATCATGGCAGTTGTTCTTGTGACAACAGCAGAGCTCTGCTGCTTAACGGCCTTTGTAGAAGCGAGCTGTGACCCTCACAAAATCACATACCTTTAGCCCTCCTTGACCTCTGCTCACTAACACAAGTGGCTTGACACAAAGTCAAAAGTCAAAGTACTATTGTCTGTTTTTAGCTTTGCCTCAGGAGGTAGGAGATGCATCATACTCACCATGATCACATTTCACTCCCTTGTTAAGGACTCAGGAGCAGCACAGCTCATATAACTTATGTGAAGAAGATTCTGGAGACTTTGATGACTTCCGCAGGAGCTTTTAATGAACACTCAATTGAGGAGAGAATTAAGCATGCAGTACAGTTTAACCACCATGTGTTATTGTGTACCGTCCCAACTCTCTGAAGTTCTTGTCTTCCTGAAGGTGTATTTAAGCTCAGCTGGAGGCGTTACATTTAGCTGAACCTTTTAAGGTAAACAAAGATATTGCAGGCGCCTAAAACACAGATGCTAAAGCCTAGTTCAGCCTATCTCTCACTCTCCCTCTGGAAGTATGCTAAAGTGTGGCATATCCACCGACCTCATAAAGGAGACAGTCTTAAAACAAAACATTGCCTTATCATGCAGCTGTCTAGAGTCCTTGAATCTGTAAAGATATACATAATTATACATGGACAGGTTTGGTTATTAGAGACTGGCTGAATATTCTCGTCCCCTGACCTGTGACCTATAAATGACCTGATGTTGTCTAACAGTGGATTTCCACTGGATGCGGAATGGCTGCGTGCTCCGTCGTCCGTCAATACCCACCAGGTCCGGATTTGTTGCAGCACGGCTGCGGCCATGACTGACAGCTGTAGTCACGAGGACCCACGAGATCTCGAGAATTCACGTAGAATAGAACCACAAAACCAACAACAGTTAGTTTCCATCCAGAGGAGTAGAGGGGGAACAGCTCTGAGCTGTGTTTTCAAGGTGTAGTGCAGGGAAATATGATCTGCCGTGAGCACACTGGATTTTACTTTGAAAATTAACCAGATTTGTATTTTGTTTCTGTGCTCGACTTCCTGTCCCGCACTATCTGCCGTGTGCTGAATTGCTGCGGAGCTCTCCGGCGTCCGGCAAAAATAGAAGCTCTGCGTATCTGCTCCGGAGGGCTGGGACCGCCGGAGCTGGGACGGAGTAGGGACGCAGACGTTCTGCAGTCAGTGGAAATACACACACTGACTTTAGTGGAAACCTAATGACTCCGTCGACTTTCCGGAGCCGTTCCGCAGCCGTTACACATCCAGTGGAAATTGCCGGTAAGCGGTCCCTCATACCACAACATGGTGGTTCTGGAACTTCCACCACATCCCTGGTCAGGCTTTTGTCATTGAACCATGTCCCGAGAGTAATACATAAGGGGACTGCTGTTTTTATTCCAAACCACGACCTTTTGTTTTAATCTTAACTAGTTGTTTTGGTGTCCAAACTTAACTAACGTCAACCCATGACAGTCACCTTTTGTCGGTTAAACTCAACAGTAAGGACCGTCACCTCACGGTGCTCTGCACACGGCTCACAGTCAGCTTTTCTCGGCTAAATTTAAATTTAAAGACCCATGGATGTACTAAGAGAACTGGATGCAGCGTTTGGCGTGACACCCCGTTCATTCCAAAGAGAGTTGCTCAGTGGTGCATGAAGCACTCATGAAGCTCAAAAAATATTCAGATCTTCCGCGTTGACTGGCCCATGACAATCATGATGGACATGCGCACTAGCGATAGTTTATTTAAGTTTATGAGCTTGTCTCTTGTAGAAACAAGTATACGTGGAGAACTCGCAGTTCATTGTCTAAACTACTCACATTAAATATTTGTGTTTTTGATGTTCCTCATAATTTAAAATGCTTATCTAAATAAACAATGGATGTATTGGGAGAACCAAGGAGATGGAATCATCATGTCATGCTACTAGCTACCTCTAGCTACTACCCAATAGCTGGCAGTTTGGGAACAGAGACGTTAATATTATCACATCCACGTTACAGGCTTTACAGCATACAGCCCTCGGATATATTATAAGATGATACAAATGATGAATTACAGCCATTAAATCCGTTATTACAGCTACAGGAACTCAGGAGAACTGTAAAATAAGCCTGCAGTGCAGGACGGCTCAGCCGGGTGCAGTCCCTCGGGTCTGCTCGCGTTCATTATGTGCGTTCATTATGCCTAGATAATTGACTCTGGATTCGGCTATTACCTTCCTACCTTACCTTATATCCGCTGATATATAGACATTCTTTTCGCCATGTAAAGTCTATTGGAAAAGTCTTTCTGGGCCAGTGTTGACAGACGTTGCAATTCTACCGTTGACCGCTAAAGCCCATGGTTGCTTCCAAGCCTGGCGCTGTTCCTTGGGGTCTTGTAAAGACCGCTAAACTTAGCTGTTATGTGACCAGTCGTCACCTGACCGGCTGGCAGTCGCCCTAATTTCATAGGATATCATATGAATTGTTGTGCATATGTTTTCGTACAATAACTTATGAACCCGTTCATGAGAATGCTTTGCCCTGGTTCAGCACATCCTGGTTACTCTTCCCTGACTACTACTTCTGTCTGCATGGTGCATTCAATATGCAGTCAGTGTGTTACACTACAAGGATGGAATTTCACTGCCAGTCATCTCATGGCATGTGCAGTGACAACAAACACTTGAGAAATTCAGTATAAAAGTCTGAAGAAACAGTGCTCTTAACATAATGCAGTTGAATGAAAGGAATGGTCTGCTTAACAGAGTTTGTGTTGGCAGGGCTGTGCCAATGTTCTTTTGAGCATTTGCATATACCACAACGATGTAGATAAAAAAAACTATCTTTTCCCTCTATTGTCAAATCATAGTGCTCGAGAATGCTTGATTATGCTTTATTATTTATTATTGTTTATGCTTGTTAAAGCAGGGGAGCGAAGCCCCCAGGACCCCTAACAGGGGTTTGGTTTCAGATTTTTTTGTCCCACTTAAGGTTGCAGGTCTGCATTGTAAAATATATCTATATATTTGGGATTTTGTTTTAACTATTGTACAGAGAAAATTGGTAAATTTAAAACATCACAATGGACTCTGGTACCTTGGAATGTGTATCATCTGCAGTCCTACACACACGCACTACAATCGGACATTACGGCGCGGCTCAAACTTACATAAGTGGTAGTTGTGCCCATGTGACACCCATTTGAACATGCACCTGTTTTTAAATACACTGTGGACTAATCCGTTCCTCATGCAACAAATGTCAGCGAACTGCTGGCCAATTGTGGGTTTAGCCGCCAGCGTTGACTCACTGAGGACACTGTGTTTAATGAGGACCAGCTCTGTTAGAATAAGCAAGAGGCACCCAATCAGGGACTTTGAGGTAAACACCAGCACTCACGGCGTGTTGTTATGATGGTTATCAGCTGTGCAGGGCTGCAGCAGACCGACACAAATCTCACTGCACAAATGCTATTGTAAGCTGCTTGTCTTATCAGGACAAAAACATGACCGTCTACTAGAAATGCTCTTCACTTTATACTTTCAGGTGAAACGTGACTGCTACTGCAATGAAGGTATTTGACAACTTCAGATAAACTACAATTCATGAGGATTTGCTCTAAACATAAAGTCTTTGCTGTAGGTATACCTGTGAACATGAATGCAGAATGACTCAACAATTTTCCACTCCCTGCCCCAGGCATCACAGCTTGAAACGGGTGAGTTCACGGTACCAAAGAAAACCAAAACAGAGACAGACTTTGTAGTAATAGTGAAAACAGCTTGGGAGTGTGTGGATCTCAAGTTATAGTGGACTCAAAGAGAGACCTGGATACAGCTTTTGAAAGGCTCAGCATGTGAAATATGGTTTCACTGTATACATAGAACTCTAGGTGTTTCAACAATATTTAAATACAATATATTCTCTTTGGATTATCTACACCATATTGCCTGAGAGTAGCTTTCAGGATTCAAGTGTATTCAAACAAATGAAAGACAGCAGGTTTAGGTCTACAAATTCCTTGATGATATTGTTGGTTTAACAAGTTGAAGGTGAAATAAAAATGATGGCACAAAAGACACGTCAGTTACAGGTTAGTCTATATCCACGATGTTCCACTTCTGGGATTGCTTCGTTTCCACCGGAAATTCCACCAGATGTCCCTCATTTCGGCCGGATGTCCGTCCCCTTCCTCTTCCTTTGTGTTGGCGTTCTAACCTCCGGTGGATTTCTGAGGACTATGGTTAACTGCTCCCCAGATCTCTGCAGGGTAAATCCAGACAGCTAGCTAGACTATCTGTCCAATCTGAGTTTTCTGTTGCACGACTAAAACTACTTTTGAACAAACATGTTCCACCAAAGCGAGTTCCTTCCAAAAACTATTTTGCAGAGGCACCCTACCTGCATCTAGCGCTTAGCACCATCCAAGATGATTATGATTGGTCTAAAGAAATGATAATAATAAACCAGAGCATGTTTTTCTCCCATCCCAGAGCGCAGTGTGGACTAGCCAGACCTTCCTCCTCAGCGCAGTGGAGGAAGGTCTGGCAATGGGAGACTAAATATTGAACAGCCCATTGTGCATGAAAAGAACACATGAAAGCCATTGGAAAGCTGTGCATGACTTTGCAAAGTGTGGAATTATATGATAGGAGCAGTGACCACAGCCTTCCGTGCAGCAGTGGTTGAGCAGAGCAGTGTTTTACACCTGCAGCCGACTTCAATGTCACATTGTTTATGCGTTAACACATCGGCCACCTGCAAAAAAAGCACCTTTCCGCCCCACATGGCCGACAGATGTTGGAGTCAGATTGCTTTTATAGGACATGTGAATATTTGTTATAAAAGCTGTTTTATGAGAAGGTGCTGTGTGCTTTCAGCCTTCATTGTTCTGGGTAGACTCAGAGGAAACGAGTTTGCGTCCTACTCTATTGCTGAGCAATAGTGTTCTACACTACCTATACCTTGTATAACATTTTTTTTTCTCAGTGTTCAAATTAATTAACAAAGTAGAGCTGGGCGATATGAAAAAAATCAAATATCACGATATTTTCGACCAAATACATTGATGTCGATATTTCAGCAATATTGTAGGGTTGACTATTGACGCTTTTACAACATATTAACACAATGAGAGTTTTGATAAATAGCCACCAATAATGTGGATACAGTGACATAGTGGTGAAAGGCAAATAATGAAACAGCTAGAGATGCGGAGATGGCAGCGTTGCGGAGACGCTGTGTGGCAGTGGCTGCCGACCCGCACTTCTTTTTACATCAAGAAGGCCGCCTATCGTGTGGTAAAACACACTTGTTAGCAGCTACATCAATTTTATTCAGTACTGTTAAACATTACAAACATTACTGTTACTGCTGATCACTATCGCACTACCTCTGCGAATCTACCTGTCTGGTAGATTCGCTGACCGGCTGACCTGGGCCAGTGCAAACTGGGCTCCTTCCAACTACATATATATATATATATATATATACAGTGGGCACTGACGCCGTAAGCCTTCACTACAATCTGCTGGGCTTCTATACAGTTTACTCTTCCGTGTTGTGTCACGGGCAGACCATGGTAAACGAACCACCAAACGGCAGAGACTCACCACTCCGTCTCGAGGGATTTATGGCATTCTACTATTGATGATGCTCCTGTCAGGGGACGTTCATCTAAATCCAGGACCAGTTACTCCGGAGGCATCACAAAACACCGGTGCTGAGCTCCTTTCTGAATCCGAGGTAACATCTTCCTTGGAGGTGAGTGACTATGGAATATCTATACCTTTGTGCCCCCTTAAACAGCGCGGTATCAATCGCCATTGGAAACTGTGACTTTTTGAATAACACACAGCCAACACCTGAAGTGCTCAGTGGACATAACCTTACGGACTTAAAACCTACAAGCTACCCAACGTGTCAAAATCCTGCAGTGATAAAGCAGCAATTCTCTTACTTATTCCAGATTGTTAATCACGCAAAGGTCGTATGGGATCCAAAACTGAAACCCAGAGGACTTTTTGGTGGACACTTGAACGTCAGAAGTGTTGTTTCAAAGACTGAACAGTTGACTAATTTACTATTAAACTCCAACCTGGACTATCTATGTTTATCGGAGATGTGGCTACAACAGTCAACCCCAATTAATGTTTTCTCTGTACTGGGGTATCAGTGCTTCAGACGAGACAGAGTTGGGGGGAGACGAGGAGGGTTATTGATATACGTCAAAGACGACATTAAATGTGAGCCCATTCTTTTCAAAGCAGCGGACACACTGGAATACGTTGCTTTAAAAATTGTATTATCCCAACAAATGTCTTTTATTCTAATAGGATTCTACAGACCTTCATCAGCAAATTACACTTTCTATGATCAACTCATTGATATGTTAAAAGAGTGTAACCATAACAAAGAGCTTATTCTCATGGGTGACATTAATTTAAACTGGGAAGACGAGGGGAAGGGGAAAAAACTTAGAACAATTACAGACATATATAACTTACAACAGCTGATTAAAGGCCCTACAAAGATTGCAAAGAATTCAAGTACAGTGTTGGATCTTGTCTTCTCCAATAAACCAGAGAGGATAACAGAAATTTACAATCTGATCACTGGGCTATCTGATCATAATCTAACATCAGTAGCAAGGAAATTGACTAAAAACTGATTTGAGAAAACAACACCACACCACACAGACATCATGTCTCATATAACTAAAAGTAAACAACCTGCATTTGACAGTGAGATCAATAGCTTGGTCTGGGATGATATATTGTCCACAGAAGATGTGGAAAATGGCTGTGACCTATTTACAAAAAAAATGTAATCTGTTACAGAGAAGTTCATTGTTAAGGCCAAGAGAAAACACAGAAAGAGAGTTAATCTACCTTGGTTTAGTGACAATGTGTGGCAAATGATGAAGTGTAGAGACTCAGCTTTAAAGAAAGCTATTAAGTCTAGAAGAGACACTGATATTTTAATGTATAAAGGTATGAGGAATAAAGTAGGTAAGGAATTGAGATTAGCCAAATCACGTTTTTATCTTCAAGTAATAAATGAGGCTAAAGGCAATAGTAAAGAAATCTGGAAAAATATCAATAACCTCATAGGGTGAGAACAACTTCACACAGGAGATATACAGCTCAGATTTCAGGGTAAGAAAACCGAAGAAAATGTTGCAATCAACTCTATTTTTATTTTTTATTGAGTCAGTATATGAGCTAGGAAATCATTTAAAAAAAGAGAACTTACTATACACACCAGAGATGTTCACAAGTCATTTTTTGGAAGTCCAAGTCAAGTCTCAAGTCTTTGAGCTCGAGTCCAAGTCAAGTCTCAAGTCTTTGAGGGGAAGTTCAAGTCAAGTCTCAAGTCTTTTGCCATGAGTCCAAGTCAAGTCCAAGTCAAGGCTCAAGTCTGATCTGTCCCTAACACTGTATTGTTAAATCTTATGAATTCAAAGCATGTCCTGTAGCTGCCATCCATACAGTACAGTATCAAAATCAGTTGTAGGATAACTTTATGGGGTCTACTGCAATGCAATCTGAAGAAACACAAATTAAGGACTCTGTTTCAATTTCATAACTGTATTTTTCAACATTTTGGTATCTGCACCAAAGAATACATGTTTGTCTGTGTTACTAACTGGCTGTAAAGCCCAACCTCATCATGCATTACATTTTTCAGTGTTCAAAGTTTGAGGAAAACATCTGTATTGAAACACCAACCGTGGTGCAAACATGTGAGAACTGATACTTTCCGTATTGCTATTTAACAACAAGAAAAATAAAAATTGGAATGAAAATAAATTGGAAAAAAATGAAGACATTTCAATTAAACAATTGCCACTTAAACTGAAATAAGAAGACCATTTGATCTTAAGTAATACTAAACGTTTCTATCATGTTTTTTTTCTGAAATAAAATGTGGGCACTGCAGCCATGAGTGTATGTGAAGCTTAATTCTGTTACATCCAGAACTTACATTGGGTCTCCAACTTAGGACATCGTATAGTCTAATCTTCTGCTACTGGTGAAATATTAACCTAAGTCTGTCACATCATATGGATACAACTATAACAATACAATTTGCCTGTCCCCAGCATTAGCACAACACTTTGCGATGGTTAGCTTGTTGCCTGTGGCGATATATGCTAAATGTAACGTCTCTTTCACATTAGCGTGAGTGACTGACCTATCTGGGTGCTTTTTGAGATGTCTGATGAAGTTCGATGTTGTTGATCCAGCGTCATGTATCTTGGTGCCACACTCCTTGCATGTAGCTGTTCGCTTACTGCCACTGTTTATGAAGTTATTGTAAGCAAAACTAATGACAAAAGGCACAACTGCAGGAGGACTTGGTGTCGCCATCATCGCTGCATTTTTTTATGTGTGCGCGCGCCGTATAGTGCATGCGTACATTGCACATTACGGCAAAGGCCAAGGGACACGCAGCTCGTCATGCGTTTCCCCAACGTATATGCGCCAATAAAAGAAAATAGAAATACATAAATCAATTTAGATTTAAAAAGCAATAATTGCATGAAAATAGGTTGTTGACGAGTCTCGAAGCTCGAGTCCGAGTCAAGTCTGAAGTCTTTTGGGTCGAGTCGCAAGTCAAGTCTGAAGTCTTTTGGGTCGAGTCCGAGTCAAGTCTGAAGTCAGCTGTTTGTGTGACTTAAGTGCGACTCAAGTCCGAGTCTCAGACTCGAGTCCCCATCTCTGAGACACACTGATAAAGGCCAGGGTTTCAACCTGGTTACAACTTATGAAGGACAAGTTAAAAAGATCATCTGTTCTTTAAAGAATTCTAAAAGTAGAGATGCTTTTCACATGGACAGTATGTTCATTAAGAAACATTTAGACACTTTAACTCCCCAAATCACTTTCCTGATAATTGGAAGCATGCAGTTATCTCACCCATCTTCAAATCTGGAGACCGCTATGGAGCAAGTAATTATAAACCAATAAGTATATTACCAGTACTGTCAAAGGTTACAGAGAAAGTTGTCATAGAGCAGCTGACAACGCATCTAAATAACTGCAACCCTGACTTAAATTACATGCAATTTGGCTTCAGGAAGAATTATTGCACAGAAACAGACGTTTTGCATTTCACAGAAAAAGTAAGAACACAACTTCATAAGGGAGGAGTTGTTGCTGCTGTTTTCTTGGACTTGTGTAAAGCCTTTGATACAGTGAATCATGATGTCCTTATCTCCAAGTTTTCTTATTTAAATTTTTCAACACAAACATGGCTCTCATCATACTTGTCAAATAGGATGCAGTGTGTTAGAATTAAAGATGCACACTCCAGTTACTTTTACATTACATGTCATTTAGCTAACGCTTTTATCCAAAGCAACTTACAAATTGCTATTCATGTCAGAGGTTACACGCCTCTGGAACAACTAGGCATTAAGTGTCTTGCTCAGGGACACATTGATTGATGTGTCACAGTGGGAATTGAACCCAGGTCTCCCACACCAAAGGCATGTGTTATATCCACTGCACCAACGCAATGGGCGTGCCTCAAGGATCTGTGTTGGGTCCTTTACTTTTTAGTCTCTGTATTAATGATCTTCCACAACACTGTCACGGATTAGATATACAATTATATGCCGATGACACTGTTCTGTACACACAGGCAAAAAACGCTCAGCTGAGCAGAAATTAACTCATGCCATGCAAGGTGTGGTTGAGTGGCTTGAACAATCTTGTCTTACTTTGAATATCAGCAAGACAAAAGGTATGTTCTATTGTAAAACTAGGGGGCAGATTCCAACTGCAGACATGTTTATTAAAAATGAATCAATTGATATAGTTACTGAATTTAAATATCTTGGTATCACTTTAGATTCAAATCTTAACTTCAAGAAACACATCAAGAAAATGACAAAAACTATAAAATATAACTTGGCAAATTTTAGACAGATTAGATCGTCCCTCCCTATGGATGTAGCCAAAATATTTATGTATGCTTTAATTTTTTCACATATCTCATACTGTATCAATTGTTGGGGACAGGCCAGTGAATTTGCCATTAGACCTCTAGAATCAAAATATAAGCAAGCTATAAAAATCATTGATAAAAAGCCATTTCAGTACCACCATTGCAAGATCCTAGAGAAACTTTTAATTTGAGTTTTGTATTTGTATTGTGTTATTTGTATGTTTTTTTATTGTGCCCTGCCAGGGGACTGCAGATGTAAATTAGCCTGTGACTAACTCTGGTGCAATGCATCAAATGGTAACATTTATGTTTAAAATTGTACATGGTCCCTAATAAATAAAAAAAATAAAAGAACAGTCTGGTAAGTTCAGAAAATGACTCACTCACTGTAATGCAACCTTTAAAACCAGGAAAAGACAACACTTATGTCATTATTACGATATTATGATATCCAAAATCTAAGATGATATCTAGCCACATATATCGATGTCAGTATAATATTGATATATTGCCAGCGCTAGAATAAACATATGCATGCATGACTGAATAACTTGGGGGTTATGCACATTAAAAAAGACCAGAAATTAAAGGGCTACTCCACCAATTTAACACAGGAATATCAGTTTACCCAGGAGTACTTCTCAGACTGTGAATACAGAGTTTCTTCTGTTGGTCTGTAAGACCCTTGTCAAGTCTATAAAAAGATAAAGATAATTTCATCAGGGTTATCTGTTATGGCAGAAAGCCTGTCGAAAATAGATATCTTAGCCGCTGCTGCTTCACTGGAGTACTCTTGTGAGTGTACAAAACTGTAAAGGTCTTTACACACCGGAGACCTTTTGTTTGTCACGCTTTCACACAGAACACACCGATAAAGCATCGTAATTTTCTTTCCAAACCAGGTAGATTTTCAGAGCTTTCGCAACTAGAATAAAGACATCGACTGATCACATTGTGTTGTTTATGTACAGTTTTTCTCGATTGCTTAAACACTATAACCAGGCTTTGGAACTAACATTTCAAAACCACCATTTTTTAAAAAGCATATCCGTTTCCCTAAACCATAAACACTATTCCCCTGTTTTGACACATGATTCTATTTGTTGAACTGTCACTGCAAAACTCTAAACACAAATCCCGTCATTTGTCATTGCCTACAGCATGTGGTCATTAAGAAAGCACTAGCATTCAATATTGTTCACTCTAGTCAGCACAGCTTCAGCTCAGTTAGAACTAGGCTAGAACTAGGAACAAGGCCTCGTCATCGCAATATCAACAAAAAATCTCAATATCAGTAGAAAGTTACACTTTAAAAAGTCATTTTGTTTTCCGGTGGTGCCTTCATATTCAATTCAATGTTCAATTTTTTCAATAAAAGAATGTTGATTTCCTTTTATTTTGTTTAAATCCAATAAGCAGTTTGTTCTATTTTAGCAGAATCCAGAAAGCAGCAGAAATACAGAACTGAGGATACTTTACAGTAATATCTGTTTATTTATTGCAAGTAATATCGTTATGGCGAAATTCAATGTTATCGCATATTTTCCTCACCTTACCCAGGTGTAAAGACGAAGAGCCAAATTTGATCACACACCAATCACAACCTTCAATAGATAGATAAAAGGGCCAGAGTCAGTTCATTCAGTTTTGGAACAATCTGGACAGATGTGAAGGAAAAGGGATGAGGACACCAGAGAGGAGGAGGAGGTGAAGGAAGAGGAGGAGGTTTTCCAACATTTTTCTGACTGCATACTCTCCCTTTCTAAATCAGACAGAAGAGTTTTTTTCAGCATGGCATAATGTTTATGACTTAGGCTACATTTACGTTGCTACGTTTTGGTTTTTAAGCAGAGTTTTGAGCCAAAAGCGATCCCTGTGCACACAAGTGTTTTAGCTCCAGTAGAAAAACTAATCTCCATTTAATCTAACATGCCCCGATCTCATATCTCATCAACATTCTGTTATACTGGGCATGCACGTGTCGGGGTAAACGGGAAGCAACATGTATATTCTGTGACTTTGCTGCTAGCTGCCATGGTAACGTTAGTAGCTAGTCTCAGAGAACGAGACGTCCTGACTGATAAGACCCAGTTAAGGCGGTGAAACATTGTCATAAGTGTCTGTGTTTCCAAAGGCGGCAGGTGAGACTGCAACACAACAACGCATTCTCACGAACTGGTCCGTATGATATTGTACAAAAATGTATGCACACCAAAATGTATGATATCCTACGAAATTAGGAGACCGCCGGCTGGTCACGTGACGCCGGCTGGCTACGAGCTCCATGACGCCGAGCGGCAGGTGATAGTTGTTCAAGCAGCTACAGAGCTTTGTGACGCCGGCTACAGACCTCCGTTGTATCAGCAGTAGTTGGTGGTTCATTTACCTGAAAATAGGTGACTTTGAGCCGGGTACAGAGCATCGCGAGCTGACGGTCATTTGGCGGACATTACGGTTACATTTAGTCCACAAACCCATTAGCGGCAAACCTATTTTTAATATCACATTATGTTAGTGTGTTCACAGAGACGGATATTGCACTGCAATTACGTAACAGTCCTGCAAAAATAGATGGAAAGACAGATTCCATCATCTTTATCAGCTTTTCACTTGAGTTGTAGGCTGCAAACTAAAAAGGCATTTCTACGTCAATATTGGTGCAACACACACACACACACACACACACACGCACACACCAAAACCTGAGGAAATAAACATGCTGAGTTGCACTGTCTCTTTCATACGTGCAGCTTCCATGGTCTTAAATAGAAGGCCAGACCAGAGGAAGGTACAGCTGGCCCTTTGGGGGGGGGGGGGGGGGGGGGGGGGCAGCACTCTGGGTGACCCAGGCCTGGAAGCCAGCCTCAGTCAGAAGATCCAAAACGGCTGTCTGCCTCATCTATCATCCCTCTACAGTGGAGGGCTAAATTATTACAGGGCTTTTACTCTGGTTCCTCACCTGCTTCACTGGAAGCTAGAGGCCACTCTGTGGATGACATCATCAATTCTAGAATCTCTCCAAATACTATGAAAGAAAAAAGAGAAACAATAAATAGTAAGAAATAATAAGAAATGCTGGCTTTTTCAGTACATGCACAATACTATTGTTATTATTATTATTATTATTATTATTATTATTATTATTATTATATCAGCTGTACATGGAGCAAACCTCCAGCTACTGTGCTACATGTGGTATACAGTTCTTGTTATTGCTGGTTGTTAGGGATTGCGGTATCGCATGCTACTCACATCAGTGGAAAGTGTGCAAGCAATGAAGAATAAATATTAGCACTGCCACAGAAAGGCCTCAGGAAGCAAAAGAGCCGATACACACATGTGTAAGCATCAGAAAAAAATTTGCAGGAAAGAACTACTGAGAACCTGGACCATACACTACAGGCCTCACTGACAAGATCTGTGAGATACAGAAACATACAACAACAACAACAACAACAACAACAACAAAGTCAAGAGAATGGTGAGGTCAACATCAGCTGCTGATAAAAGTTAAAGCTCATTGCCCTACAATAGAGTCCAAAATGGACAGGGAGGCGGACAGCAAGACATACATGGACCTGTGTCAGCATACATTTTGGGCTGAGGGCTAATCTGTTTGCGACCTTCACAGACATGGGCAGATGACAAAATGTGCATCATGCGCACCCTCGCACTCTCTTGGATACTTAAAATCTAATTTGAACTTTTGTGTTCCAGGCATGGTTAAACCTAGTGCTGACTGCACAACATCAGAATCAGAATCGGGTTTATGCCAAGGAAGTTTACGGAATTTTATCTTGGAGTTTTGGTGCATAACAATAAATATAGTAATAGTATGTACTGCAAATGTCAAGAAACATAAGTTCAGAATAGAATAATTTAAAATAAAAACATGAAAGAATAACATAACAAAATATGTATATATGTTTAAAACTGAAAGAGCTGTAATTTTGTGCAGGAATGTGCCAAATATTGACCAGGGAATGTGCAAAAGTTCACAGTATGAACAGGGCTTAGCAATCATTTGGCGGGTGCTTTGGCAGATCTAATGTCAAGCCCTCAGTATGAAATATAAAGACTATAGATAATTTAATTCATACACAAAAAAAGGAACCAAAAGAGATGCGTTAATGTAACATATTGAAACAGATGTGGAAACTGTATCCATCCCCATAAAACCAAACAGAAAGTCCTTCCAAGAGCTAAAGCTAAATTGCTTGCAGCATGCTCATCCTCCCTAGATAGTGGAAGGGGATGCAACTGGAAACAAAGGGCTTTAAATAAAATGGTAATTTAAATAAAAAGACTAACAACAACACTACTGTGAGACTTTCATTTGTGTCCAGTTTCTCTGGCTTAAAGTTATTATATCAAAGTTGCACCATTCATTTGATGGTGATCATAAACACTGATGATAAAATGTGTTCCAGGAATTACAGTCAATGAATGTCTCATCACATAATTGTATGCACTGTGGAGAGTACTAAAACTTGAGGATGTGTAGAGTCTGAATTGAAGTGACATGAGAGACAGAAAGGAAAGTGTTAAAGCAGGGCTGGTCAGGAGAGTCTGTGGGCCGTAGCTGGACAGAGATTTACAGTAGCTGCTTTGGCCTGCCCCCACTTACATGCTGACGTGTGTTATTACAAGATGATTTATCACACTCCAACCTGCACAGGTTGATGGATTTAGCAGTGCGACCTAATTCCTGTCATATTAAGCCAGGCAATGACATGAACAGTGCAAAGAGGACAGTGAGAAAAGTGGAAGAAAGAAATCATTTTGTAGCTCGTGATGTCATTCTAAAGCTCTAAACAGATTGAAATTACTGGAGCCCAGCAGTGATTTGTTAGAATACTGGAGGCTTTCATTCGGTGTGAATCCATATGTGTTATTTGCTAAGTGCAAGCTGATTAGTGGAATTTACATCATACAGGTTTTTTTCAGTTTTTTCAGTCAAAATAAGTGATGTCACCCATTGGTTTGTGGACTCCCGTTTTGAAGTATCGAGTTTGGTAATGTGGACTTGCGGTGCATCTCATGGCCCTTAAATTGCCTCCTTGACTCCTCCATTTATCTGCCTTCCTCGCGAGGAAATCACGGGAGGAGAGAGGCGACGAGCTAATGTGTTTTAGAGAGATGAGACGTCCTTTCCTTTGAAGCGTCACATGAATTCTTCAGCTGTTTAGGCGGAGTTAGAAACTCCTTCAGCTGCACGGCTTCCAGAAAGCCTGCTCTCGTGTATCCTCGGCTATAGGTCCTCGGTGATCCCTCCTCGATGCTCGCTCCTCGGGGCAGAAATAAGAGCTTTGAGACGGCTTTCACAGAGGAGGGACAGAACAACTTCTGGTTCAGCCGAGGACAGAGGAGTCGAGGCGCTATCAAATAAGGATGATGAGATGCAGCCTTGGTTTTTTTGACGATTTTTGACAAGAGGGTGGAGCAGGGGAGGATGACGCAGCCAAGCCAGTGTTGTTTATGGATGCAATGGCGCTGTGCTAAGCTAAACGCTAAAGAGGGAAAGTCGCCAATTTCTGAAAGGAGTATATATATTAGGGATGCACCAAATCCAGATGTTTGGGGTTCAGCCGAATACCGAATCCACTGGTTAAGATTCTGCCAAATCAGAAACCGAATACCGAATCCTCCTCCCATCCTCAGTCCATTAACACAGTGAACACATTAATGAAGTAAACAGCATCTACAGCCTCTAAAATAGTTAAATGTAACAACTTAATGTTGAATTCACATGCTCTTTTCACATCGTCGGAAAGCACATCGCTATTGCAAGATGAGTGACAATTTTGTTTGGCAAATTTCTGCTAACCAGTGTATGATGGAGGCATGTTGGGGGGGTGAAATTAGAAAGCTAACGTTAGCTAACGAGCAGCAGCCGGTCGTTTGGTCACTTCGCTCCCACTGTAGGGAGAACAGCTGACAGCCTGGGAGAGGCACTGTCTGGTTAACACCAGTTTTTAGCTGTGACTGTCCTTCCTTTGCCGTACCTGAGCTTGCTGTGTTTTGGCACGCAAGTTCCATTTTCACTTTCTTGCAGCCTACTGCATTGGACGGTCCACCTACATTACGTCGACCAGCCTAGCGCGCGCAGTGCAAGCGTAGGGTTCAGTTCGGTGGAAAAAAACACTTTACTTGACAGTATCGACATAACCGTGACATGACACTGTCGTGAACGTGTCAGAAACCTTATAAACAAGTCTTATAAACATTAAGTGACATTCGGTTTTTGTCATGACAAGTTGACATTGTTTTTGTTGTCTTGATTATGACAACTTGACATTAATCAAAGTGACATTACCAGAAGTTGTCTTGGTCATGACAAGTTGACATTACATTTGTTTGGGATGTCTTTGTAATGACAACTTGACATTAGTAAATGTCTTTGGAGTGTCCTTATTAAGACAACTTGACATTAAACAGGATGCCATTACCAGAGGATGTCTTTGTCTTGACAACTTGACATAAACAGAAAATCCACCTCTTTTTTGTATGCATGACATAATGATTATTAAAATTAGATGTGCAAGGTTAGACACCAATTCTAGCACTTGGTCAGATAGATGTCCTTTTCTTTAGACATTAGAAATGGGTGTATGTTAGCATCACATATGTATTATACAACTGAAATATATATATATATATATATATATATATATATATATATATATATATACATAAATAATATAATATTTTTTGAGGACCCATCACAATTTAAATTTATTCTTGTCAATTCAGGCATTTATTTTTAAGCATTTATTTTAAATTTTACTTTGACTTTCAGAACAAAATGTGAGTAAAACAGCATGCTGTCTTGCACAATGTCTATAGGGAAAACCTAAGACCATATGATATGAAGGTTCACACAGAAAATCAGGAAACACTTGTCCTGAAACTGGACATTCAAACACAAACATCCTCTTCCAAAAGGGGCTCACAGTCCAACCCATGGTGTGCTACAGCGCTGTGATAGATGGTTTTCCAGGCCCTGGGCAATATTATGTTTGAGCTGAAAACAGGCCTGAAGGAAGACTCTGGGCCCACCCATACTGTGGGAGCAATATGCCCACTGTTCCTAATGAAGCGTCCTGGAGAACAGAAAATATACCCTGAGAAAACAAGGTACAGAGTTGTACCATTTTGACAAAAACACAGTGTATTTGAGTGTGTATTTGGAATTAAAACAAATACCTCTATGCACTGAGGTTTTAGATATTGTGTGTGTGTGTGTGTGTGTGTGTGTGTGTGTGTGTGTGTGTGTGTGTGTGTGTTTTGATTGCAGACAAATTGAAACTAATACAATTGAAACTCATTTTAAATACACTTGGTGTATTTAAAATTGGTATTCAAGGTGTTTGTCATTTACCTTTTAACACACATACAAAGCTTATCAACACATGCTCATTTTAGAAGCTGATTTTCCCTGTGTATTTTGGGTGTAAGAGTCAGAGGTTTTGGCCAAAGCTTCACAGTGCCTATGCATTGAGATGGGGCTGAGTTCATACTTGTTTCTTCAGATCCCGGTCAGCTGACTCTAGCCGTGTTCATGGGAAGCTCCCAGTCCCTGCAGAGTCAGCTAAACCGCTATCATGGCGTATGAACATAGACTTTATTATCCCCAAGGGGAAATCCTTATTCATAACACTACATTATGGACAGCACAAATAAAAGTACAAACATAACAAAATGACATGCATGACAGAAAAAACACAGATAACACAGACAAAGTGGCAGTGATGGGTCTCTTGTTGAGGGCTGCAATGGCTGCTGGTACCAGGCTTTTGCCATAGTGAGTTCTCTTGCATCTCAGGGTCCTGTACCTGCATCCAGAGGGCGGAATGTTGAGCGGGTGTGTGTTGTCCTGTGCTATACGACAATTCACTATGACGTCACAACAAAACAGCCCATAAAACATTTTCAGCCCAACCAATGTTACATACCCTATTCGGAGACCTTAAGGAACAGTGTGAAATACCCTATATAATCATTCTATAATCCATTTAAAAACTGCACAGAACACAGTAGCTTCAGTAGAACAGCAGACTTAGGACAAAAGGGGGCGTTGTTGTTCAGTAAAAGCTTGCAGTCTTTTTCTCAGTGTAAACAAACACTTGACGAAATGTTAGTCAAAATTTAGTTTGCTTACACTACATTAAAAAAGACTGCAAGTGTGTTACCGCTCCTACTTTTGCCCTTACATTTACACATTTAACTTGACCTTGTACTGTGTCAATTGGAAAACATCGATGGAGCCAAGTCAAGACGGTGACAGCTAGTTTTAAGCCATGAGCTGTGTAGCTGTGGGTGTTTCTTTACAGCTAGGCAAACGCTAGCTAGCATTAGCACTGCCAAAACTAGAGCTGACGTTAGCTAGCAGGCTAGCCATTATGTTTTGCTAAATTACTCAAAGACAACCAAACCAAACATTTTTTACATTACCTGTGAGAAAATGTCTTCAACAAACACGATGATGGAAGTTTGGTTCCCAGTCTGCCCCGTTAGAAATGGCTACTCAGCCACCAGGCAGTCTTGCTATTTTCTCTGTAGCACTACTTTTGACGACGTCCACTCACTTTAACCTCCTCACCCACAGGTTCCGCTGGATAAATTTACTTTTTTCTGAAGGAAATCAATAAAACCCTACACCTTTTGCTGTATATCTGGCGGCGCAACCCCAAACACAACACATTTTCGTCATCGTTTGAAATTTGATCAACAACATTTTTAACTATGTAACTGTTTACAGTAGCCGGTCAGTAGAAGCTTCAGTTGGTCAGTAGAAGCTGCTCGCGTTCTGCCACCCAGAAGTATCTTGGTGCCTGAAATGCCGTATTGTGGTTGTGATGCGTGTGGTAGCCTTGAACACACATTCATTGCTACTGGCTACTGTAAACGCTAATCAATTTCCGTGACGCGACATGTTCCTCCCTAGCCTCTGATTAGCTAGTACCCATTGTCTTTGGTGGTTGGATTGGTTAGGTTTAGACATGAGGAGTGACACTGGTTAGGGTAAGAATACTAGGGTAAGCCAATCAAACTAAGTCCAAATTGTTTCACTTTACTTGAGGTCAAGGAAAAATATACATGACACAATCAAAATGGTCTCATGACAGCCAGTGTAAAAACCAACCACTTGTGGCAGATCAATTAATGTTAACACAAAACTAAATAGTTTCCTTAAGTTTGATAATTAGGCCTGCTACGACATCTTTATGGCAGGTTATGGTTAAGGTTGTCAAAACACAAACTAAGAATGCTTACTTTGCATTAAAAGTGTCATAATTTACCGAATGACACTTTATGACAATCATGAACATTCATAAAGACTCCAAGTTCATGACAGAGGTTATGTCATTTAAAAAAAATGCATATGAGGGAAACTTTGCCGACACAGTCAACATGGCTCTTCACTTCATTCTCCGGCACCTGAACTCTCAGGAACCTATGCCAGGATCCTGTTTGTGGACTTAAGCTCTTCCTTTAACACCATCCTCCCGGCTCTGCTAAAGGACAAGCTCTCCCAGCTGCACTTGCCTGACTCCAGACTTCCTGTCAGACGGTTCCCCTCAAAGCTGCATCCTTTCCCCTCTGCTATTCTCCCTGTACACCAACAGCTCTGGTGGGGATGAGTACGTAGGTGGGACATTGACCACATGGTGACCTGGTGAAGTCAGAACAACTTGGAGCTAAACACTCTGAAGACAGTGGAGATGGTTGTGGACTTTAGGAAGGACACAGCCCCACCCGCCCCCATCACATAATTTACGTGAAGAAGATTCGGAAGACCTTGATGACTTCCACAGGAGCATTTAATGGACTCTCAATTGAGGAGAGATTAAGGTAGACAGTACGGTTTAACCACAATATGTTATTGTGTCATGTCGTCCCAACTCTCTGAAGTTCCTGTCTTCCTGAAGGTGTATTTAAACTCAGCTGGAGGCGTTACGTTTAGCCTGTCCTTCAATAAAATCAAAGATACCGTGGGCGCCGTAAACACAGATGGCTAAGCCTAGTTTCCACCGACCTCCAAAAGGAGACAGTCCTGAAACAAAACATTCCCTTATCATGCAGCTGTCTAGATTCCTTGAATCTGTAGAGAGATACATAATTATACATGGACAGGTTTGGTTATTAGAGACTGGCTGAATATTCTCATCCCCTGACCTGTGACCTATGAATGACCTGATGTTGTCTAAGTTTTCCCTTTGTCTCATCATACCACACCATGGTGGTTCTGGAAATTCCACAACAATATGAAAAATTATTTTGGTTTTTGAACATTAAAGCATGTAAATATTTCCAGTAGAAACCCTGTATGAACCTGGAAATGAGCATATCTCTCCATTAATATCTAAATGTTCCCATGATACACAATAAACATCCCAGTACTATGTAAAGAAAAAAGCAAGAACAAAGTTATAAAATCCCTTTTTTTGAAAGAGAGACAGAGAGAGAATGGGAAACTGTAATGGTTCATCTGTTTGTCTTTACATAACATGTCGAGGAGCTTGAAGCCAGGATTTACTGTATATCCCAGAATCTGTTTTGGGTATCAGATTCAGGGCACAGAAGCACAGCTGTCTCATGGAGCAGTTTTATAGCACAGGGATGATGTTAAACGGTCCTGTCGGACTTGTTTTTATCATCAATATTGCTTTTTGCACACTTTTAATTATGTATTTGCTCATGATTATGATTATTAATTATTTCACTTCTTTATAATCACATCATGATTTTGTAAAATACACTACAAATAAACTGTTCAATTATTGAACCGTCTATAATTAATAAAGCCAAGCAACTGTAGCATTATTACATTTTAGTTTACTAGTAATTTACACATCTCAGCTACTTTAGTTTGGACAGTATCTCTTAACTGGAAACTTGATCTGGGATCTGTGTTTGCATGGACTTGATACGTTTGAAGTCTAAAGCCTGTGTGGCTTTTCACTTAATAGCCTGATATCTAATACTTCCTATGTACGATGAAGGATGTTTAAACCTGCTGGTGGCAGAGATCACAGTTTTACCAAACCACTCATCCTCTGGGGACCATGAATATCAACAATACATGTAAAGCAAGTCGGGCCTGTAATTTTACAGATATCCCACTATGGAACACAGTTTGGGACAAATCAGGTGACCCACCGCTAGCAACAGTGTCCTTTCCCCTGGCATGAAACTGCCCGGCCACCAACATGTCTCACCATAGGGATGGTATCACCAATGTGAGGAGAAGCACCAGTTTTCATTAGATGTAGCACTTAAAGTTCAGCCCAAAAAGTTAATTCAATGAGACAATCTTCCTTATGCCCCCAGAGTACTTTATGTGCCTTTTGGTAAACTCCAGGCATGCTGTCATATGCCTTTTACTCAGAAGAGGCTTCTTCAGGCACTCTACCAAAGGCCTTATTCTTGATGTGCTTCTTGTTTTTCTTCATGTTTTTTCTTCTGACTTGTTATGCTCTGAACATAGCTCTAAGGGTGGCAATGTCTGTCACTCAGTAAAAACTACTGTGATCCAGTGTTGTAGTCAAGACCAGTGTTGGGTGTAAACAAAAAAAAAACAAAGTAACAACGACACTGCCTTCTCAGCTGCGTGCTCACAAGCTCCACACGGGACGTGACAGAGTCTGGTAGCAGAGTAATCATGGCAAGCGAGAAGCAGCCAAAGCTAACTTTTGAGAGCTTTTTAAGCTTTGTCGCTTTTTTGCTGGACGGCGCTCTGAGCCAGGCAGACACAAAGCTGACAACCTCACAGATGGACGCGGTGGAGATGACCTCATACATACACACAGCGGACCGCTGTGGACTTGTGTCGGTTGCCCGGACACGCAAGGATTTCCAGAAAAGAGGCTGCATGTGTCTACGACAATGCACGGACCATCGTGGCTGCGCGACCTTTACAAGTCCATACAGACATTACATAGTATACACTAACACCATGTAACGCCGATGACCTGCTGATGTGCATTCAACCCGCGCTGGACTTGTTCATAATCAATCAGCCGTCACTCTGTGAGGAGAGAATCCAGCCTGCAGTGGACTTCAGACACTTCACTGATACACCAGAAATTGACTTTATAGTCAATTATAGTTTTTGTATAATTAACTTCAGTCTCTGCTAGAGACGCCTGCTTTTAAAAGTAACGTAAAAGTAACGAGTAAAGTAAAAAGTTACTTTCCATAGGGGGTAACTAAGTAAAGTAACGGATTACTTTTTTAAGATGTAACGAGTAACAAGCAAACACTACTTTTTAAAAGTAACTTCCCCAACATTGTTCAAGACCACCTAAACCGAGACCAAGTCATCACCAAGACCAGAGTGTATCGAGACCGAGACAAGACCAAGACTTTGAGGGATTGAGACCGAGTCAAGACCATGACCAAGACAGGGAAAAACTGATACAAGACCAAGACCAGACCAGTGCAAGTCCCGCACTGCATGACATGAAATGTGGAAAATGCTAATAGTAGGCACTCCTCAAATTGATCTAGGAGATCCACAAAAAAAACACCCACAGAAACCAAATTAAGATTCTTCTTCATTCATCTCTTTTAATGCCATAACATGCAGAATATACACAACTAGCTAATATGTAGGGCTGGGTGATATGGAGAAAATCAAATATCACGATATTTTTGACCAAACACCTTGATGTTGATATTGCAACGATATTGTAAGGTTGACAATTGGTGCTTTCACAAAATATCTTCCACATTTAGATTTTAAATAAATTACCATCATAATGTGGATTTAATATCTAAGTGGGTAAAGGCAAATAATAGAACAGTTACAACAGTCTGGTAAATTCAGAAAATGACATCACTTTACTGTAATGTAACCTTTGAAACCAGGAAAAGGCTAAACTTACCATGTAACGATATTAAAATTCTTCAAAATCTAAGACGATATCTAGTCTCATATCACGATCTCGATATAATATTGAAATATTGCCCAGCCCTACTAATATGTATAGATAATATTTGTTTTCTTTTAAATGTTGTTTTGGAAATAATCTCCTATGGTTTAGGTAACAACATTTTATTACCTAGTATTTGGCTGACATCTCCCAGACAACCAGAACTTCTTTTCCTGTCTCCCGCATTAACTTTCTTGGGAGTTTGTGTTAAGGGGGGGCGGCGAATGGGGGTTAACAGTTACAAATTTCAAATTAGAAATTAGTTAGAAATTAGTTATTGGTTGCATTTAAAGCAAGACGTTTAACATCCAATCACAGTAATGATGTTAACACATAAATCAGACAATGCACAGGCAATTTAGTGATATTCCTGCAGTTGTGGTCTTGACCGGTCTTGAAATAAAATCCTGAGTCCTCTTTATCTGAGACCGAGACGAGATCGAGTAAAAATGTGAGATTCTGAGACAAGACCTTCAAAAAGTTTCAAGACCGTGATCCTTCACCACTAGGTCAAAGTTTTTACTTATCCAGTTCTCAAAAACTTACAAATGTATTGGCACACAATTTGGTACAATTTGGTATAGATATCTATGGTTCCCAGATGATTCTATTGACTTTGGGCGATTCCCTGACTTTTCCCCTAGCACAACCATGTGGTTGACATTTGTAGTTTTGAGAGAAATGTCTCAACAGCTATTGAATGGATAACCATGAAATGTGCTTCAGACATTCATGTTCCACTCAGGATGAATTGTAATAACTTCGAAATTTGAAGGAAATCTGGACTGTAATTGTAGACATATCCTGCTTTTGACCAAAGTTTGGTACAGACAAGGTGCACAAATAGCAGAGCAAAAAACATGTCTCATCGTTTTATAATGAAACAAACCTCATGCAGTGCCTACTATTGTAAATGTTATAATTGTTCTTGCTTCAGATAAAGACGTGGCACCATATTACAATAAAATAATCTCTTTTTAATCCACCTTCAATTGCCTTTCACTGTGGGACTGTTTAACATCTGTACATTTTTATCTTTGTCTTACAACAAATTTTGCTTTGGAATAGTACAGCATGTATAATTGAAATCAATTTATATGTATCCCATTAAAAGCATACGATGATATACATAATGTAATGCGTGCATTGCTTCTATTCCCCCTCCTCTGCAGGCTAACACACACACCATCTGCCCAAACATCCCTGCTCCAGTCTCAGACTGTCTGTGAAGTGTTTAAAGAACATCTGCCATAATATTCATGATGCACAGCTACCCTTTTACCCACAATTCTCTTTACCCCCCAACCATTGGCCCCGTTTAACTAATGAACTTTCATTATCCAGGCTTAGCCAAACACCTAAATTGTTTAAAACCATTTATCAAAAATCACATAATCGGCTCCGAGCGTACATCACTTTGTGACTATGTCTTTAAAGGGTTTGGGCATTGAGGTAGTTTTTGTACTGATATTCTCAGAGGGAGAGTAGTTGAATTATCCATATTTCCTTTAGGTTTTTTTTTACATGGAGGGATAGTTCATAACAGCAGTCTTTTTTATCAACGGAGTAATGATGCGAAAAAAACAGATGGGAAGCTGTCGTAAAAATGTTGTAAAAAGTACTTAGGAAGAACTTTGATTTCCCAGCGATCTGATGATAGTTTTAACTCAGTCGATGCAAGCAGAAAGTATTTTATCCACTGATGGACCAGTTCAAACATAAAACTACTGGTTTGATTGGAAGCTCATACAGCAATAGGAAGTAGAGAGAGAGAGCACAATGTATTGTTGTGTTGCTATAGTACTAGCACACATTTTGGTTTCCTTGCTAAAGGAATACTCTAATTTGATGAAATCAAATCACGTTCATGTGTCACATAAACAATAATACACAGTGCTATGAAATGATCCAAACACAATTGTCTTGGGTGGTGCTAAGCTGTGGTGCCTCTGCAAAATAGCTTCAGGAAGGAACTTGTTTTGGTGGAACGTGTATGTTCAAAAGTAGTTTTAGTCGTGCAACAGAAAACTCAGATTGGACAGATAGTCTAGCTAGCTGTCTGGATTTACCCTGCAGAGATCTGAGGAGCAGTTAACCATAGTCCTCAGAAATCCACCAGAGGTTAGAACGCCAACACAAAGAAAGCCCAAGGCAGCGAATGTCCGGCCTAGATGAGTGAAATACGGCGGAATTTCCGTTGGCAACGGAGCAATCCCGGAAGTGGAACGTTGAGGATATAGACTATACCCTAAACCGTGATGAGTTTTATGAAGCAATCCGATTACAATTGTTTTGTATCATCTACCATTTTGACCTCTGTGAGTTATATCTGAAAGCAGAAACGAGAAGCACGGTAAAGTTCACAATGTTCCAAAGGTTTAATGAGACACACAAGAATATAAACATTACATTTTCTAAAAATTGCTCCATTCACTTTGATGACGTGAGAGTAGAAAGATGAGAAAGAGGCTGTACAGGAAGGATTGGTTCAAGGTAGGTTCACACAGATAAATCTTCAGGAAGGAAAACAGTTATATGGATATACGGATAACAATTTATGATACCAATTAAAACCGATGAGAGGGGCTTTGTTCAGAGTTTTTACAGAATGGAATGTAACGTATTCACAAGAATGATTAAATAGTAGGGCTGTCAAAGGTAACACGATAATTACGAGTTAATGAAAATTCCTTTTTAATGCTCATTTCTCTTGACGCGTGATTAAAGCACACGCACGTTCTATGATTTGGTCCCTCGCGCCAATCCTTAGTTTGGGAAATCAGGAAGCGATGCAGCACATCGCTGCACTCTCTGGAAGTTTCTGTCAGTCATCACAGTTACCTCTGGGTCACAGCACATTATTTTGACCCACAGTGGAAACTTCAGTCTCATGCTTTGACTGTTGTCAAGATAGATTAGAGGCATTTCCCTGACCCATGCGTAGAGCACTTTCAGCAAGTAGCCAGACAGTGAGACATTGAACATGAAGTCAGCACACTGACCACTAATAGTGCACGCAGCATAACTGCAGTGGCCAGGCACCTCCTGTTGAAGCATATGCCTTGCGTCGCACATAGCCTCCAACGAGCCATCAGTTTCCATTTTGATCCCACTTAGTAGAAGGAGATGTTTTTGTGAGCCAACATGTGATGTTAAACACAAAGACATTGTTACATTATATTTTTACACCATAGTATAGCCTCGCTTTGCCAGACCTTCCTCCACAGCGCTGCAGAGGAAGGTCTGGCTAGTCCACACAGCATTCCTGGATGGGAGAAAACATGCTCTGGTTAATTGGCATTTCTTTAAACCAATCACAATCGTCTTGAGCGGCCGCGGTGCCTCGCTAAAGGAACACTCTAATTTGATGAAATCAAATCACGTTCACGTGTCACATAAACAATCATACACAGTATAAGTATAAAAAAATATCCAAACACAATTGTCTTGGATGGTGCTAAGCACTGGGAAAAGCTGCGGTGCCTCTGCAAAATAGCTTCGGGAAGGAACTTGCTGTGAGCAATGGGCTGTGTGTCTGACAATAGCCGGGCACACAGAGGCTCACGCTTTGTTGAGGTTGTAAAGTTATGTTTTAAGTGTGTGAGCAGTCAGAATAAATACTGTTGCTTGTAAATTGTCTTGGCGGTGATTAGTGCTATGGGTAACAGCGAGACCTGCTACAATCATTTTTGTAGGTTTTGCTCCTTTTCTAAATCCTTGTGCAAGAAAAATTATGGATAATCTCTAATTTGTTAAGTATTAACTCGTCAATAATCACAAGAATTCATGCATAACAATGAGTTTGTCATGGCATCCACCTCTGCTTAATGTGTGTGTGTGTGTGTGTGTGTGTGTGTGTGTGTGTGTGTGTGTGTGTGTGTGTGTGTGTGTGTGTGTGTGTGTGTGTGTGTGTGGCTGTGATTACTCGAGCAGAGTCAGGTGTGTCGGTCCTGTGTGGAGCTTCATCAGCTGCCTCCCATTCTACGATCAAGCCCACCTACAAGAACTCTGCACTGCCAGAACGTAGCTTATGCTGAGCGTCATGGTTTTTCTAACCCTGTTTTTGCTCTCCTTGTAGTTCCATGTGCCTTAGCTTTTTGATCCCTGCTGTCAGGGACAGTGAAACTGTTGATTTTTCTCTTGGCATTGGACTCTGCTCAACTCTGTTTATTGCTGGACACCACCCTGCCACACAACACTCCTGGCTACCCTGTCTTTGCTTCATACTTTCAACAAAAGGCACCGGATATAGCTAAATAGCCAAACCATAACATTGCAAATCTTATCCCAATTCTTCCCACTGCTGAAGCACCAGGAAGCGCTGCCCGATTCGATTCTGCGCCAATGTTAAGCAATTGTGCTGTTCAAAGATCATGCAGGGCGCTGCAAAGCTCCGCCAACTGCTCGCAATCTGAAGCGATAATTTGGAACATTGTGTATTTTTTCCTGAGCCGAAAGCGAATCTTGCATGAAAAACTTGATAACTGACGCAGAGAAATGCACTTCTGATGGAAACAGCCAGGCGGCTGATTGCCCTTCTCTGGGCATATCGCGGACAGTGTAAACACGGATGAACTGGTATCACTGGGTTCACTGGGTTGCTCTCTCTCCTCTCTGATGCCAGTGCCTTCAGGCTCACTAGGCTGTGATGAATCATTTGTTACTTTAAAACCTTTTGGCCGCATCAGCCTCAAGGGACTTCTTCTCTGATTGGTTTAAAGAAATGGCAATCCTGGAATGCTGCGTGGAGTAGCCAGACCCTCCTCCGCTCCGCAGCATGTGGATGGTCTGGCAAAACAAGCCTAGAATGGACTGGACCAAAATGATTTGGCTGGAAGAGAGAGAGGATGACAGATTTAATGCCCAACCACAGGAACCACAGCCAACTTGCCTAGGCCAGTCCGCCACACAGCACTTAGATATTTTTATATGTATATTTATATATGTTTATATTTTGCATTGCAATGGCCCCAAAGTCATCCTGCAGCCCACCAGGAAAACTACAAGTGCTCCAGAAGGCCAGTCTATCGTTGGTTGAGTTCTATTAACAGATGGAAATGCCCCCCTCCATAATACATTACAGCATTTCAGTATTCACTTCATTTCATTCAGTTTTTTTGTATTTAACTTCAAATCCAATATTTTAAGACATGATGCTATCGTGGTATACCCCTGTGACAAACTTTCTTTAATATTTTAGTACAACTATGTGATTACTTTTATAGTATACAGTCAAATGTGTACAGAGACGTTTGACAACACTAAGGTGGGCACATTGAATATGATTGTGAGCATTAGATCATTTTGTAATAATAAAAACTGTGACATTTGGCTGGTTGTTGCCATGTATCTAGGAATGGCAATATTGATAATGTAATCAATTTATTTGTCACGTGAAATCATAAAATACATCCTTCCATTTTTGTCTGCTTATCCGGGGTCGGGTCACAGGGGGAGCAGCTTCAGCAGGGGACCCCAAACTTCCCTTTCCCGAGCCACATTAACGAGCTCCGACTGGGGGATCCCGAGGCGTTCCCAGGCCAGGTTGGAGATATAATCCCTCCACCTAGTCTTGGGTCTTCCCCGATGCCTCCTCCCAGCTGGACGTGCCTGGAACACCTCCTTAGGGAGGCGCCCAGGGGGCATCCTTACCAGATGCCCGAACCACCTCAACTGGCTCCTTTCGACGCAAAGAAGTAGCGGCTCTACTCCGAGCTCCTCACGGATGACTGAGCTTCTCACCCTATCTCTAAGGGAGACACCAGCCACCCTCCTGAGGAAACCCATTTCGGCCGCTTGTACCCTGGATCTCGTTCTTTCAGTCATGACCCAGCCTTCATGACCATAGGTGAGGGTAGGAATGAAAATTGACCAGTAGATTGAGAGCTTTGCCTTCTGGCTCAGCTCTCTTTTCGTCACAACAGTGCAATAAATTGAATGCAATACCGCACTCGCTGCGCCGATTCTCCGACCAATCTCCCGTTCCATTGTCCCCTGCGAACAAGACCCCAAGGTACTTGAACTCCTTCACTTGGGGTAAGGACTCGTTCCCTACCTGGAGTAGGCACTCCATCGGTTTCCTGCCGAGAACCATGGCCTCAGATTTAGAGGTGCTGATCCTCATCCCAGCCGCTTCACACTCGGCTGCGAACTGATCCAGTGAGTGCTGAAGGTCGCTGGCCGATGATACCATCAGGACCACATCATCTGCAAAGAGCAGCTATGAGATCCCCAGCCCACCGCACTGCAACCCCTCCCCACCTCGACTACGCCTCGATATCCTGTCCATAAATATTACAAACAGGATTAGTGATAAAGCTCAGCCCTCGCGGAGGCCAACCCTCACCTGAAACAAGTCTGACTTACTGCTGATAATCCGGACACAGCTCTCACTTTGGTCATACAGAGATTGGATGGCCCTGAGAAGGGACCCCCTCACCCCATACTCCCACAGCACCTCCCACAGTATCTCCCGGGGAACCCGGTCATACGCCTTTTCCAGATCCACAAAACACATGTAGACCGTTTGGGCATACTCCCAGGCTCCCTCCAGGATCCTTGCGAGAGTAAAGAGCTGGTTCGTTGTTCCACGACCAGGACGGAATCCGCATTGTTCCTCTTCAACCCGAGGTTCGACTATCGGCCGAACCCTCTTTTCCAGCACCTTGGAGTAGACTTTAAAAGGGAGTCTGAGAAGTGTGATACCCCTGTAATTGGCACACACCCTCTGGTCCCCCTTTTTGAACAGGGGAACCACCCCTGTCTGCCACTCCTTAGGTACTATCCCAAACTTCCACGCAACGTTGAAGAGGCGTGTCAACCAAGACAGCCCCTCCACACCCAGAGCTTTCAGCATTTCTGGACGGTTCTCATCAATCCCTGGGGCTTTGCCACTGTGGAGTTGTTTGACTACCTCAGCGACTTCCACCAGGGAGATTGACGAAAATCCCACATCATCCTCCAGCTCTGCCTCTGACATAGAGGGCGTATTAGTTGGATTTAGTTCCTCAAAGTGCTCCTTCCACCGCCCTATTACCTCCTCAGTTGAGGTCAACAGCGTCCCATCCTTACTGTACACAGCTTGGATGGTTCCTCGCTTCCCCCTCCTGAGGTGGCGAACGGTTTTCCAGAAGCACCTTGGTGCCGACCGAAAGTCCTTCTCCATGTCTTCTCCGAACATCTCCCACACCCGCTGCTTTGCCTTTTTCACGGCAGAGGCTGCAGCTCTTTGGGCCCTTCGGTACCCTGCAACTGCCTCTGGTGTCCTCCGGGATAACATATCCCAGAAAGACTCCTTCTTCAGTCGGACGGCTTCCCTGACCACAGGTGTCCACCACGGTGTGCGTGGGTTACCGCCCCTTGAGGCACCTAAGACCCTAAAACCACAGCTCCTTGCCGCAGCTTAAGCAATGGAAACTTTGAACATCGTCCACTCAGATTCAATGCCCCCAGCCTCCACAGGGATGCACGAAAAGGTCCGCCGGAGGTGTGAGTTGAAAGTCTGTCGAACAGGGGCCTCCTCCAGACGTTCCCAATTTACCCGCATTACCCGTTTGGGCTTACCAGGTCTGTCCAGAGTCTTCCCCCACCCCCTGACCCAACTCACCACCAGATGGTGATCGGTTGACAGCTCTGCCCCTCTCTTCACCCGAGTGTCCAAAACATATGGCCTCAGATCAGGTGAAACGATTATAAAATTGATCATTGACCTTTGGCCTAGGGTGCTCTGGTAACAAATACACTTATGAGCATCCCTATGTTCGAACATGGTGTTCGTTATAGACAATCCATGACTAGCACAGAAGTCCAACAACAAACAACCACTCTGGTTTAGATCAGGGAGGCCGTTCCTCCCAATCACGCCTCTCCATGTGTCTCCATCATTGCCCAGGTGCACGTTGAAGTCCCCCAGTGGAACTATGGATTCCCCCCCTGGAGCCCCATGCAGGACTCCATTCAAGGTCTCCAACAAGATTGAATATTCCGAGCTTTTGTTTGGTGCATATGCACAAACAACAGAGTTTTCCCCTCCACAACCCACAGGCGTAGGGAGGCGACCCTCTCGTCCACCGGGGTGAACTCCAACGTAGCGGCGCTCAGCCGGGGGGCTTGTGAGTATTAAACATTTAATTTTAACAATATGGCCTTAGCAATAAACAAGCCATTCTTTAATGTCGCCAACTGTTTAGTACCCTTATTTTTTTTAATCGGGCACCGTTAAAAGTACCGCTTTAGCACCGGTATCTAAACCAAACAATACCAACCCTAATATTGACTCTAGATTCAAATGTGTGTCCAGATTAAATATATAATAAACAAATACAAATCTTAAAATCAAGTTCATAAAGTCATTTTCTTTGCATTCATTTGATTCCCAATCAAGATACACTGGTAAGAATTGCTTTCCATTGTTAATATGTAATTAAAAACAGTTCTGAAATGCTAAATAATAGAATTTTAATCAAGTGATAAAATATGTGATTAAGAAAATATAATCGTTTGACAGCCCTACTCTCTTCATTATAAAGCAGGTCAAGGTGCTATATAAATACTGGGAAAGAAATCGAAATGCTCAAGCCACAGAGAAATGCACACAGATCATATTCAGAAACTGAGTCCTTAAAAGAACACATGATGTCACAACTACTATATATAGGGAGAAAGTGTCGCTACAGTGCCATCACATTCATTCCCCGGCTGCAGTGACGGTGCAGAGACAAGAGCGCAGATGCGGTAGACCTGGAAAACACTGACCAATCAGAGCAGACTGGGCTTTTTCACAAGGGGGGCTTAAAGAGACCGGCGCTAAAACTGAGTGTTTCAGACAGATGGTGAATATAGGTATATTCAGACAGACTATGACAAAAACATTTTTTTTTTAACATTAATGCATGTAAACATGTTCTAACAGAAACACAAATTTAAATCTGAAAATGAGCATTATATGGGAACTTTAATCTCATTCAAAACACAGCTGAACTACAGTGAGGAAAATAAGTATTCTAACACCCTGCTTTTTTTGCAAGTTCTCCCACTTGGAAATCATGGAGGGGTCTGAAATTGTCATCGTAGGTGCATGTCCACTGTGAGAGACATAATCTAAAAACAAAAATCCAGAAATCACAATGTATGATTTTTTAACTATTTATTTGTATGATAAAGCTGCAAAAAAGTATTTCAACACCTGTCTATCAGCTAGAATTCTGACCCTCAAAGACCTGTTAGTCTGCCTTTAAAATGTCCACCTCCACTCCATTTATTATCCTAAATTAGATGCACCTGTTTGAGGTTGTTAGCTGCATAAAGACACCTGTCCACCCTATACAATCAGTAAGAATCCAACTACTAACATGGCCAAGACCAAAGAGCTGTCCAAAGACACTAGAGACAAAATTGTACACCTCCACAAGGCTGGAAAGGGCTACGGGGAAATTGCCAAGCAGCTTGGTGAAAAAAGGTCCACTGTTGGAGCAATCATTAGAAAATGGAAGAAGCTAAACATGACTGTCAATCTCCCTCGGACTGGGGCTCCATGCAAGATCTCACCTCGTGGGGTCTCAATGATCCTAAGAAAGGTGAGAAATCAGCCCAGGACTACACGGGAGGAGCTGGTCAATGACCTGAAAAGAGCTGGGACCACCGTTTCCAAGGTTACTGTTGGTAATACACTAAGACGTCATGGTTTGAAATCATGCATGGCACGGAAGGTTCCCCTGCTTAAACCAGCACATGTCAAGGCCCGTCTTAAGTTTGCCAATGACCATTTGGATGATCCAGAGGAGTCATGGGAGAAAGTCATGTGGTCAGATGAGACCAAAATAGAACTTTTTGGTTATAATTCCACTAACCGTGTTTGGAGGAAGAAGAATGATGAGTACCATCCCAAGAACACCATCCCTACTGTGAAGCATGGGGGTGGTAGCATCATGCTTTGGGGGTGTTTTTCTGCACATGGGACAGGGCGACTGCACTGTATTAAGGAGAGGATGACCGGGTCCATGTATTGCGAGATTTTGGGGAACAACCTCCTTCCCTCAGTTAGAGCATTGAAGATGGGTCGAGGCTGGGTCTTCCAACATGACAATAACCCGAAGCACACAGCCAGGATAACCAAGGAGCGGCTCTGTAAGAAGCATATCAAGGTTCTGGCGTGGCCTAGCCAGTCTCCAGACCTAAACCCAATAGAGAATCTTTGGAGGGAGCTCAAACTCTGTGTTTCTCAGCGACAGCCCAGAAACCTGACTGATCTAGAGAAGATCTGTGTGGAGGAGTGGGCCAAACTCCCTCCTGCAGTGTGTGCAAACCTGGTGAAAAACTACAGGAAACGTTTGACCTATGTAATTGCAAACAAAGGCTACTGTACCAAATATTAACATTGATTTTCTCAGGTGTTCAAATACTTATTTGCAGCTGTATCATACAAATAAATAGTTAAAAAATCATACATTGTGATTTCTGGATTTTTGTTTTTAGATTATGTCTCTCACAGTGGACATGCGCCTACGATGACAATTTCAGACCCCTCCATGATTTCCAAGTGGGAGAACCTGCAAAATAGCAGGGTGTTCAAATACTTATTTTCCTCACTGTATGTCATGTGATATGCTACCTCAGTACACTTAAGAGCAAATATTACTGGACCACTAAAGAAACTTGCAGATGGAGATTTAATACTCAGGAATTCACATTATAGACACTACCGCTGACTGTGTAACAACTTGGCCACAATTAAGCACATTGACCATCATGGTTCAGCCATGTACTAGGTTTCAACCTAGTCTTTTTGTCTTACACCTAGTCTATATCCACGACGTTTCATTTCCGGGATTGTTCAGGTTCCGGCGGAAATTTCGCCGGATGTCTTTAATTTCGGCCGGATCGCTTTCGTTCAGCCGGATGTTCCATCACCTTCCTCTCTCTTTGTGTTGGTGTTCTAACCCCTGGTGGATTTCTGAGGACTATGGTTAACTGCTCCTCAGATCTCTGCAGGGTAAATCCAGACAGCTAGCTAGACTATCTGTCCAATCGGAGTTTTCTGTTGCACGACTAAAACTACTTTTGAAAGTACACATGTTCCACCAAAACAAGATCCTTCCTGAGGCTATTTAGCAGAGGCACCGGGACTCTGTCCAGAGCTTAGCGCCACTCAAGACGATTGTGATTGGTTTAAAGAAATGCCAATAAACCAGAGCATGTTTTTCTCCATCCTAGAATGCTGTGTGGACTAACCAGACCCTCCTTTGCAGCATTGTGGAAGAAGGTCTGGCAATGCGAGACTATCTTATACCTATCAGTGCCAAGGAGTCATCTAATGTCCTTATGTGACTTACAGGAATACAACCGTGGATTAACATGTACACAAACTAAAGATGCCCCAACGAAAAGAAGACCCAGTTTACCAAGGAGTTATCTAATAAAAATAGCATTTATGAAGGCACATTAACACAGCAGTCAGGACCTGGAAGTGGACATTTGTAGCCTGCTTTTCTGATCTCTTCATCTGAGGAGTTATTCACACCCTCTTCAAGGACCTGTCTTCAATGTGCGGTATGTCATGACATGTAGAGTCTTCAAAGTGCTGGGGGTGGAGCTGTCTGCTATCAGTGGCCTATATCCTGCAGGAGGGAACGAGTCAGTGCACCTGATCTGCTGGGCTTACTTTACAACCAGTACTCCAGCTACATGTCCCTGCCGTTTCTTCCTTTGTAGCCTTTGTCTAGTTTGTCCCTCTTTGCTTCCCTTATTGACGTCACTGCCACAGTAGCTTCCTTTACACTGAATGCCACGCTCAACTATTCCATACTACTGCTATTTTTAAAAAATAAAAAAGTTAAAATAAAAAAGTTAAGTAGAAGTAAAGTGAGGTTAGGTTAAAAGATTGCTTCTAAAACAATGGATTGTAAAAAGTCTGTTGCAGTGTGAACATAAGTAAAGTACTGTATCAACATAAATACAGTAGGAACATAAATAAGTACAGTGTGGACATAAGTAGCAGCAGTGAATAAATAACAGCTATTGCACATGTAACCAATAAATTATTGCACCAAATTGTCTAAGAATATTGAGATGTGATGTTGAGATACGTGCTGTGAGACCAGTTTTGACTCTAAATGTGTAACAGTCAGAGGGAGAAGTTATAGAGTTTGATGGCCACAGGCAGGAACAACCTCCTGTGGTGCATCGTGGGTGTCTGAGTCGGTCCCTTATCTATGAATATACACTGTAAAGAATTTTCCTGTAAAAACAACAGTAAAGAGGGGCGGCCTCTAGCTCACCCAGTAAGAGCGTGCGCCCCATGTAGGCTTAGTAATTTGCAGCAGACCAGGTTTGTTTCCGACTTGCGGCCCTTTGCCACGTGTCATCCCCTCTCTTTCTCTTCCCTTTTTCCTATCTATCCACTGTCACTATCTAATGAAGGGAAAAGCCCCCAAAAAATAATCTTAAAAAAAGCAGGGTTTACGGTTAATTTAAGGTTTTGTACTGTTAATGCTACATACAGTATGAACTGGCTTTTTGATTACTTTTACAGTATTCTACATGCACATATGTAGTCAGTATGCAAACAAACTGGAAACATCCCTGATAGACTTTGCACTGATGTTTGAATTAAATAAAACTACTACTCACCAAATAATTTAATATGAGGGTGGAGGAAGAAAAGAACGAGTTCAGGTGAAGTTGCTCTTGCAAAAATACTGCATGATACTGTTAACTAAGATACTTTGGACAGTTGACTAGCAATAAAGTGCTGTATTTTATGAATACATTATAATTCTGTTAAAAAACTATCAATAGAGCGTTATTTAACAGATTTTCTTTTGTATCAACAGTTAAGCGTTGTAGTTAAAGGGGAACTAGGCAATTCTTTTTAGCTTTATTTACCTTAACTGAACAGCTTCAGAGTCATTGGAATGGTTATATGACTTTTTTCAGGTTGTATGGTGGTCGTCTCGCTTCCCCCAAACGCGTGCAAGCGGAAAAACCACCCTTGCAATTTTCGGCCGGCGAGCCGCCAGCATCAGCATCAGGAAGTGTTGCGTATAGGCAGTGGTGGCCTAAAGGTTAGAGTGGCCTAAAGGTTAGAGAACAGAGCTTGTGACCGGGAGGTCGTTGGCTCAATCCCCAGACCGACAGGATAAAATCTGGGTGGGAAAAAGCAGCACTTGTCCCTCCACCAGTACCTCCACTGAGGTGCCCTTGAGCAAGGCCCTTAACCTCCAACCACTCCAGTGGAGCTGCTCAGTGGCCAGCAGACCAGACTGTGTGAATGTGATCAGGGCATTCCTGCAAAACAGAGGCTGCCTCTCAGTGAACCTCCACTAAATAAATACAGGTTAAATAAAAATATGATATCATATCAATTGCTTCACGGCACTGCACACATACGCCCATTCAGGAACCGGCTAACAAGGTAGTGATGGAGTTTTTCACACTATCGTCATGGCTGAGCCGGCAAAAAAGAAGCAGAAAGCTAGGAAAGCATTGTCGGAGGAACAGAGGAAGAGGAAACGGCAGACTGACCGACTGAGGAGTCAGACACAAGTAAACATAGGAGCTGCCAAATATCAATTCTGAAGCTGTAGGGGGAGCTCTATAGAGAAACCTGCCAGCAAAAAGCCAGAAAACAGAGAAGAAATGGCCAAAACTGCATAGCGCCTCTTTAACAATAATAGGTTAATACTGTTAAAATACTGCTGTAAATTAACAGCAATCATTTAAAGTGTAATATATAGTGCACACACTCACAGGAGCTATTTTTATGAATAATTTCCTTTTGATACTATAAGTACGATTTACAGATAATACTTAATAATAAATAAGTAATCTGCAGGACTTTTACTTGTAGTGGAGTCTTGGTACTTTTACCTCCTCCCCCATTGGCTGTTACTATGAAAGGTTAATCTAAGAAATCAGAAAGTTCAGCTGACACAAAACTTGGAGATAGCAAAATCATTGAGATTAGAGGCCAGTAAGCCCAAGCTGTAATAGGCCAGTAGGCTTGCCTCTGAGCTTAAAGGGATATTTCACCGCTGGAAAGATGAATATCTTTAATCTTTAATTAAATCTTTTAATTGGGTCACTTATGTAGTAGAAATGTGATTTTTCTTCTTTTTTTTTTAAATTGGTGCCTTCTAGGCTGAGAAAAGCCAGAAAATGTTTTTGGCTCATGTGGATGAAAGACACCAAATCCCAGAATGCACTTGCTTCACTTCACTACGAGGCCACCCCCAAGCCACGCCTACCGCTTACAGAGAGGCAGTCAACTGAGTCAAATCTATTGTGTTTTATTGTCATTTCAACCATATACACGAAACAACGTTTCACCGTGGCTCAAGTGGTGTTACAAATTTAAAATATATAAAACCGACATTATATAAAAACAACATACGAAACAGGCTACATTTAGTGCACACACATGATAGACTAAGTTCAGCTAACGCATTGCATTAGTGCTTGGTGTAAACACAGAGTATAAACACAGCCGTGAATTCGCGTGGAATGTAGCTAGAATGGTCGGCATTTAATAGTCACAAACTCCACCAGCGGTGAGCAGTTAGTTGGATACAACTAACTGCCATTTCTGCACCAGTCCGTGTTAACACAGCCCACCTCCACGAGTTTTATCCGGCGACACAGCAGCATCTCTATCTGCTCGGAAGGCTAGCAGGCCTGGTAGCTGGATAGTCCGGTACACTGTTGTTCAGCCATGTTTCCACAAAAACAAAAACACAGCAGTCTCTGAAATCGCGTTGGGAGTTTGGTTGAAGTTGGATGTAGTTCAGTTTGTTGTCTAATGAGCGGACACTTGCAAGCAGGATGGATGGCACAGGCCGGCTAGCGTAAGCTTTCCACCTAGCTGGAACTCTTGCCCTCCTCCCGCTTTTCCGCACACCGCTTTGGATGCCCCCTTAACCGGCTAGCGGCATCGCGCAACACCACAGGCTGAGGTGCTGGTCTCCGTAGCAGGCGAAGCTCGCGTAGTGTCTCGAGTATTCCGTCTGTAATAAAGTGTCCTGCATATTCTCCAATCTGTACCAATGTATCCCGGTGGTACACATGTGCGGTAGTTTGAATGCACATAATTGTTGTAAAAGTTTTCTGCTAAAAAGACAGAGCCTGTTTAGCGAAGCTTCAAGATGGCTGACACTCGACTCCGCTCAGCTAGCATCAGCCAGTGACAGTCCCACCCCCCTATGGGCGGGTTGAAAACATGCAGAACTAGCTTGCAGTAGTTCATAGACTCGAGACGATTTTTGCGTCATCAGAGGCTTTTTTCTAGACACACAATACAGAGAAGTCTTGTCTCAGGGGGACATGAGGGAGGGAAGCACGGTTATTCGAAAATACTACCGGGTTTCTACTGCTACACAGCTTAATGCTAATCGGTGAAGTATCCCTTTAACCCTAGCTCAGCATCTCCACTGACAAGGAGCCCTTTCTTGGATGCTGAGTTACATCTTCCTCTTCAGTTGAGAGTGCCACAACACAGATCATTTTATTTAAAAAAGAAGAGTAAGGCTTCCAACGGGAAAACATCCTTTGAAAAGTGAGCAAGACATAATTACAGTGTTGGGTTGGAGATCTGCAGTGGGTCACTTTTATGGTTGAGATGTTTTGAACTCTTGAGGAAGGCAACAGAAAAAAGAAAAACCTTGCAGGATAGAGGGTTGATGAGCATACAACTAGGTGTGTTCTCTGTTTCAGGTCAACTCCCAGACTGTTGTTTTTTCATTCTTAGATTTCATGCACTCATCACTTCTCTTGAGTGACGGTGATATGGTTTATTACAAAGGTTGATTAGGGTATCGGATGCTCATGGCGGAAGCTGCTACAAAGGTCCGTTGAGCAGGATGACAAAAACCTGAGGTGAGTCTGCAAAAAATCTCAATTCTTTCCCTAGTTCTCTTGAAAACAGTGGCACAAATTAGTCATCTGCAAGCGTTCATCCACAACCCCTTTAACATCTGTGACCACTGAGCTGTTTTCTTAGTAGCACGCAGGATTTCCAAAGCCCATATGTCTGGTGGAGTCATTTCAGAACAAGGAGGAAGACGCAAAATGAGGCAAATAACCTTAAATGTGATCCAGATTGACAAGTCAAAGTGGCAATTACAGGAGTACAGTTAAACCCATTACGATGCTTTTCCCCCAAAATAAGATCAATCTCGCAGATGAGTCTTTTTTTTCGGAGTTGTAAAGTTCAAGCAACACTTGTTGGACCTGTTGGAGTAAATGCCTAAACCTCAAATGAGGTCAGTTTAACAAACATAAAACCAATTTACATATTTTATGAGATATGTAAAGAACAGGTATTCTTTTGCATCCCTATTGCCAGACAAGAACCACAGTATTTTATTTTACATTTTTCCTTTTTATGACATCCACACATGGCAACTATGGTACAGTCAGTGTTTAGGAAATATTGTTGGTACAGCATACTATGGTTGAGGTATTGAGTTAAGAAACATAGCACTTGATAAAAACAGCTATAATTAAAGCTGCAAGCAGCGATGGACGGGCCCTCACGCCTGTGTGCGTGTCGGGGTTACTGCCGGATGTCGCTCCTTGCGACTGTGCATTTGTGTGGCACTCAGACACCGCAAATCGTCACCAATGAAAAGGGAACGCCCTGCTAAGTTCAATGATACCTCACACAAGACTCTACGTCATACAGTTCATTAGCTGTGAAAGGCAGCGTGGCCTAAGCATAGGGATCAGGGCAAACCTTTACCAATAAGAAAGAAAGTCTCTGCTGAGTTCATTGATACCTCACATAAGACTCTACCTTAAATGGGTCACCAGTTATGAAAGGGGTGTGGCTTAAGCATTGGAGGGCAGGACAAACCATCACCAATGAATAAGGAACTATCTGTTGAGTTCAATGATACCTCACACAAGGGTCTACCTTAAACGGTTAAAATGTTATGAAAGGGGGCGGGCCAAACCATCACCAATCAAAAACAAACTCTGCCGAGTTCAATGACACCTCACACAAGACTCTACCTTTAATTGTTAAAATGTTATGAAAGGGGGCGTGACCTGTGTAAGTGGGCGTGGTTAAAGTATAGGGGGCGTTTCTTTAAATCGGATGATGTTTGTCATATGAAGCTTATTTCCTGTTGCCAGCGGGGGTCGCTATGACCAAAAGTCAATATTGGCCTGTAGATGTCCTCAGGCCTGGACTCTTGTTGATTGTGGGAAATTTCAAGCAGATATGACAATGTACACTGTAGTTACAGCCACTTTCTCGTTCATCGCTAAACACTCAAAATGGACGCAACGCCACGCCCACACCATTTGATGAAAAGTTTTTCGTTTAATTTTTTCATCTTTAAGGTGTTGAGATGGTAAAGACCAAATTTGAAGTCCATCGGATGAAATCTCTAGGAGGAGTCCCTTAAAGTATAGCACCTTGACTTTTAGGTCTACTTCTTGTTGCCACTAGGGGGCGCTATGACTTTAAGTCAATTTTGTCCGGTAAATGGAAGGGGGTAAGCTTCTCCTCGGACCGCGAACCTACTATGGCGCCATTTTGATGCTAATAAGCCATCACCTCCCGTTAGCATTCCATTGACTGCCATTCATTTTGGCGCCACTTTGACAGTGAATAACTTTACATCTGAAGTGTTTAAAGACTCTATTTGTCCATTGTTTATTTCTAAAGAAACACAACAATGTATAAAAGGCTCCATTACCTTGTACCTCATGTTATGGCTCCGTAGCAGACGTTTTTATAAAAATAGGCTAACGATTAGGTCATAACCACGCGACTTACTGTCTCATAGAAGAGGAATTACCGTATAGTACAGGAGAAGCTCACAGGCAGTTTTGTCTCACATTAGCTGTTTAAATGTAATTACTAATGTTAACTAGCATTTTAGTTAGCAATAATTAGCCTGTGCCTATGTTATCTCCTTACATATACCTACGCTCTCCGTCTCTGCTAGATTGGGAATGATTGAGATTTCTCTTGGCACAGCTACCAGAAGACTTACAACTTTCAGACACGTTGCTCACGGCACATTTACGTCGTCTCTCTCAGTTGGAGGCTGCTCAGTAACGCTCAGCCATCACCGGAAAAGTGCTTCTAATAGCCTTCACTGGTCTCCGTCCAGAGCAACGGGATCTGTTGGTCCATTCTTATATACTGTCTATGGGTAAATGTCCTCAGAGTTAGAGTCTTAGGAACCATGAAAAGTTTCGAGCCAATTGGAAAATGTACACTCGAGTTACACCCACTTCCTGTTTTGATGGCGAAATGCACAAAATGGCCGCCCCGCCACGGCCACACCCTATGACGAAAATCTTTTCTTTTAACAACTTTTCATCTTTAACTTCTTAAGATGGCACAGACCAAATTTGAAGTTGATCGGATGAAATCTCTAGGAGGAGTTCTTTGGTCAGGCAGGTCACTTTCATCAGGCTCACTCAACACGCCTTTCATTCAATATATTCAGACTTTCATTCAATATATTCTGACGTTCATTCAATATATTCTGACATTCATTCAATATATTCAGACTTTCATTCAATATATTCTGATGTTCATTCAATATATTCAGATTTTCATTCAATATATTCTGACGTTCATTCAATATATTCAAGGTTCATTCAATATATTCAGACTTTCATTCAATATATTCTGACGTTCATTCAATATATTCAAGGTTCATTCAATCGTTGTGGTCACAACTTGTTGCCCTCAAGTGACCAAAAAAAAGGGAAAACCATTAAACCTAATCCGTTACTACCTGCGTTGCTACTCGAAGGACACACTACTTGTTGTATTGTCACTGACACGTTACATCCACTGTTGCTGGACATAAATCATGAGCTGCAGAACTCTCCAGAATGGATAGTTCAGAGGTTTACTAAGATGTCTCAATTTAATGAGGGTTAGATAATGTTGGGCTCAGGTCCCTGTCGCTGTCAAACACCAGATACCTGCTGTGAGGGACTGAATCTATGACTATGAGTGAAGTCAATAGCTTCACCAGAGGGGAGTCCAGCTGGGCTGCATGGACGCAGTCAGTGGGCTACTCAGCACTGTCTCCCTATGATGTTTCTCTGTTTGGGGAAGGTCAAATCTGATACATTCTTTGCAGCGCTGCGGACTGCACGCGTGGATGCCACAAACCGGCTGGTCGTTCATACTGATTTGGGTCGCACTGAATGCAAGAAACGTGAAACAGCTTTTAGGTGGCAGGTCATTAGGATGGGATGATTGGATTGTCCGATGGGATTACATTTCACTGGAACTGTACCTCATACGACATGACAAATAAAAATGTATTTGATTGATTGACTGATTGATTGATTGATTGATTGATTGATTGATTGATTGATTGCAGTGGTGAAATGTAACTAAGTACATTTACTCCAGTACTGTACTTCAGTCCAAATGTTGAGGTACTTGTACTTTACTTGAGTCTTTTCTTTTCATGCCACTTAGAAATATTGTACTTTTTACTCCACTACATTCATCTGACAGCTTTAGTTACTAGTTACTTTACACATTAAGATTCCTGCACACAAAACACATGAGTTTATAAAATCTGATGTTTGATTCTAAAGTAAACTAGCCAACAATATAATGGCCTACAAGTCCAGCTGACATGATTAGACCATTAAACACAACTGGTTGGATCCTTTACACTTTCTACTTTAATTACATTTCCCTGATTAAACTTACAGACTTTTACTGAAGTAACATTTTCAATGCAGGACTTTTACTGTAACAGAGTATTTTTATACAGTGTATCACTTCTTCCACCACTGATTGATTGATTTATTGATTGATTGATTGTCAGTCTTTGTGGCCACCATGGAAAACAATGCCAATGTAAAGTCAATGAAGATGACGTAGCATTAGGAGCGAATGCGGTAGTGAGTAGTATGAAAGCCTGAAAATCTGCGTTGGGGTGGTGGATGGGTCAAACACAGGACTTTCACCCAGGAGACCGGGGATCGTGTCCCACATGTCACGTTTCCTAAACCCAACCGTAACTGTCCCGTTCTTCTTTTCCTAAACCCAACTGTCCCGTTGTTGTCCCACGTGTCATGGAAATGTAAGCCCACCCACGACCTTTTCCTTAACTTAAGGGGCCGTGTTCATTTCACGGAATTCTTCCGTGGGCCCATCACAGATTTTTTTGCGATTCCGTGAAACTGCCACAGAATTTGAGTTTTCATTTCACGGAATTCTGTGAGATTAGGTTGATTTATCTCACACAACACAAAGCAGAGCTGAAAAACAAATGAAAGGAACAGGTGCACATTTTGCATAGGAAGCACATGTTTTAGATAAGTCCAGGACGTGAGCCTAGCTTAGCACTTAACCTTGAGGCAAGGGAGAGCTGCAAGCCTAGCAGCATCTCAAATAATGGAAATAGACTCCCAAGGTGTTTTGGAATTGGGGGAGGAGTCGTCAGTGAAAACTAGTTTGTTACAACTTGGTTTTTATTGTCATAGCTCCAGTTGTAGATTTGATTAGATACAATAACATGTTCGCCATAGTAAGTTGTTATAACTACGTTTCAGGAACTAGACCACGCTGCTCTCTCTTTTTAATCCAGTCACCTGAGCCTCGCTAGTTCCTCCACCTGCTCAGACCTACATGGGCGGGTCTCAGTGGTGGAACAAGTATTCAGATCTTTACTTCAGTAAAAGTACTAATAGAACATTGTAAAAATACAAGTAAAAGTACTAATACCACATTGTAAAAATACAAGTAAAAGTCCTACATTGAAAGTGTTACTTAATGTGTAAAGTAACTAGTAGGGGACTGTTCGTTTTTTATTTAAGGGGCCAATGGAGGAGTTTTGGGATCTTTAGTCAAAATAGACTTGACTTTATTTAAAAAATAATTGGGAAAAATGACCCCCCCCCCCCCAACAATTTATTGATGCCTTCTGTACTGGTTTGTGCTTGGCAAAAGCTGTACAGCCATTGTTTTTTTACAGCCATGATGTACAGGAGTTAACCTCTGCATTCTCATCTTACACATCACACTCCTTTGTTATGGTGTGGTGGCCATGTCAGTAGATTTACTCACTAACATTGTTGTGAAAACACAATAAGCATGGAAACTAAATGCACACGTCCTGCATTACTGCATTACTTCAAATACTAAGTTACTCATTTAGTAAACTAGTATTCACATGAAATAAAACAATAAAACATTGAGACCAACAAAGCACACTGGGAAATAACAAATTCAACACATCAACGTCACTAGGCTTCCTCAGTCATTGTATATTTTATCATATAGGTAAAGCTGCCAAAGCTGAACATTATCCAAAACTAAACTGAATTTAGCTATTTCATTACTAAATTCACTTCTGAGACTTTTTTAAATCAACTATGAGCTACATGGAAAAGTATGCACCAAACAAGCCACCTCCTCTAGACTAAAAAACATTGGGTGACCCTCCTCTCAACAAAGAATAAAAAGAAATGACCCTACCCTATTTTCCTCCAGTGGTCCATTCCATAAATACCGAATGGTCCCTAACTAAAGCTGTCAGATGAATGTAGTGGAGTAAAAAGTACAATATTTCTCTCTGAAATGTAGCAGAGTAGAAGTAGAAAGTGTCATGAAAAGAAAAGACACAAGTATAGTACAAGTACCTCAACATTTGGACTGGAGTAAATGTACCACCACTGTTGGGTCTAAACCCTTTCTCTCCTGTTTGTCTCACTTCTCACGACCGTTCGTTGATACGTCGGATTAAATATGCGTCATTCGAGTGATCTAGTTAACGGTTAGATTTGTTTACCTCACCATGGACTACGAGCTGGTTCCCAACCCCTCAGTTTATTTAAAAATAATGTACAAAAAAAGGTTTTATCTAATAAATAAATATCCAAAGAGTATCCAATTGCTGATTTCTGAAAATAGTATTTTGCTTGCTGTGTGTAACTAGACATACATATTTTTCAACAATGGACGCAGGGTACGCTGTACATCATTGATTGTGACAGGCACATACTTAGACAACTGGTAACTTCTACTCAAAATATAAAACAGGGTACCCGGGGGGGGGGCTTAAAAGTCTTAAAATATCTTAAATATAATATTCGAAAAAAAAGGCCTCAAAAGTCTTAGATTTCTTTAGAAAGTCTTACATTTGGTTCACAAAGGTCTAATATATGTATCGTCCTTTCATACGATTAAATAACTCCTCACAAAGCATGTATGTGTTGAGTACTATTAGAAACTGTAAACAATACTTTTCCTAGCCTAAAATCCTTTCTGATATTCCATTATATCCTACACACTTTTGCCAGTATGTTCATGAAGTTTGTATTAAATTCCATTCTAAATGGTATTAAAAAGGTCTTAAAAAGTCTTAAATGTAACTTGTGGAAACCTGGGGTTACACTGATAAATATATAAAATATGGTGTTATATTTTCTTTTACATTTTTGCATTTCTGTTTGGCTGAACACTTTGAAGAGAAATCACAATATGACAAACAGTATGGGAAGGATTTAACATTTTGAAGAAACAAAAAGGCAAAAAAGGTGATAACAAAATTCAAAACAAACTGCTAATATCCGGCCTTCCGAGCCTGCTGGGCTCCATCCACGCTGTCCCACTGCCAATAGAACGGTGCACTCTTGACCTTGCATTACATTCCAGCCCAGGTTAGCACAAGGGCTCTTCAGTGTGGGAAGGAAGTGCTGATAGAGGAAGGGACAGGTGTCTTTATCACCAACTCCCAGCTGTATCCATAAATCAAGAGCTACTAAGGCCCCTAGCGACCACAAGTGAGACAGAGGGACTGTTTTTAGAGCAACACCAAAGGGTGAACAAGGCCATGGCTTAAGCGTATGAATTGCAGCACATGACGTGTCTTGCCATGTTATGCAAAACCGCAATACCGGTACTTCATCACAGCCGCGGAGAGAGTGGAACATGATCGAGCTGTGGACAGGGGGCTTGGATTGAATCTGGCGGAAGCATGACTTCATGTCAGCCTTTTTTTGTTTTTGTCTGTGCCAAGCATTTTGTTAATATCCTGGATTGTCATGGTGCTGTGTTGTGGTTGAACTATTGTCTTGCTACACCATCTGACAGAACAATATTGTTAGACTTAGTGAATTCATATATTTGAGTTGATTTACTAAAAATGTATTTACAGTGTTTATACAGTTAACTATTTACATATTTAAACAGTCAGTACTTGCATATTTACATGTTTAAATATTTACATCAGCAGTCAAGTATCTACCCCTGTGGTTTTCCTCACATTTACCTGAGTCTCAGTTCTGCTAGCGTCTGATTGGTTGGTTCAGCTACATGTGATTAAGTAAAACAAAGAAGTGTTGTTTCTTTCTTTCTGTCCAGCTTTCAATCATGCCAGTTGACTATACACAAATGTTGCCAGTGTTTATGGAAGAATTGTCAGGTTTTCCACAGTCATTGTTTGTTTTTTTGAATGAAGACAGGAAATCCAACTGCCTCTGATGTTGTGCCAGGACTCTTTCTCCACGAGCACCCAAAGAGGAAAGGTGTGACACAGCTGATCCTGGACCAGCTGACTGGATGGGCTGTGGTGTTGAAGCAGCCACCTCAGACTCCTCTCTACTCCCTGCCTGGTCAAGGACTGGGATCCTGTTTCAGCTGAGGGGAGAGTCTGTGTGTCTGCAACAGGCTGCTCCACCCACGCTCAGGTTACATAAGTAAAGAAGATGAGATTTACATTTTTACCGTGCTGATCACACTGAACATTCTTCTAGATATTCCTCATTTTTTCCTTATTTGTACTCTGGTGTGTTCATCCGTGAATTCTCTACTGATTAACCTAAGGCTCCTATAGACAGATACTAGTTATTGCACAATCTGACATGCCTAAAAACTGATATCATCCTAACTGACACTGACTATGTTTACATGCACATAATATTGTTTTTTGCCCTTATTCTAAAAAAAAAAGACGATATTCTGACTAAGCTGTTTACATGGCTAATGAAAGTAATTATTCCACTAATATTCCTGTTTACATGTAGCCGTGCAAAATAGGATTTTTTTCAAAGTTTTCCACCAGTGGCCGACTTGTTGGAGCGTGTGAACACAGTGTCCCTCTTTCATTCCTTCAACTAGCTGTTTGAAAAGGTCGCCGCTGCGATGTTTGCACATATCAAAAAACCTGTTAATATCCAAGTCTTTCATGATGTTTAAAAGTAGCTATGTTTCTCTTTCTTTTCTTTAAAGTATGCACCTCTACCACAGCCTTGCAAACTGTCAGAGCTGACCGTAAGCCGTAAACAGGCAAGAGGCCATAATGCTAAATTCATAAAAAGGCCTCATTCGGAATATTTAAAAAGAATGTGCTGTTTAATTGATCTGTATCAAATTTGGAATATTGTCATATTCTGAACAATAAAGTTAGTGTGCATGTAAACAAACTCAGTGATTGAGTGAATGAAGATTTGATTTGACTGATCTCACACAGATTGGCGTGTGATTACCCTTCAGGACCATTGTCTTACACAGTATATCAGAGACTTTGGATTTGTGTGTTTAGCAACAGCGGCTGTAGCACCAAATTAGAATACTTAACACTTATCTGTATTCAAAACCGACTGGAAACACATCAATACTTATACTTATAAATGAACATCTACCAGACACCAAATCTTCAGAATAGCAAATGATCAACTGGCTCTTCTTCAGTTACTGCATCTATGGTGTTTTATAAAGGGTGTCAATTTCAATTTTAAATTGAAAATCAATCGAAATGCACTTTCGATTACCGGCTGGTAGCATGCAGCTAAAGACACAGGGTAACATTAGCTACCGGTAGCTTACAGCTGCACTCTTCCAGACACCATGGCCACTGCCAGAGTTGGACATGTACAGAACTGGAAAAATCCTCCTGCTTCCCTGAAGTGTGAAGTGAGTCATTAGCTTCAGGTTCTTCTATGTAGAGAGTCAGCAGCTTCAGATTCCTCTGTGTAGAGTCAGCAGCTTCTGGGTCCTCTGTGGAGAGAGTCAGCAGCTTTAGGTTCCTCAGGTTCACATCAGCAAGGATCTGACCTGGACTCACCACACCGAAACCATCACAAAGACTGCTGGACACTGGCTCTTCTTCCTCCGCAGGCTGAGGAGGTTCAACATGGACTCCAGGATACTCTGCAACTTCTACAGGTGCACCATCAAGAGTATCCTGAGGGGCTGCATCACCGTCTGGTAGTTTCAGGCTCTACAGAGGGTGAGGGGAGGCAGTGCGGCTGTATAACACCGGTAAATAGGCTCATACTGTATATGGCATTTTGGGGTTCATTGGCTAACAACCTATTCTGTCGTTTAGGTTTAAAGGACAATTCCGGCGCAAAACGAACCTAGGGGTTATCAACATATGTGTACCCACTCAATTTGTCTTTCACCCTGCAATATCAATTGATCTCCTGAGGGTACACAGGTGATGGATAACAGGTGCGCACACCGGATTGGTCCAGCAGAGCTGATTACTGTCTCCTGATTGATCGCCTGGAGGACAGCAGCCATTTTAAGCCTCATCGGACAGGAACTCTGCCCTTCTCTTCACTCTGCCATTCCCAACGTGTGCCTGTGTAAACCAGTGTCTTGTGTTTCTTGCTCTCTGGGACATGTGTTCATGCTAATCGAATGAGTTTGGAGCTTCAAAGACGCTAGCACGGACCGCTGATTAGCTTACAATGCTAGTATTCTGGGCACAGGGAACGTAAAAACAAATCGCTATTTATACAACTAAAAAGGCTCAAAATATCACCAACGATAGCATAATGAGGGTCCCTAAATGTTAACCAAAGCATTGAGAATATTGTAAGTGTACAGACAGTTTATTGAACGAAGAGCTGCGGGAGCTCCGTGAAAGGGCTACGAGAGAGAGAGAGCTACCGGTAGTCAACGCCGCAACACAGCCTCGTACTAAAGGAAACTGGTGGTGTACCTGCGGACATTGTGAAGCTATGGCCACCCAACAGGAATGTCTGTGTTGCACGGAGTGGGACCTGTTGGGTCGCGATGCCCAAGAGACGCAGTGTTTGGTACAGTCTGAAGATTTCCCCTCTCTGATAAACAGGGCTGGACTTGGAACTTTTTCGGCGACCCAGACCGGAGGGACCAGATGAACAGTTATCCACTGAGTAAGTATGCTAGAGAAGTTATGCAGAGTGCATTTATTTCAGATATATTGAGGAAATTGCTTTTGATTTTAGTTTGCATCGCCAGCTGGAAGTCATGACTGGTTTCCAAGACGACGACGGCATGTAAACATGAACGCGAGTGTCTTTATAATCTATCTTTTCAATGAACTGTCTGTACACTTGCAAAGTTCTCAATGCTTCGGTTACCATTTAGGGACCCTCATTATGCTACCGTTGAAGTTTGATATTTTGAGCCTTTTTAGTGGTATAAATAGCGATTTGTTTTTACGTTCCCTGTGGCCCGAATACTAGCGTTGTAAGCTAATCAGCGGTCCGCGCTAGCATCTTTCAAGCTCCAAACTCATTCGATTAGCATGAAAACATGTCCCAGAGAGTGACAGAGTGGGTACACCTCTGCTAATAACCCCTAGGTTCATTTTGCGCCAGAATTGTCCTTTAAGGACGTGTTGTGCAGCTGGAACATGGCACAGATGCTCCTGGTGGAAATCAGGGGTAAGATTGTCTTGTAATCACAGTTCACTTTTTCATCACTTATGCCCTGGTGTACAGTAAACGTAAGTGAATTCAAAGACTAACATGTATCATAAGAATTATTAAACAAGCTTTTTGACTGCTAAATAAAAAATATTCTAGATGTTCTAGATGTTTGTCCAGACTCAGAGTCTGATACAATAAGGAGCTTGCTGGTCTCTAATACCTGCTCTACAGCCTCTATATTTACCTGGTATTGTTTTGATATCCAGCCTACCAGATATGGACTGCAAAGGGATGCCCGCATAAGAGTCTGGCATGCCGACAGAGCCTTTGAAATCCAACACTGTTATGTGATGTTGTTGGGCGACTGTCTATCATCCTGACGCACTCATAAACAAGCACCCCCAAATAGGGGAATGCATGTGATGATGAGGACCGTTCTAACTCACTTGTTGTACACTGTATTAACAAAAGTGTAGAAGTTTGAGAAGTGTGTTTATTAATATGTCACAGTTGTACTAACTTTGTAGCCACCTGCTGTTTGATGAATATTCCCCATCTGGTTTAGATTTCTGGATAAATTTCCAATGGAGACAGATTTGGGAGGAGAATACGAGACCAGGCAGGAGTATGTGTTCGCTACTCGCACTCATGTAAAGGCACATGCCTCTATTAACAAGGCTTTTCTGTTGGGTAATTAAGAGAGGCCTGGGTAGTTCACCTGGTAGAGCAGGTACCCATGTGTAGAGGTTTACTCCTCGACGCAGCGGCCGCAGGTTCTACTCCCCCTCTCTCTCCCCTTTCATGTCTTCAGCTGTCCTATATAAATAAAGGCCTAAAATGCCCCAAAAAAAATTATATAAAAGGAAAAAAAAAAAAAAGGCTTTTCTGAGAAACTAGCTTTACACAGAAGTGTGTGTGTGAAGGCTGCCTTTCCCCCATTTTATTATACATAATTTCGGTTCATATGACAAATTATTTGATGTTTATAAAATGGCATAGGCCTATTTATACCCCGTTTACACGTATAAGGTTAAATGGTTTTATATATATATATAGCAATGCTAGCAGTAACTGTTCTATTTAAATGTAATGGTATTAATGTTGCTCTTTCAGTGTAGCTCACCCTGTGCTTACCCGGGCAAGTGGTAGGTTCCAGTTAGGTGAGGCTGAGGTGTTGGAGTGCCTTCAGAAGGGGAGAAGAGGGAAGGAGTTGCCAGCTTGCTGTTCTAAATAAGTAAAATTTTAAGGACTCAAAGTTGTGAAGGAGGGGGAATTAAGAATTATTTTTGGCTGTTGTTGTTTCTGTATCCTTCAAATTCTCATTTTTGTGGCCGAGATGACAGTAGACCCAATTATCTGTTCTACTTTTTAGAACTGACATTTTAAGATATGTTAAAAGGTCTAGTTAAACTTAGAACTGTAGGACATACTATTGCAAAATGCAACATACGTTTAGAGCACAGTTTCTGGTAATACCTTAACCTTAAAACTGCAAATACACATAATGTGAAAGGCATTACTAGTGATGAACCAATAGTGAATTCCACAGTTGGCCTTTTTTCGCCTCTTTTAGCTCATTGTTTTAGTTCCATGGCCCATAAAATTACTTACAAATGTTACAAATTTTGGGTGGTGTTGGGCAGCAGCAGCAGTTGTTTTCAGTGAAAAAGCTCTGAAACACCCACTGTACACAGTTTGAAACTAGGTGGTGAACATAGTGGAGCATTAAGCAGCTTAAGAGCCAGATATTTTTCTTTAAAAGTTGGAGGAGACCAAACAAAAGCTAAAAGAAGAGATAGCAGGCATTCAGAGCTAAAGCTGTGACGAGGGAGCAAGGAAAAGAGGACCCAAATGCAGAGAGAGGCGGACAGGCAGGAGGTGGTAGGATGTAAGAGTTTAATATAACACAAAAAAATGGCAGTACAGAGACTGGAAAAACTCACAACGTCCGGCAGGGAATAAAAACAGAAAAGCAGGAGCAAAACAGGATACAAAAAAGACTCACAGACTGACGGCACGGGGATACAAAATGATCTGACACGAGACAAAGGGAACACGGGGGTTAAATACAAGAGGTAATGAACAAATGAGGGACAGGTGATACAACAGGTGAAACACATTAGGGCGGGGCAGGACAATCAGACCAGGCGGGAAAACAGAAAGTAAATCTAGACAAGACAAGATCGAACACAGACTATCAAAATAAAACAGGAAATAGAACATAACCCGGGGAATACACAACATGAGGAAAATCTACAACAACAGAAAAATATAGAATAAATATACAAACACAGGAAACATACAGAAATAACTAAACAGGCAACAAAAATACAAGACAAAATACCCAAAACCATAACATAAAGCACTGCCCTGAAATAAAAATGTGTACGGCATTGCATTGGTGGGGGTGTATTGTTAAAGATAGCAGTGAGACAATGAAATACAATACAGGGAGCCCAGTTGAAGAAACAGATTAATGTGTTTGAATGAGGGCTGTAAAAATGATCACGATAATTACAAATTAATGCATATCCCTTTTAACACCACTTATTCTTTTTTTTTGACGGGCGGAATAAATAAATGCCAAAAACAAATATAAAGGCTCTTTTAAGAGCCACACGTTTAATCTAAAGAGAGACTTCCCGTTCTCACTAACAGGCTTTATTGCTTACATTTTTAAGAAAATCAATGATAATTAAAAAGCAGCTCAAGACCACTCAAAAGACCACCCAAAAAAAGAAACAAAGCCCCTCGAGCAGAAATGGATAAAGACAATGCCCTTCCAGATGGTTCTCATCACAAGACTGAAGTCATTTCCATATACTGTCGATGTGAACTGACAATCGTGTGATTAATCACAATTAAATATATTAATCGATTGGCAGCCCTAGTTAAATGCTTATCAGATGCAAAAACACTGCAGTTTTGTAATACTCACAGGCAGGATTTTTACAACTCTTCCTGTTATCAAGGCAGCAATTATTTTATCTTCAATGTCATGATCGCAAGATAAAGAGTAGAACTATGCAGTTCATGTTACAAAGTAAACCTCCAGGAATCTGTGCATCTATTTGATTGGCCAATGCAGCACCCTGCTGTGTTGTTTTTCCGGGGAGCCATCTGCATGGGCACCCCCATAACACTGACGGATTGGCTCTAATCAAATGAATGAGAAGGCTCTGTTTTTTCATGTAGGGCTCAAGTCGACTCTAGTGTATATCATCGATGTTTCATGTACGGGATAGTTCCGGTACCACCGGATGTCCCTCACTGTCGGCCGGATGTCCCTCACCTTCCGCTCTCTTTGTGCCCAGCACTGTGGAGATAGGTCTGGCATTGCGAAACTAGGGAGACTCAACATAACTCCAAATGAAAGCTGCAGGTTGAACAGCGATGAACGGGCCCTCGCACCTTCCTGCACGTCGGGGGGTACAGACTGGACGCCGGCTGAAGTGGCTGTGGATTCCTTTGACAGTCGGACACTGCGTGCAAGATTCAGATGTTATTTGTGGCTTGTGAGCCATTAACGGATGATTCCTATTCAACTCTATAGCACAGTGTTAATATCTATAGCAGCAAGGACACACCCCCCCCCCCCCCCCCCCCCCCACTGTATTCACAGCCAGCACACAACATTTCTGTTCTGAGTTGTAAGCGGTGTATAACCTGCAGCATAAAACCGAAATGGCATGAAACAAATGCTTAAACATTGTAATCAATTTCAGCATTTTTATTTTAGCAAGTAAACTAAATGTCAATATAATAATTGCAAATGATTATGTTATCACACAACAACAATACATCCCCTCAACAGTTATATTTGTCTTTCTATCTCCCCCGTTCCCAGTGTGTCCCAAGACTTTTAGCCCCTCAAAAATGTATTTCATTTGCATTAAACAACAATTTGGATTGGGTCTTAAATGATAATGTTGCTCTGTAACTGCTGGATGTCTGTGTGGGCATCTGCTTACTAACACGTTATAGCTACAACAAATTTATGAGGCGATAAAATGTCCATGTGTTTGACAGTTTGCTCCACTGCCCCTAAGTGGAGCAAAAATATATGAATTAATAAAGCTTTAAATGTACTTTTAGTAATTTCAATAATTAGTTTCAAAGGTTTAGATGTGAACCAAGACCAGTCTAACATGTTTTAAACTACAGACACCATGTCCACAGATCTGGATAAATAACCCTGGTAAGTAATGTTATCATAATAATAAGATGTGATTGTTAAAATGATGAAAATAATACCCAGGTTGTAAAATAATGGAAAAGATGTCATCCTCCAATGTCAGTTATTGAGGCATGATGTCAAATGCCTAAGTTTGATGGTGTGAGAAAGTGTTTCAGTATTTCCAAAGTAGATTGCTGGTTCACATTACATTGTGCAGTGTGTATCCAGGATAGCACGACAGTCAGTGATACTCTAGACTGTGGTTAATACTGACAGCAGATGCTACCAGTCTGAGAGAAAAAGAGCCACATCTGCGTCACTTCTCATCTTCCCCTTCATCTTTTCTTCTTTGAAAGAAAACCCCGGGGCTCACTCCAGTGTTTGGTACGTGACTGCCTCCGAGCCAGTTTACCAAGCCTGACTTCTTCAAATTTAAGCAAGCATGTATCAGATTTCCATGTTACTCCTGCTAAAACTATAATTTTCACTCCTTTTTTAAATTAAAAAGTGAACAAGTGTATTTTCCAAAATGTATTCCTTTAAACATTTACTCTCAGCTGATTTGCTGCCAGACAGGATGGTAAGAAAATATAGAGAGACAATACGAAAACTAGAATAACACCAGCTTTATCCTTTAAAGTGCCCATATTATGAAAACATATGGGGTGTTATTTTGTGTCTCTGGTGCTTCCACACGCATACAAACTTGAAAAAAAACAACATCCATGCTGTTTAGAGTGAGATCCGGTTTCTGAATGTGTCCTGCATTCAGTCTCCGGGTGAGCTGGTCAAAATCGGCAGGGCTTTTTACGTCACTAGCCGAAACGAGGTGGCTAACTGTAGCATGCTAGCGCTAGCATGCTAGCTCGTTCTGAATGGCAAAACCCTGCTACAACACACACTAGTTCACCATAATCTACAAAAGAACTACTTCCATGTCCCTGTTCTGCAGGTATTCCACGCAAAGTTGGAAGTGCTCCCTCGTTTAGAAGAAGTCTCCCTGCTAATCCTGCCTTGTACTACTGAAGTTGGAGAAACAAACAGCTAGCTAGCTCATGTAGTCCTTACCTAGATAATGAGCATGTGCGACTGCCAACAAAGATGTTACAGCAGTGAGAGGTCTCACTCTGGAGCTAAAACAGAGAGCTGAACACAGGGGGAAAAGAGGAGCTGCAGCAATGTGCAGTACAACAAAAAGATGGTGTTTTTTTGAAAATTAAACCACATAAACCTATTCTGGTACAACCTCTAAATACAATTATGAACCTGAAAATGAGCATAATATGAGCACTTTAAATCTGTTAAAAATCTCAACCAGTCCTTGTCTCACAGATGTCCATGCTGTATAAATATATACGTATATACATCAAGGCAAACCTGAGCCAGCCTACAAAGGGTTGGTAAATAAATCTGACAACTATGAAGAGAAGCAGAGTTAAGGAGGGGGTGCCATGTCTGTTGCTACACATCCTCCCCCGTCCGTCTAGGCGTACTCTGCCACTCCTCGATTCCTAACTGTAAGCTTCATCAAAGAGGAGAGTTTTAAGCTTACTTTTAAATGTATAGACGGTGTCTGCCTCCCGAACCCAGACTGACTCTGAGAACCACAAGTAACTCTGCAGACCAGAAATCCAAAAGAAGAAAAGAAATAGAACAGAATAATTTGCTTTCACCGCCAATGCTGTTGGCTTACTGCTATGCTTGATCTGCGGTGAGAAATTGGCAAAAATCAAAATATGTAATATTTCCAGGACAAGCATACTGCTTTTTCCGAAAAATATCTGTGAAATCTCCCGACTCCACTACTGCTAGTTTTGTGGCAGCTCAGGCAATATTAAGGTGTGGAAAGCTGTCCACGGACGGTGAATACATGAAAGAATCATTCATTAAAATATCAAAGCTCCAGAAAATTAAAGATTTGCTCTGCAAGATATGCTCTGCAAAGAACTTCTAAGACAGCGCCATAAAAATGGCAACAACATGATATTAATGGATGCTTATTTAGACCTATTAGTATGTTTATAGATCAAAATAAGGCTCAAATATCTTTTGCGGCTCTAAAAATTAAAGAAAAAGATTGGGTCAGAAATGGCTCTTTTGATAGTAAATGTTGTTTACCCCTGCCTTAAATCATGTGAAGCTGTGCAGTGGGAAAAAGCAAAAATAAAAAAAAATGACAATAACCGGACAGGCAGTGAGAAACATGTGAATGTTCCTTTAATTCTATTTTCATTTGCATGTTCTCCAGTATACAGGTCAATGCCATACCCAGCAGTAGCTTCATTAGGTGATACAGGATAAGTGCTTTCGCAGGCTGCCTCCCTGTTCACTGCTGCTGGGAACATGGAGCTCTGGCTCCCCAACAGACATCTGTATTTGTATGAGGGCTATTCTGTACTGTATGTCACAGCAGTAAATTATCCCTTTTTATTTTTCGCATATTTACCGTGGTCAGAATGCTTTGCCAACCCATGGTGCTGCACGTTATGATTTATGAGCATTACTTCTTTACCAGATGGATGCTTGACTGCTGTAGGATCTTACCTGCTGCAGTTCTGGCCACATCTCAGATTGTTGGAGCCGGTACAAACCACTCCGTCATAGTGTGTGTGTGTGTGTGTGTGTGTTGTGTGTGTGTGTGTGTGTGTGTGTGTGTGTGTGTGTGTGTTCACATGTGTAATCTGCCCTCTTGTACCAAGGAGCTGCAAGTTGTTAGATAACTTATAACATGAGCCTCTATCTTGTGGATGGTGTTTGATGTACCGGCTTTTCATAAGAAGCAGATGGTTGAGCGAGCAGAGATATTTCACTACTTGAGGATTAAAGACAGGTAAATCATATGGGCTGCAAAATGTAACAGTATTGTATTTATATTGTACTCAAAAGTCACCTTCTGTTTAATCAGCTGCAGTAATAAATGTATTGAATTGCAACTGCCAACAACTTGAAAACAGCTTTCTGCTGCATTTAAATGAAGTTAGAAATGTGCTTTCCATTGGATTACTAAAAGTTAAAATGAACATTTGTAAAATTCACTTTTACAGAACAGTGGAAAGGAGTTACTTATTTTTTATGGCTTTCTATACGTTAACAATGAATGTAACACTATGTTTTATAGAGGGATATATTGAGTGCTGGCAGAAAAGAGGCTCAGCTCATAAAATGAAATTGGGCCATGACAGCACACTGTTGAGCCTATCATCACTAATTACACAGTGTCATGGAAAATCGGATGTCTTTAGGAAACATGCTGTCAACACCTTGGATGCTCTCCGATGGACAGAAAATCAGGCTCTTGTTCAAAAATCTGTGACACTCAAAGAGTGTTGTTAACAGGCGAGAAGCACTCAGCATTAACTCATTTTACATGCCAGGTGGGCAGTTTGCCTTTCCAAGCAGCTCTGAAGTCTAGTAATGAATTTGCACTTTGCAAGACGTTGTTGGTGTGAACAGAGCATATCCTTTGTTTTGGTATCTGTGGAATGGAAACAACAATCCCCCTCAGTGGCTCTGTGCTGAGTCCCATTTGGGAGCAGGGCAGCATCATCCTGTGAGCTGGATTTCAATTCATGTGACTGAAGAGGATTATCAGAGTGTTGCTGTAGACATCATAGAAAAAATTGTTGCTTCATCTGACCATGATGAGTCAGAGAAGGTCAACAAGGATTATTCAGCAACATGAATATGGAACTTCAAAACATGTTGTGCTTGTCACAGCGACATTTCTAGAAAATATATGGACGGTTCATTTCCAGGATTGCTCTGTTGCCGCCGGAAATTCCGCCGGATGTCCCTAATTTTAGGCCAGATGTCCGTTCCCTTCCTCTGTCTTTGTGTTGGCGTTCTAACCTCCGGTGGATTTGTGAGGACTATGGTTAACTGCTCCTCAGATCTCTGCAGGGTAAATCCAGACAGCTAGCTAGACTATCTGTCCAATCTGAGTTTTCTGTTGCACGACTAAAACTACTTTTGAACGTACACATGTTCCACCAAAACAAGTTCCTTCCCGAGGCTATTTGGCAGAGGCAACATTGCTCCATCCGGTGCTTAGTGCCGCCCAAGACGACTGTGATTGGTTGGCCAAACCCTCCTACACAGCGCTGTGAAGGAAGCTCTGGCAATGTGTGACCTTAATAACTGCGCCCCTACTTGGCCAACACATTTAATTTGTTAGTTTCTCTCCTTCCATGATTTCCTCGCGTCTCTCCAGTGCTTCCTTGATGGGAGGGACTAAGACCTGCAGAAGGGAGGGAAGTGGAGGAGCCGGGGATGAAATTTAAGGGAAGTGAGATCCAACACATCCTTATACATGAACAACATTATAGGTCCATTTCCAATTTTGAGTTCACATGTAAATGGACTGTATTCATACAGCACAATTCTAGTCTAAACGACTACTCAAAGCACTGGAACAACATGGAACCATTCACCATTCACAGGCTGCCATACAAGTTCATCAGATAAACATTCACACACATTCAGACGCCAATGGCACAGCATCAGGAGCAATTCGGTATTCAGTGTCTTGCCCAAGAACAGTTTGACATGGGACTGCAGGGCCAGGGATCGAACCACCAACCGCTCTACCACCTGAGCCACAGCTGCCCCAGGAGACCGGAACATTAACCCGGGACATTAACCCGGGACATTATCTGGGGCATGAACCCCGGTCTCCGGAGTAAAAGTCCTGTGACCTATCCACAGCCCGAGCCTATACCTCCTTGCTCATTTTGCAGAATTTTCCGCTCTTATACTTTCTCACCTCACTTTCTCATTTGAATGCGATAATTACTACAGCCACGAGAGTTTGGCCCCTAACAACAAACATAGGTGGGTCATTTTGAGCTGCTTGCATAAATGAACATTTTCTGGAGGACGGGCTGACTTTTAAATGTAGATTAGGTAATCCAGGTTAACATGATGCTAGCCATCCAATCCTATTAATTACCATTCGAATTTGTTAATTTCAAATGACTGTACACTCTTGTTTTAAAATAAGTGAATAAATTACTGATTATATAGTGTTCAAAAAGAAAAACTCCCATAATGTCATGATTAAATGACCAATGGTCTGTGTCTCCACTTTTGGTTGAAAATATCTCTTTTGCTCATAGTGTCCCTGGCTGAACTTCAATTGGTCCATGTACACATTTCATTGTTTCAAATATTTATTATGTTAATTAACTTGTTATTTGTAATAATTAAAAAAAAACATCTTCAGGATTTCTTCATAACTTACCTGTTCTCATCTAAAGTATCAATATATCAATATTTTTTCTACTCGTAGGAAAGAAATTTCCAATAGAAAATGAGTTCATGTATGAGGTTCAACTATAAACATTTTGCTGAAAATCCAGCTCGCTGGATGAACTGCACTTTTCTTTCCAGAATAACTCAGAATAACGGATTTGCCAGGCGCACGCCAGGAGCAGATCACAGCCGAGGAGACCGACATTCTCGTCAGGGCCGTAAAAGATAGAGAAGTGGCATTGTATGGGGATGGGATAAACCCACCCAAATTAGCTTCGGTTAAACAGGCGTGGGAGGAAATTGCCACAATTGTTTCCATGGCTGGCATCCCCAAGACATCAAACCAGTGCCGCAAGCGCTCCAAGAAGAAGAAGTCCAAGATTTCTGGCAACAATCGTACACGCCGTATAACTGATAACGGATTTGGGGGCTTGGAAATCAGCACCCAACCCGATACACTAGCTGTCCAACCCCAAGGTACACTTACAAATCAAGTTCACATACATAGAGATTTCTCATGAAAATCTTTTTAATCATTATTGATGTAACACAACCATACAATAAAACAATGTAACAGAGCTTCACAGGAAGAAGACCCTGGCCTCGGGAGCAGTACGCACAGGCCGAGCAGTGCACACAGGCCAGCTGAGGAGGGAGCAGCGCAACCACCAAGGTGAAGAGGATCCAGACCCACTACACGCCGTGACAGCATCGTCAGACCGGAGGACCACCCACCTGCAGCTCCAGCAAACCGGGTTTGACATGCTGGTGCGGGAGCTGTCCGGGATGCGGCAAAGTATAAATGCCTGTCTTGACCGGGTTGCGATGTTGATGCGGCCTCTCGGGCGCATCTCCTCAAGTCTGGAGAGGATTGCTGCAGCCAGAGAGAGCGTGGGCCTCCAAACGCACCACCTGCTCCTGTTGTGCCCCTTCCTCCTCCCCCCACAATCTCCGTCCACCCGCTCTACCAGGAGCACATCGCGCATTGCCACTCCCGGACCCTCACGTGTCCAATCCCAACGTGGCGCGCACGCATGCCTATCAGAGGAGGGGAAAATAATTAGTTATTCTGTTTAAATCTTCTCAACTTTTCATTTTCAGTTTGTATTTTTTTTGTTCAGTTACGAACAATTTGCTATTGATTTTTCTTTTTTACAAAATGTAAATAAAGAAATGTCACAAAGACATACTTTCCGATGTTTTGGGCTCACTCTCACTGAATCATGAGGTCATGAATGCATGGTGATATTTGTATGTAGTCTAACATTAGACCTCACTATAGACGATGCAGCTCTTTTGTCAGATAAGCTCTCTTCTCCCGTGCTGCTGCTGGGGCATTTGGGTTAAAGCAACACTATGTAACTTTTCCCACATCGGCCCCCCTACAGGTTGTGAGGCGGAATTGTACATTACATTACATTGTGCAAGTTTGCCAGATCGGGTCGCCTCGGATCTGTAGTTGGAATGAACTGGACAATGTAATGTAATGGACAATTCCGCTTCCAACCTGTAGGGGGACCGAAGCGGGAAAAGTTACATAGTGTCACGAATGTGAGTTTCTGTTGTTGGTGTTTCCTGTTTTATTTTGTAGTAGTCTGTTTTCTCCATTGTCTTGTTTTACTTCCTGTCTTGTGTTTTCCCGCCTGTATGATTGTCTGCCCCTCCCTGATATGTTTCACCTGTTCCTGATTCCTTGTGTCACCTCCCTTGTTTAACCTCGTTAGCCTGTGTATTTAGTCTCTGTGATGTCTTTGTCTCTGGTTGGATTATTTGGTTCTGTTTGCTGTGCATACTGTTTGCTGTTGTGTTCCCTGTCGTGTATTTCCTTGCTGTGTGGATTATTACTCCAAGTAAGTGTTTTCCTGTCTATAATAAATCTCTTTAACTGCATTTGGGTCCAAGCTTCGCCTTCATTCGCCTCAGCTGTGACACATAGTGTTGCTTTAAGTGGCATTGGCACATGCAGTTCAACATCACGTCTCCTTAAGTCCTCTAATATTTACTCATTTATGTCATCAACACATCCATGATTCATGGAAATGTTGTGTAAAACACAACAAGCCACAAAGAATGCTGTGACTTTTTGAGGACTGTACTGTACAATGCCTCCTGACCTATCCAAACACCTGAAGCACATTTTCAGTATGCCGAATGTTCGTTCAATTACACTGCATGTTTGTTTGCGTTTTCGATTAAACAGCATTTCACACACTGTTGCTGGCATACTAAATGGTCTCATCAGCCATTTCTTTAACGAATAGCCCTTGTCCCCTAACAGCCACCCATCCAAGGGAGGATTCCCCTCGAAGGTGGCAGGAATAGCAGTTTGCCAGTATAAATGTGTCGTGGCTTGAGCCAGGGTAATTCAAAAAGACATGGGTGATTTTACAAGTAGCATCGCAAATGACTTGTATGTTGATCGAATGGGTTCCCTTGCGGTTGATGTACATGGGTGCAGTCTATAGCACCTAGGACACCGGGGAACCCATACTTCGCTCAAAACGCCTGCTTTGCTCATTCCCGGCTGTAAGGTGTGACGGGGAATTGGATGTATTCCCCCAGCATGTCAGACTAGACCTGATGTAGTCTGATGTAGCCAAACTTATAGCAGATTGTAAAATGCCTTCAATGGAGCTAAGGGGGTGCTGGAACGACCCAGACGCATAGAAATGCAGTGCCGCTGTAACTTACACTGCAACGGGGAAGGCATAGGGACAGGGTGCATCAGTGCCCAGCTCATCTGTCACAGCTTGACGGGTCAGGCATAGCTTACGCCTACATTCCTCCTCACTGAGGGAGAGATAAGTCTGTCTGGGCCGGTAGACCCTCTCCCTCCTGCGTCTAATTCTTTGTCCCAAGACATACTCCATCTCACTGTGCAATAGAAAAATTATGAGCAACCGCAACTTAACTGGTAAGTTGAAGAGTAAGGTCTTCAGAATTTTGTTTCCTGGTTCTTGACAGACAACCCACTTTGTCAGGTGTCCTTATATACCTATGTGTCTTGCCACTATTGCTCAAACAGGTTAGTTTGATCGTCATTACTACAATTAGCCTGGATAATTTGGATAAATGTGTACGCTAGATTTATGCCTATTTTTTCACATCTTCATGGACACCACAATGATTTCCCTCATGTGGTGATATTTTTCCTTGTAATTATGTATGGTTTGCAAAAATGGAAACTGCTGCGTCCATGTACGTAGATGAGAGAAGCAAAGTGTATGCAAGTTGTGCATACGCTACATTATGGCCAAGCATGCACCCTTAAAATAGCATCTGAATAACGCGCCACTGACTTTAGAATAGGTTTTTCCTAGTCTGTGGTGGAATTGTTTTCTGAAAGTGCAAAATAGCACCAGGGAACGTTTGCGGCGGAACACGCCTCCTCTTTTTGCTGAACCGCCCCCGGGAGCGCAAGTTCATTCCCTAATTTACCGACATGCGTCTGTGGAGTGAAAAGTCCGCTGTGCGTCGGGTGCAAAATAGGAATGATACATGCGACGGTGTACAAAGTGAATTGCGCTGGGTGCAAGATAGGGCCTGTTAAATAGTTAGCTTGCAGGATAATTTAGCTATAAACACAAAGACGTTTTGAAATGAGGCAGTAGGAAAAGCGAGTAAATAATACAATGAATAATGGCTGAATGGCATTTAGCTGCGCTCAATGGTGTTTTTTGCCCCCAACTGCTCCTTCCAGGCAGCGCTGTGACCACTGCCACCTAATCCTAACCTTAACCCTAACCACTGCCTAATCCTAGTGCCTTCCAGGCAGCGCTGCCTGGAAGGAGCCGTTGGGGGCAAGAAACGCCGATAAACTTTAGCTGCTTCAGTTTCAGGATCCTGGTACTGTGCATGCTGGCTCATTGTCACACTGTAATAGTTTACTGTCATCCTTAAATAGAACAAGCCATTGTTGATGTCATTAGTAGGCTAACACATGGGCTTTTTCTACTATGACAAGTGAACATGTCTGCTGTGAAAACTAAATTAAAACCCTTGCCAGGAAACCATACAGTACAGATTGTTTTAGCAGGGAAGTGTAACTAATAACATTAATGATGGCTGTTTTTCATGTAGATGTGCCAGTGAGCCAGCATTCACAATGGAACTCTAAATGGAATGGAGCTATTTTCATTAATGAGTTAGGTTGTTTTCACACCTCCCTTGTTTGGTCCGTTTCAAACGACCCCTGGAGCATTTGGTCTGATAGTCCGGTTGGTTTGGGCTGGTGTGAAAGCTCATCCCAACTCTGGTGCGGATCAAACAAACTAACTCTGGGCCGCTTAAAAACGGGGGTCTTGGTTTGCTTCCAAGTGAACTAGAGTTCGGTTCAACTCAGTTGAGAGCCCGATCCGAGCCAAATACAGGAAGTGAACCAAAAACAGAGCATTTACTAGCCTGTGCTTTCAACCTTGCACACAATTTATGGACTTATATGATATTTAAGGGATGAGATCTTTCAGATCCATAAGCTGTTCTGACCAGACATCGCTGGACGTCTGTGTGACATAATCATCTCTCTCTCTTTCACTCGCTGTCTGTCAGCTGCTCACATTGCTTGTCTTTTTCTAAAATATTACAAACACTAAAGCAGAACCAGAAAACCCAAGACATTATAAATGTGGTGTTGCTCCATTATTTCTGAGAGCTGAAGTGTCGGCGAGTTTCAGATATTCTGTCCAATAAACAAGCGACCTTTTCGATCGTGTGACGTGTGTCTACAGTGTCTGGTGCGTTGGACAAAGTGCAGTGTGAAAGCAACCCAACCAAATGAAAAATGCAAGAATGTTGCAAATTCACCCCCAAATCGCACAGAGTCCACCGAACTATAGATGTGAAAGCGCCCTTAGTCACACCTGTGTTTGACTAATCAAAATGTCTGCAGTAAGAACAGTCTTAAGTCCTCCTCGTATCAATCAGATACATTATATGGCAACATACTGCATTTGTAAGGAGGGTTATTTTCACAGTCTCGTCTTTAAAGTAGAGCCATATCGCACAGGACGGATGACCAGAGACCAGCTGCTGTTTATATATGATAATATCTTCTACAATCTGAACACTGTTCGCTTTGAACTGGACCTGAATGTGACTCCAGTGAAATGTGCGCTGCACAATTTGCAAGTAGACCTGAAGGGGTGAGTGAAAGCACAGCTTAGACAAGAATATTCCAGGAAAGCTACTAAATGGATCTTGTTGAGTGGTTGTTTTGTCCTTTGCTTGACATAATAGGTTGTGTAATATTAGACTATTTACTTTATTTCTTTAATATTAATTATTCAAATATTCATGACCCTGACTACATGTATAGATTTTTTAAAACATGTTATTTTCTGAATAATTAGTTTCTTTTGGTTATGATATTATTTCAAGTTGGGATTTGAGACGAGGAGTGGTTGTTTACCAACCTTTCTCCCCGTATTCCCCATTTGAACAAACAAGCATATATTTTGCATATGCATATTTTTCTCTTTTTTAAATTCAATTGTTGATGGTGTAATTGTCATAGGAGTTTGCATTCTGACTCAGTTATTGTTTGTTGCAGCCTGTGGCTCGAGTATAAAGATGTTTCATACTGTGAGTTTGATGCCTGACAAAGGTCTTTGACATTTTCAATAAAACCTTCTGTCGGCAGGCTAATTGGCGGTGTACCACAGTGAAATTCAACACTTGCTTTTATATTTCTACGGTAAAATAACTTTTACTGAGTACACACATGCCTATTTTTATAATGGGTGGTGATGTGTGCTTCCAAACACCCCATCTTTTACAGGAACAGGAAATAGTGCAGATGGTATGGGTATGTAATGTGTTGCCAAGTTTAAATGCCAGCACTAAAAATACACAGCTGGAATGCAGGACTTGGCAACAGGGACAGGTTGGTGGCCCAGGCTTTGTCGCCACTCTCAGGGCCTATTTATACACAAAAGGGCCGTTAGGCCGAAACCTGAAGCCGGCTCCTTGGTTCAGCTCTGCTTTAATCTTCTATTTTGCTCTGAGAGAGTTTTCAGGGAATACTTAATAGGCTCCAAGAGCAGATGAGAGGGGGATTTGGGGGCGCTATTCCTGGGGTCCTTGGGGAAAGTCTTCTAAGTAGTTTTTTTTGTCTGCCAGGCAGCATTGCATTGCATCGTCTGGTGGCTATTAATACCTGATATATGTATCCAGGCCTGGACTGTACAGCAGATCAGCTTGTTCTAACTTCAAACTTCACTTTCTGCTCCATCTCCTCCCCTCTGAGATGACTCCTGTTATTTAGTGAGATGGCAAGACTGTCCTCCCAAGAAGAAAACCAGTATCAGACGCTTCAGGAAAAACCCAAATAACATAAATTCCAAGGACAAGGTCTAGTGGCCATATTATGATGGGAGCAAAGGAGGAAGTCAGATGACGTTTGTGACAAGGTCTGCATAGGGAGGGGGTCGTGGTTCATGGTTGGATTAATGAAACATAAGTCTATATCAACAATGTTTCATTTCTGGGATTGTTCCATCGAATGTCGGTCATTTCGGCCGGATGTCCGTCCCCTTCCTCTGTCTTTGTGTTGGCGTTCTGACCTCTGGTGGATTTGTGAGGACTATGGTTAACTGCTCCTCAGATCTCTGCAGGGTAAATTTAGACAGCTAGCTAGACTATCTGTCCAATCTGAGTTTTCTGTTGCACGACTAAAACTACTTTTGAACGTCCACATGTTCCACCAAAACAAGTTCCTTCCTGAGACTATTTAGCAGAGGCACCGTGGCTCCGTCCGGCACTTAGCTCCGCCCAAGACGATTGTGATTGGTTTAGAGAAATGTCAATAAACCAGAGCACGTTTTCCTCCCATCCCAGAATGCTGTGTGGACTAGCCAGACCTTCCTCCGCAGCGCTGTGGAGGAAGGTCTGGCAATGCGAGACTAATAAAACGTCAATACAGTCAGCATAGTTTATTAACATGACCAGGACCCTTTCATTAGTTTAACTTTAACCATGAATTTATCATTGAAACTATAATGTCACCCAAACCACAATCTTTATTAACCTTAACAAAGTACTAGGGCTGGGCGGTATATTGATATTTTAAAGTATATCAGTATAATATCAAACAAGATATGGGATGAGACAATACCGTTAATATTGCTATGGTTTAATAGGGTGTTAAATAACCCATTTCTTCTGTAAAGCCATGTCGGAGTGTTTGCATTTCTCCTCTGCAATGTCTCTGACACTCACCATGCAGGAGGTAAAGATGTGGTCCCTGTTGCAACAGTGGAACAAGAAGGCTTTAAACAAAAAGCTGCTAAAAACTAGTAACCAAAGATAGCAGCCCAGTTGTAACTACAACAGAGAAGCACTGCCAGAAATGTACAGTAGGTCATATAGAACCTTACTGACCGGCACACAAAAAGTGACGCGTTTCGCGCTGACAACAGATATGTAGTCAAGCAGAACATGCCAGCCATATATGACTTTTACAGTACACTTCATTCAAGACGGAGAGATGAACACTGCGTGTCTCCAAACCAGCTATTTTCCGCAAGATCAAACTGGAGAGCATATAGCTGTGGCCCTGCAGGATGCCTTTACAAACTGGAAGCTCAACAAAAAGAGACTGGTTGCTATAACTACCGATAACAGAAGCACCATTGTTAAAACGAAAAAGTGGCTGAGGATGCAGTGCTTTGGTCATCGATTTCATCAGGCTACTGGTGAGTGTAGTGGAGGAGTATTCAGATATTTTACTTAAGTAAAAGTACAAAAGTATAAAAATCTAAAAATACTTAGAGTAGCAAAAGGAAAAGTAGCCTACTCATTGTGCAGAATGGCCCAATTCCAATAATATATATTATTGGATTATATTAGAACTGCATTTATGTTCATCACTTTAATGGTGCATCTGGTAAAGGTAGAGCTCATTTCTTTGATACATAATGCTGGGTAGCTTGTGAATTTCATCAAGGGATACATAAAGTGTTATCTTTTTTGTTGATTATATTTTGTGTTAATAATCAGAATCTGCAAAGTAACAGTAACTAATGTCAAATAAGTGTAGTGAAAGCATAATATTGTGTTAAAAAATGTAGTCAAGTAGAAGTATTAAGTAGCATACGATTTAAAAAAGTACAAGCACCCGAAAATCAGCTCTTAGTAACTGAACTCAGTTACATTTCACAACTGCTGTATGCTGGTTATAGATAGCCAGCCATAACAAAACTCTTTTTGGGACATACCTTGTTGTGCATATGTACTCCAGTATGATATTTATCATTTCTATTTTTATTTTCTCTTTTGTTACCAACCTTTCTCTTTTGATTTTGGGTGGTGTCTGAAAGTACTGTAAACCTGAATCAAATTCCATGTATGCATAAGCACACTTGACCAATAAAGTTGATACTTAATCTGATTCTTATTCTGACAGGACATGGCATAGATGACAACCGCATCACTCAGGCCATTTCTCTGTGTAAGAGAATTGTCAGCATGTTCTCTTACAGTTGGAGAAAAAGAAGAGAGCTGGCTGAAGTCCCGATTCAGCTGGGTCTGCCGGCTCGCCAGCTCATCACAAAGTCAGCCAGCCACTGGGGACCTAGGCAGCAAATGATGGACAGGGTCCTGGAGCAGGAGGGAGCACTCTCAAAAGTCCTGTCTGCTTACAAAAAGTCCAGGCATAATGTGGGAAATGAACATTTTAGATGGTAGCTTATTACATTAGTCTGAGGGATTTTAGCTGAGGGACAGAAGATTAAAGTGTCATATTATCAAAATGTCATGTTTTCCTGACAAATGGTTAGGAGACAGCAACAGAGGGGCAGTTCTTCTACACCAGAGATCTTCAACTGTGGGTCCGCGACCCCTGAGGGGTCCGCAGAATTACTGCAAAGGGGGGGCTGCCTGATTATTGTTTGATCATGTTTTTTGTTCTAAAATTTAAATTTGTCTAAAAATATACATTAACATGAATCTAACATTATTAGCAAAGTCTTTTTGCTAAAAAGAACATTTCATTTCCACAATAATGATGATAGGCTCACTATAGGTTAGACAAGATGCCTAGACAAGAGATGGCCTTCCTTCAGGCAGAGGCAAGAGTGGTTTTCAGGACGGGTTTTTCTCTGTTCAGAAACCAGAAGAAACCAGAGAGAAATGTGACCATGAGAAGAGAGAGAAGAACAGAGAGCAGGAGCAAAGACAGACCATGGTGTGTGCAGGAAATCAACACAGGGGAAGCTAGTGAAAGGCCTGTAGTTAGTGTGGTCTTCAGCCAAACATCACACACACCAACGCATTCTCATGAACGGGTTCGTATGAGATCTTACGAAAATGTATGCACACCAAACATAAGATATTGTACGAAACTAGGAGACCGCCAGCTGGTCAGGTGACGCCAGCTACAGTGGCTGGCTATGAGCTCCATGCTGCCTAGCGGCAGTTGCTAGTTGTTTAGGCCGCTACAGAGCTTCTTGCCGCCTTTTGACTGCTGCTGTATAAAAACACAGAACATGACTAAAACGTGTGTTCCTTGGGAGGGTTTTAATCCAAACCACAATCTTTTTCCTAAATGTAACAAGTCATTTTGGTGCCTAAACTTAACTTTTGTTGCCGCATAATGCTCGCTTTTTGTCGCTTAAAAAAAAATGTTTTGAGCAACTCACGTTAGCGGTTGTTTACGCTATCCGCCATTTTCCCAGTCAAAAATAGGCGATCTCCGAATGGACTCCATAGGAGGAAAATGTCATTCTTATATGAGGCTCCTTTTTCAACTACAAGGTCAATATGGTGTTTCACTAACGACAAAACAACAAATTATCCGTGCATTTATATGGAACTAAGCTTTAGGAGCTTTCCATCTTTACTCTCCTCCCTCGACTATTTCTGACTGGCTCGATAGACGGAGACCAGAAGAACGACAGCTACAGTGAGTTGTTCAAAACCTTTCTTTTTAGTAAAACACAAACAATGTTGTCAATGCTTTCGTTAAGGTGTAGAGCCCCTGGTGATACGTGGAGCAAAGTCTCATGTTGTGTCGAGCCTTCTTAGTGGTTTAAAAATAGCTATTTTGAGGCTAGCATAAAAGTGCCCCTAGCACTCCCATTCAAAAGGCCATTTGACCCAAAAACGAAAATACAGTCAATCTTAAAAGTGGCAATTCCGTCCTAAATATGCTTTTAAACTAAAGTTTGACTCGGGTACATTCACAAAAAGACCCTAGGTTGCATTTTGGCAAGAGTTACGCTTTAATCCACCAACTCTGCTCCAGTTGCATACAACACGTCTACTTCCTCTTTCTCTATCTCTCTTCTGCCCACTTTCCACACACACCCACACACTGAGCTCTCTTAAAGGAGCCGCAGCACCATTTTACAACAAATGCCTTATCGTGCTGATGTGACCGAGCCTGACCCGAATCTGACCATAATTTCTAAATATCTGTACGAACCCGGCGCGTCGGGTACCGTCGGGACTGGACCTGTCGGACTTGCCTTACTACAGACCTCCGTCACAACTCGGTCATATCAGCAGCAGTTAGTAAATGTGTTTAGTCGCTACAGAGCTCTAAACGCCAGCTAGAGAGCTCTGTGACGCCGCATGGTGCTCTGCATGGTGCTCCGTCGTGTCATCGGTAGTTGATGGTCCAGTTACCCGAGAATAGGTGACTTTGAGCTGTGTACAGAGCACCAGGAGCTGCCGATTGTTTCAGAGGACAATGTGGTTAAGTTTCGGCGACAAAAAGCGAGCGTTATGCGGCAACAAAAGTTAAGTTTAGGCACCAAAATGACTAGTTACGTTTAGGAAAAAGATTGTGGTTTGGATTAAAACCCTCCCAAGGAACACACATTTTAGTCATGTTCTGTGTTTTTATACAGCAGCAGTCAAAGTGGTGCATATAGCGGGAAAAAAAACGTTAAATACTTACGAATTGTTAATAATTTGTGAGTACACACAAACACATACACTCACAGAATAAGAAGAGTGAAAGTAAATTGTGCAGCTTTAGGAAAAGTATAGATAATGAGTTGGTGTTTGGTAGAATGGGTGGTGTTTATAGGTTTCATTTTGGTATAAATATGAATTTTGCAACAGACGTCAAGGGCATGTCGGTGGAGGATATGTACTCAAAGAACTGGAGTTACCTATCGTAACTACTCAATTTGCCACTGTGCTAAAAACCTAGGTTTCTCTGGATTTCCAAATCCACTATTTGACTGATGAGCACATCAGAGATAAAAACACTAATCAGTGAAAGATCCTGCTGAAGTGATTGGGTGGAAACAAGAGTAAAGACTTTGTGCCTGGAGGTGCACCATTACTTTAAGGACACTTAGCTGTTGGCTGCTGAGCTAAGTTTGATCAAAAACTCCACAGACCTGTTGACCCCAGGCTGAAAAAGTGCTCTGATAACTTTCAGAAGTAATCCAAAATAAGGTTTGATCATTACCTAACATGAGTCATGAATGCATGGGAAAAGTGGGCCAAACAGACAGAAAGTAAACAGTCAGATAGATTTTCCAGCTGCCTCTTAACAGTGCCACCTGAGTGCGGTTTGGAAGACGATTTTTCAAGGGGCTCCTCTGCTGGGAAAGCGCTCTGAGCCCATCCCACATGCTGCTGCTGCCGCTGGGTCTGTGACACAGGCTGGATTACTAAATGGGCTACATCTGACTTTAATTATGGCAAACATCACAAAGCTACAGGATGTTGGGAAGATCAAACACGCTGAATTGGCTTATGGGACTGCTGAAATATGTATGTGACACAGTGTAGTTATGTAACAGGTAAAAAAGAATAATTGGATTCACCAGGGAATTAGGTTGAGTGGATGTACAGTGCCTTGCGAAAGTATTCGGCCCCCTTGAACTTTTCGACCTTTGGCCACATTTCAGGCTTCAAACATAAAGATATAAAACTGTAATTTTTTGTGAAGAATCAACAACAAGTGGGACACAATCATAAAGTGGAACGAAATTTATTGGATATTTCAAACTTTTTTAACAGATAAAAAACTGAAAAATTGGGCGTGCAAAATTATTCAGCCCCTTTACTTTCAGTGCAGCAAACTCTCTCCAGAAGTTCAGTGAGGATCTCTGAATGATCCAATGTTGACCTAAATGACTAATGATGAAAAATAGAATCCACCTGTGTGTAATCAAGTCTCCGTATAAATGCACCTGCTCTGTGATAGTCTCAGAGGTCCGTTTAAAGAGCAGAGAGCATCATGAAGAACAAGGAACACACCAGGCAGGTCCCAGATACTGTTGTGGAGAAGTTTAAAGCCGGATTTGGATACAAAAAGATTTCCCAAGCTTTAAACATCCCAAGGAGCACTGTGCAAGCGATAATATTGAAATGGAAGGAGTATCAGACCACTGCAAATCTACGAAGACCCGGCCGTCCCTCTAAACTTTCAGCTCATACAAGGAGAAGACTGATCAGAGATGCAGCCAAGAGGCCCATGATCACTCTGGATGAACTGCAGAGATCTACAGCTGAGGTGGGAGACTCTGTCCATAGGACAACAATCAGTCGTATACTGCACAAATCTGGCCTTTATGGAAGAGTGGCAAGAAGAAAGCCATTTCTTAAAGATATCCATAAAAGTGTCATTTAAAGTTTGCCACAAGCCACCTGGGAGACACACCAAACATGTGGAAGAAGGTGCTCTGGTCAGATGAAACCAAAATCAAACTTTTTGGCAACAATGCAAAACATTATGTTTGGCGTAAAAGCAACACAGCTCATCACCCTGAACACACCATCCCCACTGTCAAACATGGTGGTGGCAGCATCATGGTTTGGGCCTGCTTTTCTTCAGCAGGGACAGGGAAGATGGTTCAAATTGATGGGAAGATGGATGGAGCCAAATACAGGACCATTCTGGAAGAAAACCTGATGGAGTCTGCAAAAGACCTGAGACTGGGACGGAGATTTGTCTTCCAACAAGACAATGATCCAAAACATAAAGCAAAATCTACAATGGAATGGTTCACAAATAAACATATCCAGGTGTTAGAATGGCCAAGTCAAAGTCCAGACCTGAATCCAATCAAGATTCAATCCAATCAAAACTGATAGAGACATACCCCAAGCGACTTACAGCTGTAATCGCAGCAAAAGGTGGCGCTACAAAGTATTAACTTAAGGGGGCTGAATAATTTTGCACGCCCAATTTTTCAGTTTTTTATCTGTTAAAACAGTTTGAAATATCCAATAAATTTCGTTCCACTTCATGATTGTGTCCCACTTGTTGTTGATTCTTCACAAAAAATTACAGTTTTATATCTTTATGTTTGAAGCCTGAAATGTGGCAAAATGTCAAAGTTCAAGGGGGCCGAATACTTTCGCAAGGCACTGTATTTGACATTAATAAAATATTAGCACATATAGGCTGGCACACACATTACAGTAAAGCTGACCACTGCTGTCGTAATTTCTTCACCCTCGTTGTTCCAGAAGTGACTTGGCTCTTTGTTTGTTTACACAGATATCAAAGTAGTGGAGGTTCCAGTTTAGGGTGACCAGGCGTCCCGATTTTAAATTACATGTCCCAAGTCCCGGCAAAAGCCTGTTGGGACGCTAAAATGTCCCGGTTTACACCAACGGCTATGAAATTGTCCCGTTTGTCAGCGATTACATAGCCAACGTTATAGCCCGATCATTAACTAAACCCATGTAGAAAGACTAATAAAGCGTCCAGCGTATGATTTTAATATTAAAATCATATGCTGTGTGTGTGTGTCCGTGTCAGTCAATCATAGCGGTCTGCGTCTGCATAATCTGTGCCGCCAGCGTTACAATGTATATTTGTAAACATATTTGCAATGCCTCTTCTTATCTGTCTCATTTTACCCAGTCCCTCCAGGATTTCGTGGCCTTTTTTGAGATTGTTGCGGCCCAAAATGCCTGATTTTGTGGGAGCTGTCCTCAATTAAGGTCATCCTGTACGTCTCATCTCTCCGGTTTTTCCTGCATTCACCATGTGTGTGTGTGTGTGTGTGTGTGTGTGTGTGTGTGTGTGTGTGTGTGTGTGTGTTTCTGCGCGTGGCCCCACCCGCTGCAGAGAGCCGACAGGATTATAACAGCAGCAGCGTCAGTGACTTTATAGTGAAAAAACGTCACAGCGTACATTGATGTTACAATGTATACAGGTTGGCAGGACGGTCTGACATGTTTTGCGCGGTCTTTCGCTGTATGTTTTGTTGGAAAATGTGAGATGTTTGAGTCACACACGTCTCATCTTCATATCAAAAACAAGGAAATGAATTTCGCGACGTACGCAAATTCAGATTTGAACACAACTTGTGCATAATGATGTAGCCACCTTACCTAATGCTTTAATTGATGTGTTGTTCATACATGAGGTCATGAATGAGAGGCTATGAACTCATGTCAATTCCTGATGATTCATAAGATATAAAGGAATGAAGTAGCCTAATGCACAAATCATGAATTAATTCATGCATGAATTCATAATTCATGTACCCTTACCGTAAAGTCTTACCATAACTTTAGTTCAAACCTGCGGCAGCAGTTCCAAATAATTCGTTTAGTGCCATGCAATGAAAAATAGCTTTACATAAAGTTTTTCACAAGTTCAGTGGGTGCATTTTCCAAAAGAATGCTATAATTCTGAAAAATAAAGTTGGTCCCACACGAAACTCACTCAATGTCTTTTAATATTATTTCTTAGATATGTAGGCTACATACCAAGAACATTCATGAATATTAACTGAGATACCCCATTATGTGGTGAGCAGTAGGCCTATGTGTGCTGTTGGCAAAAATTGTCTAATCTGTCTTGCTATGTCTGACCTGGGCTGGCACATGTTCACGTTAAAAAGCATGTGTGTGCACGAGCACTACGGTCACGCGCAAAGTGTCCCGGTTTTAGTCTGATCAATCTGATCACCCTATTCCAGATGATTCCGCTCATTCAGTCAATATAACCATTTACAGACACTTTATGGGAAGTTGCAATAGCACAAGGTATTTACATCTTTTTACTGGTCTGAATGATTGTCTATGTGATTGTCTTTTACAGTATGTATTGTATGTTCCTGTGTATGTCTTGTGTATGTCTTGTCTTTTTAATCTGATTAGCACCAAGACAAATTCCAATCAACTATGTTGACATGGCAATAACATTTTGAATTGAATTACAGTGAAAGAGTAATGAATAATGGACGGATATTTATTAGCATTTTGAAAAATGGGTGCAAGGCTGCCTACAGTTAAGTATTAGTTTTGTAAAGGACAAAGTATATGTGTAGCGATGCCCTGAACTACTTTCTTCTACTTTTGTTGTGGTGCAGAGGCACTACTTCAAAACTGATACATACTGTAAGCCAACTTAAAGGTCTGCACATAATGATGCAGACATAATGCAAATTGAATATGCAAATTATATAAATAAAGTACTATAAGTTACATGATCCTTTAATCTGTGGTATGTTGATGGCTGTGGTGGTGCTGTGTTGTGCTTGCAACTCTCATGTCACAGATTTGTATTTTTCTTCAGTCTACAGTTATGCTTGCAGCGTGCTGAGGCTTGAGCTAAATGCTAACAAGCATGCGAACAAGTTCACAATGAATGTTGCTGATGTTTAGCAGGTAAAATGTTGACCATCTTCCGCCTCTCAGTTTAGCATGTTAGCATACCACCATTTGTTAAATGGCACTAACACAGCTGAAGCTGCTGGAAATGTCATTGGGTTTGCAGATATTTACTCATTGACCCAAGTATTGGACAAACTAAAATCCTCATGATGGTGCTACAGAAAAAGTTAAGGGATCACAAAATAGAGGACAGACATGTTATGCAACCCATCCAATTGTTGTGGTGACCTTTTAATCTGATACCAAATAGTTAAATCTACATGAACAGTCAGGGGATCAGAATCAGAAAGGAGTTTATGCCACAGTAGTTACCCTATGTGGTGATTGGCGCATACATACAAACAAACATTATTAAACTTTAATAAGAAGAAACAATAACTACAGAAACAGAAAAGAAACAGAGACAAAAATATACAAAATAGGTGTTTTGTAGCAGTCCAGGATGGCGGTTAGTGCAAAGTGTAGTAAGTGTCAGTGACAGTGGGGGGCCGGGGGCCTTGTTGGTGAGGCTGTGGATTACAATAGTCAGTAGGATTCATCCTTTGGGGACATTCAATTCATAATGTACAAAGTGGCATTGCAATCCATCCAATAGTCAAGATATTTCAGTGTGGACCGACCGACTTTTTGACCAAATACAAAATCACTCAGTGAGCCGCAGTAGGCCTACTAATCCAGATTTTTGGGGTTTGGCCGAATACTGAATCCATTGGTCAATATTCTGCCAAATCCGAAACCGAATCCTACTGCCATCCTCAGTCTATTACCACAGTAAGCACATTAATCGTATTCTGGTTAACACAAGTTTTTAGCTGTGACTGTCCTTCCTTTACGTACCTGAAGTTCCTTCCGTACCTGAAGTTGCTGCATTTTGGCTGCTGTCTGTAGATTCCTTCATCACAACTCGTATTCTTTTGGATGTTCCATACGCAAATGTTGTAACAGCGGCGATGTTGTGTATTGTTTAGGGTCCTCACCACCACGAGACAAATCGGCATTGCAAATTGAACATGTAGCTGGACTTGAATGGCCTTCTTTTGACTGAAAGTGCTGCCAAACATCACTTTTTCTGCTCACCAGTTCCATTTTCACTTTCTCACATCCTGCTGCATTGAACGCTCCACCTACGTAAACACCTTCCCGTAATCAATGGCGTCGTCAATACGGCGACCAGCGTAGCGCGCGGAGTGCAGGCGTAGCGTTTGGTTCACTGGAAAAAAATTCAGAAACCCAACCCCGTCAAAGAGCCCAATATTCAGCCAGATCCGAAGCCGAATCCTGGATTCGGTGCATCCCTACTTATAATCATCATTAATAAATGGTAAATTGATAGTGGATTAATTTTAGGTTCAGTTATTTTACTGTTAAAAAAACAATTAAATCATGATTTATAATGTTTATTTATTATTAGTAATGTTATAATTAATGTTATTTTATCATTAGTGTAATAAAAATAAGTTCATACATTTAGATAGATAGGTAATACCTTGTAAATGGTTAATATTTGTTTTGTTTACTATATATATATATATATATATATATATATATATATATATATATATATATATATATATATATATATATATATATAACATTATTTGGATGACTATTATAAAGTTGCAACTAATGCTTATAATAATTAGTTAATGATTAATAAGTGGTTTATAAAGCATTGAGTAGTATTAAATATGGCCCATTAAATCTTTTTTTGGCGATCTATAAAAGAGATGATTATTTGATTGTTTGTACTTTGAGAATAGCTATCTAAATAATGTTTATAGATGCTTTACAAAGTCTTAATTAACTATTAGCAAGGTATTATATTCATCAGATAAAACTTTATAATAGCCATCCAAATAATGTTTGACTGTTTCTAAACAATTTCTTAATCATTAACAAATACGTACATACAATTGTTATGATGTGAGCAACAATAGACTGTTAAAATAACAAATAATAGCATAATTCATAATTAGTAAACATTACTAATGATAATTTCGTTGTTAGTTAACAGTAAAATAACTATTGGTTATACTAACCAAGGGTTAGGTGCCTTGAAGTCGACGGTCGCAGCGTTGCCTGGAAGGAGACGTTGGGGGCTTAAAACACCATCGAGCGAGATGCATATCATATAGTACAGTTTGATTCCAACTGAGGTCTTTTGTTGCCTCTCTGTCCCCATGTTTCCTGTCTGTCTCTAGTCTTAGATATCTAATGAAGCCAACATTTCACAAATATGTATCTTAAATGCAACATATAGTCACTTTTTACACTTTTTTTTACATAGTGTGTCAACACGCCGGTTTTGGGAGGTAATTGAGGGCTATTGCTGTATAAGACAACAACTTTATTTTGAGTCCTGGCTGGATTATGCTGTGTGGTGTGTCTCTGTGTAATTACATAACTGGTAGGACTTTGAGGTTTACTAATCCACCAAGATAAACATGGGTATCATGTCAGCCAGCAGAAAGACAAGCCGCCCATGAGAAGACAATACAATAACTGCACCCAATAGCTGAAGGTTAGCAACAAATTAGCTTCAACCACAACAGGAAATAACAAGTGTCAGGCTGTCATACCTCACTGTTTCCAACTGTAATCTGGGCTAAGTGGTCTTTGTTGTACATAGTGCCTAAATCCTCCAATTACAAAAAACATCCCAGATAGGACCTGAGTAACGCTCCATCACATTCACCCTGACCTGCAGCTCACAGGTCACACAGCACAGTACAAAGACACTGAAATAAACACAGTGACCCCTAAACCTGTCATGATATGTGTCCATAAACAGACAGGAGAGGAAAGGCAGGGTTTCCCTCTTATGTCAGATGTGTGTAGGTGACGAGGTAGTCTGGGGATAAGCATGGGAGGAAGTCCCACCCGGCCGACCGACAGGGTCACTTTCCCAGAGTGAGATGAACAAAGCTGTGCATGTATGTACAGGATATTAAATTAAGGTTTCTTGACCTTTTCACAAAGTAATTCAGCAAGCACAGCAATAAACGAATGTGCACGTATGAACTGATTCATAGTAAAAAATGAAAAACAAATTACAAAAAGAACCCTGCTTGCTGCCTACAGAGGCTTTGACATTTTTACACCCAATAATACTAAATTGTTGGATAAAACAAACAACACACTGAATATTACGCAACTCATAGAAATGCCATCAGCGGCAGTACCTGCTCAGGAATCATTTGATGTAAGCAAGGACATCCTAACCACATTCTACTACTCATTTATTGAAAGTGTGATAACCTTTTCCTTCACCTGTTGGTTTTACTCCATTAGTCTTCAAAACAGGAACTGCTTACATCAAACTGTTAAAGTCTGTTCCAGAACTATTGGACACCCCCTGAGAGCTCTGTCCACCCTATGCGAACAGCAGACCTTGAAGACTGCCTGTAGGATCCTTCGTGATCCATCACATGTCATGTTTTCGATGTTTGAGTGGCTCCCCTCAAGGCGCAGACTCCGCTGTCAAGGCTGTAGGACCCAGAGGAGGAAGATGACCTTTGTCCCCAGGGCTGTCCAGCTCTTAAAGTCACAGCCCCCCCACCCCCCCCCCCCCCCATCCCCCCACCTCCCAAATCTTTGGACTACACTACAACAATCCGTAGACTGATGCACTCATCCCCTTTCCCCCTTTTTTCTTTTTATATATTACTATGTATTTAATTATTTTATTGATGATGTACTGTATGTATTGGAATATGCTGCTCTTTGTGTCATTTAATTGCCCCCTGGGGATGAATAAAGTTAATTGAATTGAATTGAATAGGTTTGGTGTTGTCCTCCCGGGTCAAAACAGAAAATCAACACTTTTTTCAACATTTTTGACACTTTTTAAAACATTGTTATTGCCTTGTTTGACGCTTTTTTTTCCAAAGCTTTATTTTGCTGTTTTTTTTCAATGTTTTTGGCACTTTTTCATTTTAGTCAACATTCTTTAACGTTTTTTTTAAACATTTTAATTGTACTTGCGAAGAGCGCTGCGTTGAACCATACATGTTATTTTTGGCCAATTTTGTTGAAAGAAACCCAAAACCTTTAAAAAGGGGTCAGATCTGACCCTAGGACAACAAGAGGGTTAAGTTTGTCCTGAGGTTGGCCTGAGGAACAGGGGCGAGTCCAGGATTTTGAGTGGGGTTGCACAGGGGGGGACCAATAATCAGTCAGGGTGGGGGCCGGGGCATTTATCAGAATACAGCATAGAAAATCTGCTTAGAAATATTGGATAGGATAGAACAACATAATGTAATCACATTCATTATTGATTTCACTTGTTTTCATTGTAAACCAATTGTATATCTGAATTAAATACACATTTTCTAGACTCAGTCTGCCACTTTTTTAAAAAACAATATAAGTTTACTGTTAAAACTATCCACAATAAAATCACAGTAGGAGGGTAAAATGTCTGCAGGGGTGTCTTGTAAAATGTTGATACATTTTGCAGCCACTTCAGGGCTGAGATAGTGTTTCCTGGAATATTGTTGCATGATGCCATTTAGTTTAGGCCATAAGTTATTTCCAGGTCTAGTGTGTGGTCTTTGTTGTGGGTGGGCTGATTGACATACTGGGTAAAATTCATATAATTAAACAGCTTTAAAAGAAATCCACACTGAAAGAGTCAGATAAATTATCAACGTGCAAGTTAAAATCACCTCAGATAACATATCTGTCATATTTAGCCTGGATGATTGAAAGTCATTTTGAAAAGTCTGAAACAAAACATGAGCAATATTCGGGTGCCGTGTAAACTGTCATACACAATATGGGAGGGCTATTAAAAACAATGGCGTTATGTTCAAAGGAAGTGTACTGATCAAAAGTTATGTCTTTAAAACCAAGTGATGCTGAGAGGATGAATGCTGTACCCCCACCTTTTTCCCTTTTCTGGTGGAATATGAAAAAATAGGTGGAAGCTTCAATAAGGGCAGCAGGTGCATCGGAGTTAAGCCAGGTCTCTGTTAAAACAAGCAATCTAACTTCTCAGGTCATTTATAAAGAAGTCTTGTTTAAAATAGATCTGACATTAAAAAGTGCTATGTTCAGGGTCACTGATAAAATATATTTAGGTGGTGGTTTATGTGTGTGCAAGGATAAAAGGTTATTGTGATTGTGAACGGCTTTCTGAACTTTGCGAATTCCCCAAATGCAGGAATCTCAACTGCAAAATTTATGGTAGTGGGGGACTGTGTTCGCGCTCTCCCCCTAAGAAAGAAAAAAAGAAGAAAAAGGTACAACAGTTTTTGCAGCAATTGACATTTTGATATTATGTTGGTGCAATCACATTTATCTACATGGAATGATATTTTCCACATTCAAGTGTCTTGTTTTTCTCCAGTTTGGCTCACCCTCTACCCACCGGTACAGGTGGTAGGTGCTAATTGGGTGAGGCTGGGTTAAAAGGGCTTGAGGAGAAGGGGGGGGGGGAGAAGAAATGGGCAGCCTGCTGAGAGGTTGCTGTTTTTGTTTGTTTGAGGGTATTTTGCCCTAAAGTGATTTTTTAACACTCAACAATACAAAATATAATACAAAACAACTGACATGATGAAACCAAAGTCAAGTAATAAATAAAAGACAAGTCAAGAGTCAACGAGATAAAGCTATATTACACTCTCACCTTGTGTTGATTAATGCCATCTTAATTGGGCTGGATTGCAGTGGCTGCTTATTGGTGCACGCAGTCTGGAGCAGGTTGCTACCACTTACTTTATTTATGAACGGGGGGCACATTTCTTAGGCCTGATGTTTGTGATGACAGGAATCAGTTAGCCAGGATTTGAATTGGAGATTGAATGGGGAGGTGGACCAGTGAGGACAGTGTTATAACCTGGGGAAGGGGTAGGGGGGCTAGTGCAGGAGGCAGTGTCCTGAGATGAGACAGGAGGGGAGGACGGGGATTTGATGGTGTTTCCTGGGTGAAAGTATTTTGTTTTCGCCGTGAAGTGAACTCTGCTCTTCAGCTTGAGAGCTCTGTGTTTTATGTTGACACCAAGTTGTTCTGTTTCATTTTAAGATTATTTTCCATTGAATATTGAAGTTCATAAATAAGTGTTTTGGTTGGCCGAGGGGCATCCATGGTATTGGAAGGGGGATTTAATTAAAGTTAAATTAAATTAAAGTTTTGTTTTGTTGTGCATGATCAACAAAAACACCCTTTGCTTTTCTCTGCACCTTGGTTATTATCATTCTGTTTATGTGATGTGTCTGTGTTTTTATTCTTGTGCTCCTGCTCTTGGAAGCTCTCTGCAGCGCTGTTGATTGGAAGTATACAATAACGTTACTTTTAATTTCATATATCGTCCCCAAATTCCCCAATTTGTTGGATATTACTACAGATATCTGGCTCTTACGTGGTCTCCTTTTTGTTATATATTGTTCTTACATTGCCAGACATTTCACCTCAGCGCTGTGTTAGCTCTGGAGAAAGCCGGCAAACTCAAACCAGCTGTGAAATGGTTTAATTCAGTGATCTTAAACCGGGGGTCTGCGACCCATAGGGGGTGTATTGTGGTCCTGCAGGGGGTCCCCCCAAAATTATTAATTGATTTAAAATTGTCATCAAAATAATTTATGTGGGAATTTTTTTGGTGGGGGAGAAAAATATTGACAATACTTAAAGCATGAATAGGCAATAATAAGCTAGCCTATTTAAAAAAATAACACAAAATGATTCCCATGATACCATGGGCCATTAAGATACCACCTTTAAAAAAGAAGAAGAAGACGCTAATGTTAGCCGCCATTAAATAAAATGCTGGAAAGCAAATAATAGACTTGACTACTAAGTTAGGTTGTTATAATAATGGATCGCTTTGTAACAATAACACCTCGAGCACTGAACACGACGGCTGACGTTACTCCGTCCACCTCGTCCGAGGCCACAGGTGATGGGAGTGTCACGGCTCCATCTGCTCCAGAGGCTCCCGCCCCAGCGGGAGAGGGTAAACATAAGAGAGAGAAGTCCCAAAAATATTCCGAAACCTACCTTAAGTTTGGATTTACGCTCAAAGAAAGCGAAGGAATTGAATTGCCGTTGAATTGTGTTATTTGTGCAGCAACACTCTCAAATGAAGACATTAAGCCATCAAAGCTGCAAGGACACTTGGAGACTAATCATGGCCACCTGAAAGCTAAACCGCTGGATTACTTCAGGCTCGTCTGCAGTCTCTACCAGGCCAACAGACAATGATGAGGAATTCAGCGAAAGTTGGTGAGCTTGCTTAGAAAAGCTCATCGAGTTGCACTTTGCATCGCTCAATGTAAAAAAACGTATACACTTACGCAATATTTGATATTGCCCGCAGCCACTGATATGTGCAAGACCATTTTTGGGAGCGATGAATATGCAAAAGAACTGATGACTATCCCGTTGTCAGACTCAACGATTGCTAGGCGGGTTTGAGAAATGGCATCTGATGAGAGAGAGCAGTTAATTGAGAAGCTGAAATCGGTGGAAGCCTTTTCATTATAGTTGGATGAGTCTGTGGACTGTGTGTGTGATGTACTTTTTTAAGTGCATATAGAGTGGGGAAGTGAGTTCCGATCACAAGTGGTCACTCAGGACGCATGTGGAGACACAACCAGGTTGGAACGGGGCCTGTATGTGTCTGAAACCCCCTCAGATGGCAGGACATTTTCTTAGGTAATGAATCTGCTCAGTACAAAGTAAAAAAAACAGAGATTAAACTAATTCCATCCCACATGCTTTGAATGAATTTCTCTTCTGTTCTTTATGATACCACAATGATGAATGATATAGGTTTTGAGGGGTCTGCAACATTCATTATTTCACCATAAAACTTGTTTTATCTGCTTTCAGAGGTCAGTCAGACATTAGCCTGTAGATAAACACCACCTGGAGACTTGAGTCTGAAACACAAAGTAAATAGAACATCCTCTACTATACCACTCCACAGCAGATAAAATATCCCCATCAACTACCAGCAGAACAAGACAACCTGCATAAATAATCCTCATGCACCTGACAATTACCATTCATCATGTTCGACATGTGTCTGTTGCTTAGGTACAAGCTTAAACTAGCATAAGGGAAGGGTTTATCTCCATGCTAAATGATTAGCCAGATATCCAAGTGGGCCATAGGAGAGCACGGAGTCATCCCTTGAGCCTGCCAGTAGATAAACCTGTAATGAAATGCTGTAGCTTTTGTGTTCTGTTCTATCTATGGCTGCATTATAAATGGATACAATCAGGGGAGATGGGATATCATTATTTGTGAAGTATTGGTCTTGCGGAGAAACATAATTTCACATGAATATGTCATGTTCATTCAACAAAGTATGAATGTTATTGTTTTTCTATTCCAATCGACCTTTCCCTACAGAACAACGCACTATAATATATAGCTGCAGCTATAACAGCCTCCACTCTAATTTGTTTGGAATTTTTCTAATACTCATTGGGAAACAACAGCTTGTACCATACAAATTTGTTATCCCCAATAAATTGAAAGAATTACATTATAAAATATTGCACAATATTTACCTCACTAACAAATTTGTTTCAAGATTTGTGGCTGTGGACAATAAATGTGAATTTTGTAAAACTGAAGAAGAAACTAGTATACATTTGTTCTGGGAGTGTCGGTATACTGTGGAGTTCTGGAAGAAAAGTGAAAACTATTTCAACATGCAAAAGAATCATGTAATTAAATTGGAAGCAACATATGTAATTCTATACATAACAAATATAATAACAAAACTGATAATAAAAACTGATAACAAAAACAAAACAATACATCGGAATGTCAACCTATTAATTCTACAACGAAAATAACGAAAATAAAGCTAATTTTTCAAAATCTCAGCCAGCTCTTACTCACGTCAGAATTGTATTTCAGAATAATTTTGAGTCGAAAAGTATTTATATAGTCTTTTTTTTCAAGGAAAAGTGATTACATAGTCTACCGTTCAATTCACATTTTCTTTGTATTGTATTTTTTATTGGTTAATTTGTTACCTTCTGCTTTCATTGTGTATTCAAGTGCCATTGTTCTTACGTTTTTTTCCTCACTTTTTTATTATTATTTTTTTTTTTTTATGTCATTATGTAAATTTGTAAAACTCATTGAATGAAATGAATTACTTCTTTATATTTTTTCTAAGTAATTGTTCAAACATTGTTTGTATCACATATTTGTGAAAACATACAAACATACAGTTAGTGTTTAGTTAGTTTTTATTCTTTTTTCTAAATAAAATCAGCCTTGACTCTTCTGGTTTCAGGCTTTCCAATATGTGGAACCTACCTCGCTCCCATTCAGACACAAGAGCATCAGTGAGGTCCAACACTGATTGGCTTCCAGGTCATCCCAAAGCTGTTGGATGGGGTTGAAGTCAGTCAATTTCTTCCACACCAAACTGGAAAATAATTTCTTTTTTGACTTGGCTTATGTACTGTTGCCACAAAGTTGGAGGCACAAATTTCCCTAAAATAGAAGTGTATGCTGTAGCATTACGTTTTCCTTCAATTAGATCCCAGTTCTGCAGATATCTCCAACTATTACAAAATATGTTTGTGTTATGGCTACAAACACAGTCTAACCCTGTCTACTAGAAATTATGTTTACATATTACAAAATTGCTTTCCCATGTTACATGGTGATGGCAAACACAAACACTGCATGGATTATGTTCCGAGGCAACGCTTCTTTTGAGTTAATAAAGCGCTGCATTTATCTATGCACCAGTTGCAGTACATGGTTGACGTGCAGACATGGTTTAGCACCTCCTCCACTATGTGATTTTATACATTTTAGATCCAGTGAGGTTAGGGTAACTAGAGGGGCAGTGAGGGAAGATTGCATCATCCCCCGGAGAAAGACAGCTTTTGGTCAGGCTGTCTTCTCCGTAAGAGCAGCTCAGCAATGGAGCACAGTGCCGGCAGCCATTAGAGAGTCTTTGGCATTCTTTTCATTCAAAAAGAATGCAAAAAATGGCTTGTAGAGAGCCAAACTTGTGGGCTCTAATGCATTCTGTGTGCATTTAAATGTTATATAAGTATTTCAAATGAATTGTATTTATTAACCATAATGTGTTGTATGTAATTTTATTCTGTGATTCTATACCTGTCATTATTTTTAAAGGCTGCCTGTTTTACATCTGGCTGGGGGACTACCGATGAAAATTAGCACTTTTGAGCTAACTCGGGCACATTTACATTGTTTTAATGTTGATTAATGTTCACTGTCCCCTTTCAAATAAAGAAAAATAACAAATAACAAATGGGTGTGTGCAAAGCAGCAAGGAGAAGGACCCAAATGCAGACCACCAGGAACAGTTCAGTGATTTTAATGGTACAAAGGCTTACAGGCAGAGACAGCAAGTCCATACAGACGGGACTGACAATTCACAGGTTAACAGGAATGGGTCAGGTGAAAGGTACAAGTGTAGTAACAAAATAGACAATAACCCATAAACCAAATAAACCTATGTATAAATGACAACACCATAAGCCCAGCATACCGTCTCTTCCCAGCACAAAGCTTCTTAGGAGCCCTATAGAACGTTCAGGCACTTTCCCCATTTTCTAGTATAGGCATCTAATCTGGCAAACCATTTATATGACATTTATTCAAACGTTGCCATCCTAGCCATCTCATAAGCCCACTCCTGGATTGAAGGCAGCCCTTCATTCTTCCATCCTCTTAAAATAATAGCCTGGCTATCATTAAACTAGTCTAGACCCAGCTTCTTATGTGCTTATCCATCCCGCTTAGGATTGACCCATCACCCAGAACAAATAATCTTGGGCTGAATGGAACCTGGGTCCCTGCAATCTGACTTAGGTTATCATGTATCACAGTCCAAACTTCCTGGACCTTATCACAGGACGGGCTGGGTATATCTTAAAAAAAATAAATAAATAAAAAATAAATAAAAAGTAGCAAATACCAGTACCCGTTAAGTCATGGGTCTTCAACGTTTTTCAGGCAAGGGACCCCTTAGCTGAAAGAGATACCGAGTAGGGACCCTCTACTGCATATGCATATTGTATACTATTGAGTTGCATATTAAACTGGGCCAAATAGATGAAAATAAATTGTTATTATGTATACATCATATTTTAACATTAAACATACCATACATGTACTTTCATGGTTGAATGCACTTTATGGAAGTCGCTTTGGATAAAAGCGTCAGCTAAATGTAATGTAATGTAATACATGTGGAAGGCACAGTTGATCCCTAAGCTTAACTCTATGGCTACCATAGTGGCCACCTTACCTATAGTACGCTTATCTTCAATGTGTAATTTATTTATTTATTTTTTCACAAATGGGCCAGTTTATCTTTGCTATTAATTGTTGTTTCAGACATGATATTTTATAAAAAATAAAAAAAACTTTCAAAAAGATTTTTTTAACACAATGTGGTGGCCCCCCTGCACTGACTCTGAGGACCCCCTAGGGGTTACGGACCCCCTGTTGAAGATCTCTGCGTTAAGTGATGCAGATACCATTAGAGTACTTCATTTGATACCTTTTTCTCTTCATTCGATTCCCATCATGTGAGCATCTGGATCTGGGTAAAAAAATGATCAAATTATTCTTTGACTGGAGAAGTTTGGATACTCCTTGGTACTGGGTGATTTGTCTGATACCTTAAAGCTATTGAGTACCAATACCCAGCCCTATTGAAAAGAGAATGAGAAACAGGTGAGCAGGTGGATGTGGGAGTACATAAAAGTAGGCTGCTCTTTAAATCTGTTTTGCCTTACACTTTGGTGTATATTTTCCACTATACTTCATTCTGTTTAATTTCATTCCAGTCTGCCTGGCCCTGAGTTATTTTCCTTCATGAAAATGAGAATAATTGTGTTATCTCTGGCCCCGCTGATGCTAAGAATGAGTCAGTGAGATCACACATCTTATCCAGCTATCTACGTATTGTATGGCCATCTCTTGTCAATCCTGACTCACTGTATAATATTTTAAGAGCCACCAGCACATACACTCCATAACACACAAACTCCTCCTCCTGCAGCAGAACCAGTAGGACCTTGTCTAGTCTTTCAACACTAGGCACAGGGTTTGTTTAGACTGTCTTTGTATCCAGGTGTTTTCTCCATCCACAGTGGATGCTGACTAAGAGAGTCCATGCCCCTTTAGCTTTGGGGCCTCCTCCCTCCCTGAAGCAGCGGTGAGGCTGGGGAAACCATCTGCCGGGCCCCTCTGAAGGAGGATGCTGAGGCATGCACCATCTGCTACAGTACTAAGACCAGCAGTCTTACTGGCCGCACTGATCACATCCTGTTGGTTAAGGTCATTAAAGTGGATCCGACATCCTGCAGAATCCCCCTCAGTGACTGACCCTGCATGTTTAAACTCAAGTGCCGGCTCATCGTGACACAACAGACATAGCTGCGTATCATCTGTATTTACAGTGCTGTGTTTTACCCGAGTTATACCCATCCACTGCGTCCATCAGTCTGTGGTGCTTGAGGACAACCTGGATGATATTTTAATGTCTTAATCAGAAGGAAGAGCTGTGCTGATTGAGCTTTTCCCAAAAGTCAGAAATATAGAGGAATCGTATCTAATTTGAGGATGCACATCTGTTTCTGCCTTTGCCTTTGAGAAAGATTACCTTTCTTCTTGCGAGCTACAACACAGAGATCTTTGTACAGATCAGACCCGCTCCACTGACAAATGGAAAAAAAGAAATATGAAATGTTTGAAGATTTACAATCAGAGGTGCTAAAACACATGCTGTAAGAAGGAAGTTACACTGTGTCTCTGAACTGACTTTGTTTCACAGAAATCATCTCTCATCCCGTTCGCTGTTCAGCTCTCTTCTTCAGGCTGCGGCCGACAGTAACGTTACAGTAACGTTACACATCATTTGTTCCTCAAAGTCTTTATTGCTATGGGGACAATGGCATGGCTGATAGTTAGCTATTCATGTTGTTAAACATACTGTCACATTATATTTACTGATTGTTAACCGTCCACAATGTTTTTGACTTTGAATCTTGTTAGCATAGCGTTAGCTTTTTGAATCGTAGCTGTCTCAGCTGAAGGGTTCTATGAGCTGAGCGGACTAGAACTATCTCCCGTTAAGTGTAGCAAGTCGTATCTAACGTCTGTCCTATTTCCTGGAGGAGTGAACAACATTTGCATTGCATAACAATCTTATGGGATGGGAATGATTGTTCCAGGTATTAGTCAAACCTTCAGGTGTAACCAGGAAGATGGAGTTATTGTTTGAAAAAACTTTAGATTTTTATTCTAAAATGCATTAAAATATAAATGAATGGTCTTAAAAATGTTATTTGGCAAGTGGCCATGGTATAAGGTTAATGCTCTTCAAGGTGTCCATTGTCAGGAATTATTGGACTTCGGCGGAGGCCGGCGTTGGACAGTTCTGGCCTCCTCCGTCGTCCATTAATTCCTGACAATGGACACCTCGTCGGCCATTAACCCTTACATGAGGCACAGCTACTGTACAGTTACTTGTGTCCAATGATAGAGGAAGTATTCAGATCCTTTACTAAAGTAAAAGTACTAATGCCACACTGTAAAAATACTCTGTTACAAGTAAAAGTCTTGCATTGAAAATGTTACTTAAGTAAAAGTATCTTCAGGAAAATGTAGTTAAAGTATTAAAAGTAAAAGCAAAAAGGTGTAGTCTACGTGATACGCAGGTATATGCCGTATACCTACTAGGAAAGCTCCAGGATTTCTGTCTACCCAATTAAAAATGTGCAATGATACACACCAACATAGTTTTGTAATATAAATACGGGTTGAGTAATGTGACAGCAAACTGAACAACGCTGCAGAACATGCCAAGAGACTTTTCTCATCTTTTTATCAAACCCCATCTCACTGAGTACACTGCGTAGTGTGTGCATAGTGAGACAGACTGACGGTAAAAATAAATATATGTGGTACAGAATACCCACTACAATACATTAGACTACACCACTGAGTAAAAGTATTCAATGCAGAAAAATCCTCCCATTGTAGAAAGAGTAAAGGATCCAACCAGCTGTGTGTGTAATGGTCTGATCATCTCAGCTGGACTTGTAGGTCGTTATATTGTTGGCTAGTTTACTTTAGAATCAAACATCAGATTTTTTAAACTACATGTGTTCTGTGTGCAGTAATCTTAATGTGTAAAGTAACTAGTAACTAAAGCTGTAACAGAAGAATGTAGTGGAGTAACTAAAGTAACTAGTAACTAAAGCTGTAACAGATGAATGTAGTGGAGTAACTAAAGTAACTAGTAACTAAAGCTGTAACAGATGAATGTAGTGGAGTAACTAAAGTAACTAGTAACTAAAGCTGTAACAGATGAATGTAGTGGAGTAAAAAGTACAATATTTCTCTCTGAAATGTAGCGGAGTAGAAGTAGAAAGTGGCATGAAAAGAAAAGACTCAAGTAAAGTACAAGTACCTCAACATTTGGACTGAAGTACAGTACTGGAGTAAATGTAAATGTGTCCTCATTGCTTTTATCATACAGCATTTTGTGACTTCTATTTTGAGACAACACAATGGAAATAAAATCAGTGTTTGGTTTCTTCATTAAGGTCCCCACTGTCTCACGGCGGTTCATGTAATTGTCACGTTATTTTTAATCTATTGATTCGTGTACAACAACATGTTTATCTCGTTTTTTTCGTGGTGGTCAGCACGAAATGGGAACCATCTATTCAGAGGTTAGGTTTCGGGAAAAAACAACGGGGAAAGGACGCCTCACACACCAGCAGACGGCCGCGGGGGACGCGCGACAATAATGGGATTGCGGAGGTTGGGTTTAGGAAAAACACAACGGGGAAAGGACGACTCACACGCCGGGAGGCGGCCGCAGGACGGCCGCGGGGGACGCGCAACAATTACGGGACGGTTGTGATTAGGAAAACAATGGGGAAACAAAACGCCACATGTGGGACGCGATCCCCGGTCTCCCGGATGGAAGTCCTGTGTTGTTCCTGTGGATTTTCGGCTTTTCATAGTAGCCCCTACCGTATTTGTGCTGTGATCAAGAAATATGCTTCCCATTGAAATACATTACTTTTACATTACATACATTTACATTTTCGTGCTGGAAAAAAACGAGAAAAACGTCCCCATGAACACGAATCAATACATTAAATAACGTGATCATTTCACGAACTGCCGTGAGACTTGGTTGCATTTTTACAGCTAATTGTCCATGGAGTTTTTTTATTTCAAATGGTTATTTTTACCACTTTTTTTGTTGTTTCAGTAACTTTACCTTTAACCTGGAATACATTTTATAAGTCTACTAAGTAATGATAAAAGTTGTCCCACCCTAACAGGTGTAAAACAGTCTAAACCCTGCTAAGACCTGAGATAAGCTCTTATAAGCCAAAATAAGTCGCAGATGAACCATCAGTGTATTAATATTTGGTTTGGTCCTACTTAAAGGGTAACTACCGTTTTTTTCAACCCCGACCCTATGTTCCTATGTGTTTGTGTCTAAGTGACTGATGGGAACAACAATCTTTGACATTGGTCCAGTGTTAAGCGAGATTTCTGCAGTCGGCAGCGGAGGAACAAGCTACAATGTAATTGTCCAGCTTGTACAAAAGTGCTTGTTTTGCCGCTGACAGGCTCAGATTAATATTCTAAGTGTCTGACAACATTACGGAAAGTGTTTCTAAGGAGATCGACCTTTCTGTTTTTTAAACATAAAAATATTCGCTAAACCCACCAGACTCCATGTTAATAAACAGTAATTTTAGCATCGTAAAACACACTTCATTCAAAGTCGACAGAAACAAAAAAAAACTATGAAAAGTGGTTTTGGGTCGTCTTTCCACTTTTCCAACCATCACAACTCTAGTTGTGGTTGAAATAAACATAGTTTACTGATTTACATGTGAATATGTTGGCTCTATACACGCTAAAAGTACTGATTTTGGTGGGTTTAGTGTTAGCGACTTCAGAGCTGTTTCTGGTTAAACAGAAAGGTCTCAAAGAGGTTTAAAGGTCTATCTCTGTAGGAATCCTTTCAATAATGTTGTCAGACACTTTAATCTGAGTCTGTCAGCGGCAAAACAGCACTTTTAGTGGACCAAATTGACAATGCACATTTGCCCTGTAGGCCTACGTTGCAGCCCGGTCTTTGGCTGCTGGTTACAGTGTTCACGCTTAATACTTTCAAACATTATTGTTCCTATCAGTCACTTACACACAAACACATAGGAAAATGTTCCAGGTTGAAAAAAGACGGCAGTTACCGTTTAAGACCATTGCCATTACCATTGACCGGTATTATATAATATGATGAGTTTTTATTTGACAAACGCTTGGTTTCAGTGATACTGCTATTTCTTCTCCTACACCAATGCATTGTTTTCTGGTATCACACAGTTAAAAGGACAGTTCACCCCAAAATCAATACTACGCATGTATCCTTCTACCTCTAGTGCAATTTATTAGGGATGGGAAGATTCACTGAATTACATGGACATAAAGTGCACAGTGCAGGTGCCCCGATTAAAGAAATGTGCACAGGATACAATATGGGATGTCTCGCCATTGTTTCTAACATTTTTGCATTGGGGAAATCCAATTTATTATATTGTTTTTAGTAGAGAGCCTATGCCTTTATTATTTAGAGATGTGACCAATTATTTAATATTAAGATTGATTCCTCCTCTCTTAATTACTTAACTGTGTCGGTTGTGCTCTCTCATCTCTGCTGCTGTAGCCAATTGCGCTGCTGCGAAGGCCGATGTGTGTCTGGCCTTGTCACATTAGAGATTCATGGAGGAGAAAGAGCTACACATGCCACCAAATTCCTACAAATCATCGACAGCTTCCCTTTACCTGACATTATGCCATTTCTCCTCTAATCTTCCAGCTATAACTTGTGTCACTCAGGACTGACCTTCGGACCACCCCACGCGCCCACACACACACACACACACACACACACACACACACACACACACACACACACACACACACAAACACACACACACACACACACACACAGACAAACACAAACACAAACACACACACACACACACACCTGCATTAAGGCTCTTATGTTACGAAGACTTTGCACATTCACACAATCACAATTTTTGTCTGGTTAGGGTTAGAGAACAACTGTGTTCATTGACCAAATGATGATTCATGTTAGGAGAAAATGAACAGCATTCTACCGTGTTCACGTCCAACGTTTTGTTGACCCATCCATCCACTCTGACCTCATGTGGATTGTAATAAAGTCATCTGACTTCCTCCTTTGCTACTGACAGATAAGAGTCATCATTTATATGGTCACAAGAGGGCTTTGTCACTTTACTGTAAATATATGTTATTTTGGGGCATTGGCTTAAATGACTGATGCACTCCTTTTTCTTGAAAGATAAGTCTCCACAGGCAGATGACACGATTGTCCACTGTTTCCAACACACTTTCCGTTGCAAATGAACCTCTCTCCAGTTCACTTACAGCCTTTTTACTGCAGATCCAATCCAACAATGAAGCTATTGTATATTTACAGAGGAAGATAAAATATCCTATCCCGGTATGTTGACGGAAGTTGGGGGTTTTCAGGTGCTGCGTGATATCTCTGCGCCCAAGTAGCAGTGCTTTGGCTGTACTTTCACCCAAATATAGTCCCAAGTCAATATCTGCAGTCTAATCTGCATTGCTATTTGTACTCGTTTTGAATACGCAGGCCACAAGAAGTAATTATGTTTTGTTTTTGTTGTTGTTTGGTCACTTTTACTCATGACATGCTAACCGGCAACATAGGATTCCATTCACTATGCTAAGCTAAACTAGTGGCGGCGCTGCCGGACTAAGACAATGCATACACCGAGACAAAAATGCGTTTGCCCACCTATATAAATATAGAGGAGACGGTGAATAACCCTATTTCAACAAAAGGTGGCGTATTCCTTTAAAGCACATGGGTTTACACTAATCCAGCCCACCTAACGTTATCCTGTTGGGATGAACTGAATCTTGTCTTGATTCTGTTGGTAGAGCTATAGACACAAACACAACCCTTCTCTTGTTCTAAAAATTACATAAGCACCAACGGTGACACAGGTGTCACACACTCTTTAAATGTTCTGAAAAGTTCCTCATTCCGTTTTATTCTTGATTTTAAATCATGAAGTCCCTAAGTGACACTGAGAGAACATCCTGGTTGCGGTCATGTGACACTTTGTCAATTTGTGTTTCCATGATACCATTTCCAAGATGGTTGTGTCAACACAAATGACAGAACAAGCTAATTTTTAAAAACACTTTTTTTGTTTCTATGGTAAGATTCAAGTCTTTTAACGATTGTAATGCTTACATAACATGTCCTATGTTTTCTCTGCTCTTCAGCAGATTGAACCCAGTTAAAGTCATAGGCTACCTGTTGTTGTACACAAGGCAACACAGTCTTTCACTCAGTCCTGTACTGCCCACTGCTGGGGAAAATTAAATATAGCAACAGTGAAGCAGGTAACAACCAGCACTACATATGTAACAGAAATTATCCTTATCATGTCCACTCACAATGTTAACCATCTTAAAGTATCTACTACACTCAGTTGTACAAGCCCAACAACCTATTTGCACAGTCATGTTTGATTACCTATCTATGTGATGTAAGAAACTGGATCTCTACAGATTTCCTTTAATTTTATCTTTAGTAAAACAGAAATCCACGTCATTGGGTTTAAAATGAAAGCCAGTATTGTATATTTAGCCTATTTTTTTTCATTTAAGATTAATTTGCATGTTTAAATGTTGAAGGGTCATCAGCACAGAATATGTGACTGGCAGCGCCTCACACAGGACTGTCTATCACATATTCTATTAGTCAGAAGATAATTTACCTCACATTTGTGAAGTTGTTTTAAATGTTTTTAGTAATGTTTCTCATCTCATCCTCTTATCTTGCAGAGGCCTGTTCCATAGTCACAGTTTATTTGTTTACTTTTTTATCTTATGTGACAGGACTTTTATAAACACATTTTATTCTGGTCCACTTATGTCTTCGATTACCTACACCATAGGTCTACGCTTGTAATGTGTGTGTGTGTGTGTGTGTATCATCGTGGTGTAATCAAATGTGGTTCTGGAGACATACTGTAGCAGGAACTACCACATAGGTAGTTATGAGTAAATGGTAGGTGTTTGTCTGTCCGTCCATCTGTCTGTCTGTCTGTCTGTCTGTCTGTTTTTTGTCTGTCTGTCTGTCTGTCTGTTTTTTTTCCGTCTGTCTGTCTGTTCGTCCGTCGGTCTGTCTGTCTGTCTGTTTATTTGGCTGATTTTTCACAGCAATAGCATCACAACCATTCAAGATGCAGTCAAAAAACTTTGGAAATGAGTGTGGTCCAAATACGTGTTTTTTTTGTCGTGAGTTTGTTTCCACAGTCAAGAAGGAACTCTGAACCTCTACTACAGGATAGAGTTGTCCATTTGAGGACACGGAGCCTCTCAGCGCTGGCGTTCTGCTACCCTTTAAATGCTGGCTGCAATTTCTGATAACTTACTGAACTTTCATTTCCACCTTTCATGTGGGAGTCATTATTAAAACTAGTTCATTAATATTGTCAGCCTGCCATCCAGTGCTTTCTACTTGGGATTTGACAAATAAAATCAAACAGAATATGGCATGGAACTGTATGGATTATATTCTTTTGCAGGAGCAAATTTCAACATGGGAAGGTAAACATGTTACTAAGGTGGTCAAGATCATAAGATCATAACCATAACCCAAACTTTATCATTTGAGCATGATAAACATAAGTAATTTAGGCAAATTCATGCTGCAATGCTTTACTGTTCAACTTAAAGCTAAAGCGAGATGTGAAAAGTTGAGAAGAATCTTAAAAACAATAAAAACATATCACAGCTTCACCTTCCTCTCAGGAGCTGTTAATGATTAGAAATAAACCCCTCACTCCCCACACAGTTGATTATTCTGATTTAGGAAAGCTACTCTCAGTTTCTACTCCTATGCCGATGATACACAGCTTTATATCAGCATCAAACCATCTACTCAGCCCCCCTCTCTCTCCCTGGTCAACTGTCTGCATGACATCAAAGCCTGGATGTCAACCAACCTACTCAAACTGAACAGCAATAAAACAGAGCTCTTGGTTGTGGCCCCCAAGGCGCTGCTCCAGAAGGTTGGAGATCTCATCCTGGATGTTGACAGGTGCGCCATCTGCCCATCCTCTGAGGTCCGCAACCTTGGTGTAATCCTGGACTCCACCCTCTCTTTCCATACTCACATCAAATCTATCACCAAATCAGCCTTTTTTTTATCTCAAAAAACATCTCCAGACTCCAGCCATCACTCTCTGAGTCTGTGGCAGAAACCCTCATAGATGCTTTCATAAACTCCCGTTTGGACTACTGCAATGAAGTCCTGTCTGGGGTCCCCAGCAAAACCCTAGACAGGCTCCAATATGTCCAAAACTCTGCCGCCAGAGTCCTTACCCACACCAAGACCTGGCAGCACATCACCCCAACCCTCATCCACTGTCTCCCAATTAAGTCCCGCATCACATTTCAAATCCTCCTTCTCACCTACAAATCCCTCCATGCCCTGGCCCCACAGTACCTTCGGAGACAGAGCCTTTAGTGTTGCAGCCCCAGCGTTCTGTAACACCCTCCCTGCAGATATCCGAAATGCTACATCCCTGGACATTTTTAAAAAGAAAATCCTGAAACACCACCTGTTTACCACAGCCTACAACCTCCCTTAGCTTAGCACTGTCATTCTGTAAAGTGTCCTTGGGTTTCATGAAAGGCGCTATATAAATAAAAGTTATTAATATTATTATTATTACTCCCAGGTGGTCTCCACTCTGGCAGAAAATAACACAGAGCATATGATTTGGGTTTATGTTGATTATAGGTTACTGGCAGGCATCACAGCCATCAGAATCACCACAGAATCACCACTGTGCTGCAGCACAGGGACAACATATCAATGACTAGAAAAAATGTAATTCAGAATAAAGAGTGTAAAGGGTGGTTGTTTCCCAATCCTTCCAGTTCAAAAATACCGTTGCTGTCTTCAAATAATGATAATGTTCTGCCTGTGATTAGGTGTTATCAGTCTAGATTCATAGTGTCCCATAATGACACACACACACACACACACACACACACACACACACACACACACACACACACACACACACACACACACACACACACACACACACACACACACAGCTGTCATTCAAGGCCCTGACCTGCCCAACGGAAGATCTTGCCCAAGGACTTTGACATGTGGGCAGAAGGAGCCAGGGATTGAACCGCTGTGGTTACTGGATTTATATACAGGTTAGACTGTTCCTATGTACAGGGTTGTGGTAAAGGTAGCGCACAGAATACTGTTATAAATATTGGTGGGATAATAGGTTACTCTATAAGCTACAGCACACAGGGGTTGCTTTGTGTGCTTATATTGAGACAGTGCATTACTTCTGCTTAGACTTACCTATGGCAATGAAAGGATACAATGCACATGCTATTGCACATTGTGTGTTACACTATGATAGCAGTATAATACAGTAAGTTGATTTAGTATTACTGTGTATTTTACAGGATTTTCAGATACCACATAGCTGATATAGCTGTACCTTAGATTGATGACGTGGAAAAGAATTGTTCTTGTGTCTAATTGTTTTGGCATACAGTGTTCAGTAGTGCCTACCAGAGGGTAAAAGTTCAAAAACAGCCCTTATTTAAGTCTGTATTAGTTAGACTGTGGTTGAGTCTATTTTTATTTGGTTATTGCCACTAATTATTTCTTATTACTCAGTGTCTACTTGTATGATGTACAGTATCTAATTGAAGTGAACAGTGATAGCATGCTATCTTGAAGCTCTTGAAAATGTCTCCAATATATTTTTCTACATGCAACCAGACTCTTCCTGTCTTCCTGAAAATCAACGTGCATTGCTGAAACAAACTTTTTGTTATGTACTCCATCAGATCATATCTGTCTATTATTGTCAAAGTTCCATTCTGATTACATGACAGTGCAGCATTGTAGATGGATTTCACAAGTCACAATATTTCAGTTGGAATAATAATGTAGCCAACAACAAACCAGACATGATGTCCACAGATAGGCCTGTAACAATTATTTAATAACTGTCTAATCGCAATATTTTTTAAGTAATCATCGTTATTTTATTTAATCACAATTAACATTAAGCTAACATTAGCTAAGGTCTTAAGGTGTATGACTGGTGGTGGTAACTGTCAGTTTTATGTTCATTTAAGAAATAAATACAATGTTTTATAATAAAAAAGAGGCGTGGTTTACTTTTCTAAGCTGTGTACTTGTGTTTTTACACCATCTGGGTCACATGACAGTGATATAACCAGAAGATGTATCCTGGGATTTATTGAAAACTTACCTATGTTTTAAAAATAAATACATTAATAAATATTTTTAAAATTTGACTGACGGAGACAACGTTAATCACAATCACTTCTGAGACAATTCATTGTATAGAAACATTTGGATGTGTTACAGCTGTCTCGAGGAAGTTTAAACTGTTTCCAGCTGATTTTCAGGACATACTCATTACAGTCATATTAACACATTAAGTGGATATGGCTGTCATCTCCCTTCATGGATCTATTGGCTTTGACATATCAAAGATGGAGTCCAGTGATCTGATTGGCTCGCTTGGGATTTCTCCTCTGATGCATCAAACAGTCTGCCAGCATCAGCTGCCTGAATTCCTTCCCACAGTCTGCATGTTCAAAGAGGAGAGACGCTGCCTGTAGGCTACTCTTTCACTACCTGTTAGACCTGGAATGGTGAAGATTCATTTAGATTTCACATAGGCCTACAGCCTCAAGTAAACCACTATGAAACTGCCTGGGAGGCTGGGAAATATCATGTTTAATTGCCTGCTCCAAGGCCTTAAGAGAGGTCATTTTTTGGTACCATTTAGGATCTAACCGACCTCCGACGAGAATTTATTATAGGGTTTTTCATATTTTGCTTTGCTTCCAAAACATTGCTACCTTCACATCTGAGCACATCACGTTCCTTTTCACCAACATTGTCCTTCTTGAAGCCATGTTAGGGGGGCGTTTTCACTGAATTTTTCCCCTTTGCAGCATCAGTAGCACAGAGCCTGCCTCCAACCAGACTACGCTGTTCCTGCTTGCTCTGTGGGGTTTTTCTAAGGTCGGGAAGCTAGATTAGGCGCAAGGACAGCACATACACAGGACCAAAACAAAGCGCGCTGTCTTTCACCGCGGGGATTCGTCTGTCTGCCGTGCAGGAGCATCTCTGACCCGCGCTGATTCGCGTGAAAAGAGGACAAAACAGGTACAACTTAGACGGTTTTTCATTTCCAATGCCCAGGCGCATATCCGGATTGACGGAGAAGCTTTACTTTCCATGTCTGATGTGATTACACTGTATGTTGAGGATTAGAGGCTACATGAAAAAAAAGAAGGGGGCGGGCGGGGGCATGTTAAAAGAAATAGGTCGTTGTGGTTAATGTCTCTATTGTAGAATAACACGCGAAAGTGCCTCGCGGAATGTGTACGCTTCTGAATATTTGTGTTTAGCCAAACGAAGCCGACCTGGCATAACGTTAGCTAAAATGAACCCTTAGCTGTATGTTTTATTTCCCACGGCTGAATAGGTGCCAATAAATAATACACCTCTCCGTTTAGTCGCCGTGTCAGGATTTTCTACGATTTAAATAACCGAAAAGTCAACCTTAACGTCTGCGTAGCTACGTCGAAGGGGTGTTACTTGCTTCACTGTAACGTTAGGGTCGATATGGCTACTGTAACGTTAGCCTACATGGCCCCAGTCGCATTCCCGTCTTTTTCCATTCGGCTCGTGCGCCGAACACCACACGCACACATGATATCCCTCCACCTTTACCGCCAGCGGTCAGCTGCATTAATGCATACGTGTAAATGATGTGTGTGTTCCAGCGGCGCTGCTGCAGGCCGCAGCCTATCACACCGCTCAGTGCTGGAACTTGTTTACATGGAAACCTCGGGGGTGAATGGTAACCTTACCTCCCTAACATGGACGGTCAACATACACGGCTTGTAAAAAAAAAAAAAAAAACTAAAAGGACTGGCCTTATGGCACCGAGATAGTGGACGTGACGTATCTTGTTTTTCCTCCTAGTACAGCACTATTTAATTACCCTATTACAGATTAGCCTGTGCTTTTTCAATCAGTTGTGTTAGCATGTGTTGGAGGATGCCTGCACTAACGTTACCTTGGGCTGATTCTTGACTGAGTTATTCACACTGCATATTTCGAAATGATTTATCTAGGATTTGATATAGTAAATACGTAAAACGAAAAACTACAGTAAAAAACATGGAAAATCGATGAATGTCACACGTATCTTCCCATCATCTGTATGTTTGTTACATATTTAATTCAACCCTCATAAATCATTTGTAAAGGGTATGTACCTACGCTTTAGTGCAATTTCATTATTATCCAATTATTGCTTAACTGTCCAAGCAGAAGGGTTTATGGAAAAGTAGTTAATTTCTTGAATTAACTATTAACTTTTAATTTATTAACTCTAGCACTTATCCCTAAAATATCTCTATTATAAAACACTCAGTTCACTTTAATTATCAAAAGGTGGCTCGAAAATTTGCTAAATGAACTATGCTTTGGTTTTATTTGCTTAGGCTTTGGTATTTGAAAACTAATTTAAAAAGGTGTGCAGTTTTCAGTCTTAGAAACAAACACCCCTAATATAACGCAGTCCAGTACAACACCACCACTAACTATGACCTCAATGCTAAACATATCGTTGAACGAACACCTGTATGAACGTGTAAAAACAACCTGAACATTATAGGAATATTAAAAGTAAACTTATTGGCAGAACAGTTGTATTGGATTGTACTAGATTGTACAGGTGTACCTAATAAAGTGACCACTGAGTGTAAACTGTGTATAAATATGTAATTTACCACAGCTGTAAAATGCTGGAAAAGCTTGAAAATGCACATTAAAAATGCTTGAAAAGTGCTTGGATTTGACTTTGGGAAAAAAAAAAAAAAAAAAAGAATATATATATATATATATATATATATATATATATATATATATATATATATATATATATATATATATATATATATTTCAGATCTCTGCAGGGTAAATCCAGACAGCTAGCTAGACTATCTGACCAATCAGAGTTTTCTGTTGCACGACTAAAACTACTTTTGAACGTACACATGTTCCACCAAAACAAGTTCCTTCCTGAGACTATTTAGCAGAGGCACCGTGGCTCCGTCTGGCACTTAGCCCTGCCCAAGATGATTGTGATTGGTTTAAAGAAATGCCAATAAAGAGCACGATTTCTCCCATCCAGGACTGCTGTATGGACTAGCCAGACCTTCCTCCGCAGCGCTGTGGAGGAAGGTCTGGCAATGTGAGACTAGGCAGTGTCTAATGTATGTTACCACTCTTTCACAGGACCTTTCATAGTATACGTTTTCTGGTTAAAAAGCTGCTGTATGTGTATGTTATCATTATGGTATTGACTCGCTGTGTCTGTACTCTCTCCAGAGCACGATGTCAGCCAGAGGAGGAAAGAAGAAGGCCACCAAGCTGTCCCGTTCAGCCAGGGCAGGTGTCATCTTCCCTGTGGGAAGGATGATGAGGTACCTGCGCACCGGCACGCACAAATACCGCATCGGCATGGGGGCGCCTGTCTACATGGCAGCAGTTATCGAGTACCTGGCAGGTAGGGGGGTCACAATAAATCAAGTCTGGAACAGCATACTGTACTGCTGTAAACATTATTATGTTAAGTACTGTTGCATGTGCAATTTATGTGTCATATGTAAATATTCTTTGGATGCAAAAACAATTCATGTAACGCTACCTCTAATGCTTCCGCAGCGCTTTATAAAGTTTGTTTTTAATTCTGTGGTGTTGTAGTTCTTTCTGTCACTAGTCCAATTATAAATTGCTGTATTACGACTATAAATGAGACCAACATGCAACTTATTTTGCAGCCAATCTAGACACCAGTCCTATAATACCAATGAGGAAATTGAGGAATTGTTTCAGACGATGTTATGTCTGTATGTCTCTGATGTCTGACTTTGTCGTGATAAAGGTCTTACATTTCATCCATAATGGTCTTAAAAAGGTCTTAAAAAGTCTTCAATTTGACTTGGTGAAACCTGTAGAAACCATGTGTATGAGACATGAAACAATACAGTCAAAGATATTTTACTGTTTTGATTAAATAAAAGCACGTCAACAACTCTACATGTCTGGCCCTTGATGTGATTCTCATTTTCCAGTGTGGCCCTTAGGAAGTTGAGTTTGACACCCCTGGACCATCTGCAAAGTATTATGATAAAAAAACTATAGCAATTATAACACAAACTAAGTTTATTATAGCATGGGTCTATTTTTTGGGAAATAGAAATGGGACTAAATGTCCTGGGCCATAAAGCCAGTAACACAAAGAAAGAAAGAAGAAGATGTTTACTTTATGTTTATTTGCTATGTCTATATCCACATTACTGCTCGTAGTAGAGTATGGTCTAAACTTCTTAAATGGTACATTGTTGTTCCTGATGGGCTGGGAGTGACACAGTCGAAAGTAAATGTTGAAATACCTGAACACACACTGTATGTTTGACGGCTTTCTCTGTGTTTTCTCCCCTTGAAGCTGAGATCTTGGAGTTGGCAGGAAACGCAGCGCGGGACAACAAGAAAGGCAGAATAACTCCCAGGCACATCAAGCTGGCTGTGGCCAACGACGAGGAGCTCAACCAGGTAACAGGGACTATAAGTGGCTGACTAATATTTGGTTATACTCTTCTTGAAGTCAGAGACAGTTTGCAATGTTTTCAAATGTGAAAAGAACTCTGAATCAGAATCAAAATACTCAGTCCCCTTAGGGAAATAGTTTAGTTGCAGTTGCTCACAGTCAAATTCAAGGTAAAAATAAGAAGTAAGAAAAGAGTGAGTCAATAAGTGTATAAAAGTAACATAAAGCAAGTAAAGTGAGATTAGGTTAAAGAGTAAGAGTAGGTTCAAAAGATCATGTTCCTAAAACAATGGATTGTACAAATGCTATAGAGCTCAACAGGGACCGCCCGCTTTTTTAACCGCTCTTGTTCCGTTGACGTTTCAGAAATTGCTTGTATAAAGAGTATTAAGCCTGGAACCAAATCAACCAGCTACGAGAGGAATCATGACCATAACACATTTAATTTGGCGCAAAAAAAACATTTTGAAAACAACAAAAAAAAGGCTGAAGGTACAAGACCTATCAGAGACTTCAGTGGTAGAAGCTCGCTCTAGACGTTCACCGTTACACGGCTACAGTAAACATTTCCATAGTAACAGCTAGTTGGACCAATCAGAGAAGTCGCTGTTACGCTTAGGGTTATGTGTAGTGTAGTTTTTCTCCATTAAATCACGGATAAAACATGTTTTTCTCAAAACCAGGTTGATTTTATACAGCCTTCTAGCTTCTACAGGAGCAGAAACGTTAGTTTGACATCCTCGTAGCTCGGGGTCAGTCTACCTCGGATGGTTTAGACATTATGGCTGATAATTAAATTCCTCATGGAGAAAATCAATGGGACGTTTACTTCCAGAACCACACCGTTGAGCTCTATTGTAGTGCAGTGTGAACATAAATAAAGTACGAGCATAAATAAGTACAGTGTGAATATAAGTAGCAGCAATGAATAAATAACAGAGCCCGTTTTTCTCCCATCCCAGAATGCTGTGTTGTCTAGCCAGACCTTCCTCCGCAGCGCTGTGGAGGATGGTCTGGCAATGTGAGACTAGGCAGAGTCTAATGTATGTTACCACCCTTTCACAGGGCCTTTCATAGTATGTATGTTTTCTGTTTAAAAAGCTGCTGTATGTATATGTTATTATTATGAGATTAGATTATTACTAGCAACTGCATGAAGGAAGGGGGGGGGGGGGGGGGGGGTGCACGTTCACGGAAGGCTTGTATCATGTGGACGTGCCGACAGTGTTGTTGTCATTACTTAGAATTCCTCATGGGGGAGACAGAAACTACGCATTATAGCTTTAAATTCGCTGAAGTATTGTTTTCTAGGTGTGATTTACAACAAGTAACGCTACCTCTAACGCTCATTGAAATGTTCCCGCAGCCCTTCAGCCGCTGCTTGAGAGCGAGAGGCAGCGGGCAGAGGAGGCTGAAGCAGACCCTCCCCTGCTCGCTGCCCGCTGCCTCTCGCTCTCTCTCTTTCTCTTCATCCGTATCATTGTAGCCTACTCTGGCTCAAATGAATAGCCTACATATGGTCATCAAACTATAACATTATAACATTATCCACATTGTCGAAATAATTAAAAAATATTGAGCCATTATATATATATATATATATATATATATATATATATATATATATATATATATATATATACACATACATATAATTCATAAAGAAATTGTATTAAGAAATGTGATTGCCTATGGAACAAAAGAGGACTTGGGTCTGTTTTTTTGTAAACAGGAGGAGCACAGTATTCTCAAGAAGGCAACAGTTTAAATGAAGAGGCTGTGTAGGTGCCCCTGATCTCCAACAATGCTGTTTGCCTTTTTTAGCATTCTGTTTTTTTATATGCATTACATACTTGTAAATGGAATGCCTGACAGTTTACTGGAAGTAGATATGTCAGTATATTTTTTGACAATATGTAAAAAATGCATGAGAAATTTAATTTCAAATGAATGCAATGGTGCAGCAATAACAAATAATGTTTGGGATTGAATAGTTGTAATCACGTAATGTTATATACGTATAAAGGTACTGTCCTCTCAGGTTAACGTGAGTGAAAGTCTTCTCCCTGGAGTGCGAGGCATATGGTTTCAGATGACAGCAGATGGTGTGTGTAGCAGCTAATATTTCAGCAGGCGTGAAGTGTCCCAACACTGTGGGTAACCTCAGCTGGGACCAACCACAGTCATTTCACATCTGTTTGCACAAGACTAGTCACCATTTCTTGAAGAGAACGAAGACAGAAGAAATAAGGCGTGTTATTGTATGTTGTAGCACAGTACATAGTCAAACGGTGTTACGGAAATGTTTTCTCCATCAGCTTCTGCGGGGGGTGACCATATCTAACGGAGGGGTTCTGCCTCGGATCCATCCAGAGCTGCTCTCCAAGAAGAGGGGAGGCCGGGTGAAAGCAGAAAGCCAGGCGTCCCTCCCAGAGAAGCAGGAAGAACGCGCAAAGAGCAAGAAACCCGTCAAACCCTTGAAAAAGGTTAAAGGCAAACGAGGCCGCAAGCCAAAGGTCAGTCAACATAACAGAATACTCACAGAGATGGCGGGGCAGTTCCTGTCTATTTAGGACAGAATTGCCCCTTTTTATTTCCTTGCTGAGCTACAGTACTCTCTAGCTCGCTCGACCACATACCGTGCTCACTGGCGCTCGTTGAGACTCCATCTAACACCACTTCACAGGGCGCCCTGGTAGCTCACCTGGGAGAGCGTTCGCCCCATGTACCAAAGCTCGGTCCAGATTCCGACCTGCGGCCCTTTGCTGCACGTCTTTCCCCTCTTTCTCTTTTTCTGTCTACAGCTGTCCTATCAATTAAAGGCCAAATTGCCCCAAAAAGAATCTTTAAACCACATCACAAACAGCAGAATCAGGCGGCTGCATCTGATAATTCATTTCACTTTTCAAAACAGACAAACTGAGTGACTTGGCAGTTGAATGGTTACCTCATATAATATAACCCCCCCCTCTCCTAAAAGCAAAAAACAATAATCCAACAATCATGCCCACTTTATGCAGTGATTGGACAATACAACAAATCTGAAGCTGACATGTCTATAACTTGTTTAAAACTATTATCAACAGCAGGCAAACAATGATTCAAAAATGATACTTATTTTCGTACTTGAGTTTTTAAATTATAAACCTATTTTTAAAGCGCGACAAAATCATCTTTAGTCACGGTTCACTTATTAGCCGTTTCTGGAGCTTTCAACCACCTCTCATGGTAGGGCTATAGTAAAAATCACTATAGTCAAGTCCAACACAAGTCACAGTACGAGCAGCTCCCAGATCCAGTTGAGCTCTGTCAAAATAGATTTGCTTCAGAAAACCACAAGATATGGTTGAAAGCTCCAGATAGAGGCAATACGTGGGCCTTGAGTTGAGATTGTTGTCAAGCAACTATGTCCATAGTCAAGAATGAACTTTTACCCTTTATTTCATTAAACAAAATATGCCACAGTGCCCAATGCATCTGTATTAAATCAAGAACTTTGCCAAAATAAAATGAGCTAGAAACGTAAGACTCCAGATTTGAGGAAATGCGTACAGACAGAATACACAGAATAAGTAAACAAACAAGAATTTGTTGAGCCTTGACACTTCTTGACCCAGTGTCAAGTACTGAGGTTTGATACTAAGCTTGCTTATTATTTGTTTGAGCTGTACACTCTGTTATCATTTAATTATGGTTTAAATGTGTCTTTTTTTCCAATCTGACAAAGAGCACAGACAACGAGTCTGTACCAAACTCCACAGTAGAAGACGGCCCGGGAGATGGATTCACCATCCTGTCAGCAAAGAGCCTGTTCCTTGGACAGAAGGTAATATATGTGTGTGTGAGAGTCTCTGAGGGCCAGCGCTGCTATTTTGAACTGAAGCTGCTCATAGCTAATGAAATGACCAGTTAGAACCAGTGTGAATATGTAATCATAAAGCCCAGTTCTGACCAAAAGATTTGCGACAAGATGAGTTGAAACTTGTAAAAGTACTTGTAACGTGGCGGTCTGCAACGTTCTGAAAGCTGCCAGTTCACACCAATGTGACTAGACGAGACTGTCTATCATCTCTATAGCAACGACCCCTTTGAACTTCCATTCTAACTTCAGACTTTCAGGCTTTTTGTAGCTGGATATATCATGTGTTGCCTCTAAATACGAATGTGGATAATGTAAGTGATAGTGAGATGCTTGCTACAGCTGCATTTCTAGTGAGGAATCAGCGAAAACGTTTTATTTCTCTGATTCACGGCTTTGTTCTATGTGTTCCCTCTCTTCACTCATTCTCTAGTCAAGTCAGAACAGCAGTCGAGGTAAAATGATCACTGCAAGGTTGAAATTATGAACATCCAGCAAAGCACTAAACATACTGCATTGACATTCTAAAAGAGGCAGCAGAACCCCTTACCTAAGAAATGGTGAAGCTGATGAGGACATTTAATTCGGAATTGACTTTAATAAGAAAAGAAAAGATCAAGAAAAGAAGATACCTTGCTAGCATGATTGCAGTGGAGGAGACAAAACTGTCCTCTTTTCATTGGAACATGCATTCCAAAGTGCAGTTGAAGCTAATGTGAGCCTTCAGCAGTCTGAGTTAGTCTAATCAACTGGGGACGTTTGAAAGTTCCTGTCTATTTAGGACAGAATTGTATTTATTTATTTATTTCCTTGCTGAGCTACAGTACTCTCTAGCTCGTTCGACCACATACCGTGCTCACTGGCGCTCGTTGAGACTCATTTCTATAGTTTACAGCTGACTTCTCTATTGGCTGTTGAAACAGGTGACGCTCCTTACATTCTACAACCAGCCTCTGGAGACTTGACCAGCTAAGTTGCAGCGACGCATTTGGCTGGCATGAGTCGAGCTGAGGCGGGCCGGTTCAGACCCTGAGATGGGCCGGTTCAGACCCTGAGATGGGCCGGTTCAGACCCTGAGACGTTCTAAACGGTTTTGTCTCGTCGCTAATCTTTGGTCTGAACTGGGCTTAAGAGCGACAACAATGTTTGCTCACTGGGATGAAAGGCCAACCAACATATCAGTCTGGTTTTCGACATTTACCATATAAAAGGCTAGGACAGAAAAGTACCGCAGCTGTTTTCTCACACTGTGTTGATGACTTTGTGAATCCACAGCTTTCACTAACAGAGAGTGAAATCAACAAAATTGGAACAATCAAAGTGGAGGGAATAATTAACCCAACAAATGCAGAGATGGACCTTAAAGACGGAGTGGGTGAGGAGGACATGTGCATGTGTACTTTTTTTCTTATTAACACGTTTTCAGACTTCCCCCTACCCATCCAGTGCTGTGTTCACCTGCTGCTGTGCCGTTTCTCAGGAAACGCCTTGGAGAAAGCTGGAGGCCGAGAGTTCCTGGAGGGAGTCAAGGAGCTGCGGAAAGCACAGGGGCCTTTGGAGGTGGCATCAGGTAGGCCTACACACTGTCCTGGGGCCCGTTTTAGGAAGGAGGTTTAACAAACTCTGAGTCTAACCCTGATCTCTGAGTTGTTTACCCTGAGATGGAAACTCGGTTTTCGGTTCTAGAACAGCTGATATGAGTTGGTTCAATCAACTCAGAGGAGGTTCACTCAGAGTTAAGCGCGTGCACCACCACTATAAAAAGACAGCATGAATGGAGCCCCAAGGCATGCTTCCAAGGAGGGCTGGGCAATACATAATATTGTGATATGAGACTAGATATTGTCTTTGATTTTGGATATCGTAACATCAACAAGTGTTGGTTTTAAAGTGGTCATTTTCTGAACTTACCAGACTGTTCTAGCTGTTTTATTATTTGACTTACCCACTAAGTCATTATATCTACATTATTTATTATTTATCTAAAATGTCATTGTGAAAATATTTTGTGAAAGTACCAATTGTCAACCCTTCAATATCGTCGCAATATCGACATTGATGTATTTGGTCAAAAATATTGTAATATCAGATTTTCTCCATATCGGCCAGCTTTACTTCCAATGGTTAAACTGTCAAACTGAGTGTTTGTGTGTGTTCCACTGCAGTGGCAGTGAGCCAGGCCAGTGGGATGGCAGCCCGCTTCATCATCCACTGTAACGTCCCTCAGTGGGGTTCAGAGAAGTGTGAGGACCAGCTAGAGAAGACGGTGAAGAACTGCCTCTCCGCAGCGGAAGAGAAGAAGCTCAAGTCTGTGGCTTTCCCTTCACTCCCTGCTGGACGGTGAGCTCCACTCTGCTCATTTCAAACTCTCTGTGTGCCAATCAGTAGTGCTGCTAATGCATTTATCCACTCAGAGGTGACATGCAAGTCAACAAAGCTTATATACTCAGCCCTGAAGTTGAAAATGAACAGCTGGTTCAGTCTGTTTTATGGCTAAGAGTCAATTACAAGAGTGTCTGTGCACTTTCACAGGGAATTTGTTTGCAGTTGGAGGTACAAAAAACAGCCAAACAACAACACAATAAACAAGGCATAAAACATATTAGCAAAACTTGACAAGATTGACCGCGCCGTCTGCAAAACTTGTCCGTCAAAGGTCTTTGTCAGAGAGAACTGCTGTATCACTATCACTCAGCAGGGAAAAAGAGTTTGTTAAATAATTAGGACCTAGTAACATTTCCGTATCACAGTCAACATGCCAGAACTACATGCAGTCAGATTAATGGAAAGACCACAGCATCACAAGGTAAAACATGCAGAGGACTGTAATACATGTATCAATGAATCATCATCTCTTATGTACAAATAAAATAAAATCAGTTATTGAGGAGATTCTCCTCAGATCAGGTCATTTCCCTCACAGCGTAGGGAAAATCATATTCTAACTTAGAGCTTTAGTATGTAACTTTTTTATAATATTGGACGTCCGTTATATTGTTGTTGTCATTACTTAAAATTCCTCATGGGGGAGACAGAAACTACGCACTATAGCTTTAAGGGCCCTGACACACCAACCCGATTATTGGCCGGTGGACAGTCTGTCTGTATCGGTGACTCCAGTCTGTTCGGTGTGTCCCGTGCCGTCGTCCGTACGAGGAGCCGTCGGCCTTCATTTTGGCCGACCCGACATGTTCAGTTTGAGACAGGGCAGTCAGGACTCACCTGGAAATGGGGAGCGGATGAGCCTCTCAAAATCTGATGAAAATCTTTTAAACTGATCTTTGTTGATCTGAAATGAAGACAGATTCAGAAACTGTACGGCCTATTTGATTTTCTTCGACTCAAGCAACCAACGTACATACGTCACGCTGCCCTCACGCTGCCTCACATCGATTGGTAGTCGCTTTGTCTCATCGCTCAGCATTTGCATAAAATAGACTTCTTGTCTATTTTGGCCCCGCCTTGCTCGTGTCAGCGGCAAGCTCGTGGCTTGTCGCTGGCAAACAGCCACTCCCGTTAAAAATGAATGGCAGCCTGCCGCTTTGTCCCTGTCTCTTGGAGCAAATGTGAGGGGTAAGTAATGACAACAAAACTGTCGGCGCGTCCACATGATACAGGCCGTTCCGTGACTACGCACGTGCCCCCCCTCCTCCACGCAGTTGCTAGTAGCCAAGGAGGACATGGAGGATTCAAAAAACATGATGGACTCTATCTTATCTTATCTATATTATCTTCACTCAAGTTTCTGCTCAGGAAAGTCGCCGGACACCAAAATCTTCTGACCACGGTCGTACTGAGAAATCCAGAGAGAGTTGTGTGGAGCTGATAGTCTTAATTAGCTTTGTAGACACTCATTTGGCAATGGCTTGAATGTAATGGACGTTTATTAATATCAAAAAGTTATGTACTAAAGCTTTAATCAAGACTTCAACAGCAAATCCATTTAAAGATCCATCAGTGAGAGAACAGAAAACGCTCTTCTTCCTTTGTCTCATTAAGCGTTGCATCACCACTGTTCTCCAGCAGTGACACACTGCCTCCATGGATCAGGGGCCAGATGTCGTAGCAGCATAACACCTTAGTGGATATTAATGTGTGTATTTAGGTAAACAATGATGTTTGCCTACATTATCTGCAGTGCTGTCAGGAGGGCTCCTCCTCTCTGCTGGGGTTAGGGGCGTGTTCAGACCAACACAGCGGGGGTGCAGCGTGACCCAATCCGATGACCCATGCTCAACCTTTGCCGCAAAACAATGCAACGCCAACCGACAAGGGCCTATGGTGGCCAATTACATGCATGCCAGTTCACATTTCTGGTAGAACCCCATATTTCCAATGTTCTCATGATCGTCACAACCAAAGATAAACTAATAATACCGCCTTGACAACTTTCCAAAGTTGTAACATCCGGCCTTAAACTCTATTCACACGGGATTAGCATCATGTGGGGACCTCGTGTGATTTAGAAATTACAGATAGTGGTCCAGATTAGGTTGGTCATGAAAGGCAGCATCCACAGCCCCCCGTAAGTCCTTATCTGTCTTTGTGAGAGGGATAAAAAGGTGCACAGGAAACGCCAAATCACAGACATGTCGATTCGCACTGGACTAATATTACCACAGGACCTCAGTGTTTGCCGAACTATGGTAGGTCTTCGCGGGGGAATTTTAACTTTACAAATTACAAACATGGCCGATTCACACAGGATAGGGCTTTAGAGTATTATAAACTGCTTTGCACCCATGGATCTGTCACTCAAATATTTGCTCTATTTGTCTTTGTTGTATTTACTTTACTTTTGTTCTATGTATTTGATTTCTTACACACTGCTGAAGAGCTGCTGAACAGATTTTCATTGTACTCTGCGCACAATGGCAATAAAGATCTATCTATCTATCTGAACTGCACTTGGTATATTACAGCACACCTGCCCCAACTCAGCCCCTTACATTATTTGAATGCACAGCTGTTTGCGGTCTGACACCTGCTAACCCTACCAAACAGAATATTGGCTAATATGGAGATGGAATGGCATTTATCAGGCTACGCTGTATCACATAAACATGTCTGATTTCACAGACTCAACAGTAGGGCTGGGTACATAATTCAGTACTTTTTAGGCACTGACCGAATTGCCTCTAAAGTATTGACTATCGAAAAAATGCCTCGTCATTCAATACCAAATTCCAATACCTAAGGTGTAAATCTCATCAGTGAGCCAATCAGCATGCAGCATGCATCTACCAATATCTAGTCTATATCCACGACATTACACTTCTGGGAATTACTCTTTTGCCGCCGGTAATTTCGCCGGAAGTCCTTCTTTTCGGGCAGATGTCCCTCACCTTCCTCTGTCTTTGTGTTGACGTTCTAACCTCTGGTGGATTTGTGAGGACTATGGTTAACTGCTCCTCAGAGTATACACATGTTCCACCAAAACAAGTTCCTTCCTGAGACTGTTTAGCAGAGGCACCGTGGCTCCGTCCGGAGCTTAGCACCGCCCAAGACGATTGTGATTGGTTTAAAGAAATGTCAATAAACCAGAGCAAGTTTTTCTCCCATCCCAGAATGCTGTGTGGACTAGCCAGACCCTCCTCCGCAGCGCTGTGGAGGATGGTCTGGCAATGCGAGACTAACCAAGATCTAATAATGTCTGTGATTGGAAAAGCCCCATGTTACACAGAGACGGGGCTCACATAGTAGGAGCTGGAAAATAAATTAAAAAAATTGTGACGTTTTAAAAAATTGTATGGGAAGTTCACGATAAACGATAGCCAGCCCTACTGACCAGTATCATTACTTGCACAGTGCGGACCATTTCAGTATTTTGGTGACTGTATTTTTAACAGCAGTAGTGATTGGCATCTAACTCAGTTTTGTACATTGACACTTCACAGCATTCTGGTTTGTTGTGTTGCTTTTAGCAGCAGCTTTCATACAGTACATGACTCTTCACTAGTCAGTCATGTGTATTTGACAAGCTGAATCTCTCTCACAGGAACGGATTCCCCAAACAAACGGCTGCCCAGCTCATCCTCAAGGCCATCTCCAACCATTTTGTGTCATCCACCAGCTCCTCTCTGAAAAACATTTACTTTGTTCTGTTTGACAGTGAGAGCATCGGAATATACCTTCAGGAAATGGCCAAGCTGGACGCCAAGTGAGGATTCTTGTTTTAGGGGATTGTTTTTCTAACTGTTGTTTGTTGCAGCTGGTGTCGATAGGTGATATGACAGTGGGGAGGGGGGGGGAGGGGGGGGGGGGGGGGGGGGGGGGGGGGGGGTTGATGTGGAATCTGTCTTGGTTAAAGAGGAAAAAAAAAATATGTGTGAGTGGAGTGCTGTTCACATTTATGTTCCACTGTCCCGTCAAGAGATTGCATTCTTTATAGATTAGATAATTTAAATTCGTACAGTTTGCCATTATGGTTCCTTGTTTCAATGATGTTTTTACATTCCATGTACAAATATAACAGTTTTCCTGGCCTCTGTAGTTTCTGATACAGTTAGTTTACTAAAAAAACTGTGGTTCTCATTCTGCTTTAATAAAACTCAGATGTTTTACACCAGAGATCCACTTACATTTTTTTCTTGTCTCATTTTTAAGAATATTGTTTTGAAAATGTTACATTTTATGAAATAAGTATCTGGTGGTACAATACAGTAACAAATGCACATATACACTCTACTTCTTCAGAATGTCAGGTAGACCTCATTGATTGGAACAAGAGCATTGATAATTCTGTCATATCATGCTGGCAGCCATATGCACAAAACATCCATAGGCCAAAGACCCTGACACACCAAGGCCACTATCGGCCGTCGGTCCAAGTTGGGCCTACGACCATCGCTAGTTTGTGCGGTGTGTCCCGCACCGTCGCCACGCGTCGGCCTTCGTCGGTTAAACAGTCTGATTGGCTGTTCAGCTTGAAAACGGTAGTGAGGAGAAAAAAGAGACTGTGAGAGCGCACACACGAGTCTGATCAATCCAACACAGTTGATCTCATGTTTATGTTGATTTGATTTGATTTAATGTTGATTTTAGAATGTTTTTTCGGTTACATGTTTATGTTGTGAAGCAACAGATTGTAGCACTATGTCCAACACAAATTTCCCCTTGGGGACAATAAAGTGAATTCTATTCTATTCTATTGTACACACACATAGCTGTCAAAAGTGACGTTTGCATGTTCCATCTAAAACAAAAACCACGAAAACTAAAAAGGAAAAATGGAGCGGGCTTTCATTTTTAAACAGTGGAAATGTAGCGTGCACCATATACACAACCTCGTATTCTCCTCCTGAGTGTCTTTGTTTCAGGGACGTATTAGAAGGATTTTTGTTTCAGCTTGTGGGCGCGCCCGCCTCCGCCACACAGATAACCGGCGATATTGGGTAGATTTGTGTGGGTACACGTGGGCCACTGCTGCGGTCGCCGCAGACACATGGAGCCTTGAAGAAGAAGAGCACACCGGCTGCCTCTGCTGTTAGCTAACAACAGGAAACTGGATGGAGCTGTAATGTAACTTAGTTTTTTGTTTTATTAGCACGTCGGTGACATGAATAGGCAATACCAACAGTTTTGTTTGATCACTGGGTGGAGCATTGTCCCCGGAAATGCATCTAGGTAATCAAAAGCCAGAGGTACACAGGTGTGTGGCAAAGGGGAAAGCAAACAGCTTTTTACTTTGCGGTTTACTGGTTGAACGACATGTTTCCTCGGAGCGGTGTGAAACGCTCTGCTACGGGCTTTGGGATGTTTTCTCTGGTTTATTGTCACAGGTGATCCCCAATCAGCAGAGACGTGTCTGTAAACTCGTGGTGATAAAAGACAGAGTGCCTGCGCACACAACAAGGTGTTCAACGCTCCCCCGTTTCGGTTTTAAAAAACGTGTTGCTACGTTTTGTCGGGGCTGAACGTGGCGCTGGTCAGTGGTATCGTTGGATTAGTGTTTAACTGGAAAGCAGAATGAAACCTAAAAGAAAATGGACAAAAATATGAAAAATATAGGCCTACCTGTCATTAAATAAATGGGTCACCGCACTCAAACATATTTAATGTATGGACATTGATTTATTGGCAACCCAGAACACGCGTCAGATCAAGTTCTCTCTTTCTCACACCTCATTGGCCTAATGAACAGTAGGTCTGGTTAAAGACTCACAGGCACCACTCCCCAAAACTGGACAATAAAAGATTGTAGAAACGTTGCCTGGTTTGATGAGTCTCGATTTCTGCTGCGAAATTCAGATGGTAGGGTCAGACGAACATAGTGACACCGAGTTACGTAGAGCGTAGAGACAGAGTGGATGAAAGGCCTATCCCTCTTCTGGCCAGGAGCAACAGAAAAGCCATCATGTCGGAAACAACAGCGTCACAGGGGGGGTGGTGCAGGGTGGACCAATAATCAGTCAGGGGTGGCCCAGGGGGGATAGTCACCATGGAAACATGAATTGGTCATGTGACAAGGGCTGGGAAAATTAGCAGAACGTACGCACCCATCAGCATTTACGGTTACTTCCAAAATGTAATATATTATAGATTACTAGTTACTGTCATTTGAGAGTAATTAGTTATATTACAATATTACTATCTCTGAATTGTAATGCTTTTGAGTTACTTTCACCAAAATAACCGCAGAAGTATGACATTCCAGGTAAATCAGGAATTTCACTTACGATATGATTTAATCCAGACCGAGACCACGTTGTCGGTTTCCGTAATTTGGTTTCAGATCAAACATGTAACATTCAGACGAGGAAGGTGTGAAAGGAAAAAAGCAACACCGCCACCTTGTTTAGCAGCCTGGCAACATTGAGAAATAGTTTTAATTTCACATCAACCAATCATATCCAGGCCATGTTGAAGAATCAAATCATTTATCAAGGCTTTGGTAGACAATGATCTGATATATTGAAAACCAAATTTGAAGGCCTTTTAAGGACCGCAGCTTTCACTGGCAGAGCTGACAGTAGATGATATTATGATTATGAGATTATGGTATCCAGGGTACAAGCGGCCGAAATGGGTTTCCTCAGGAGGGTGGCTGGCGTCTCCCTTAGAGATCGGGTGAGAAGCTCAGTCATCCGTGAGGAGCTCAGAGTAGAGCCGCTGCTCCTTAGCGTTGAAAGGAGCCAGTTGAGGTGGTTCGGGCATCTTGTAAGGATGCCCCCTGGGCGCCTCCCTAGGGAGGTGTTCCAGGCACGTCCAGCTGGGAGGAGGCCTCGGGGAAGACCCAGGACTAGGTGGAGGGATTATATCTCCAACCTCGCCTGGGAACGCCTCGGGATCCCCCAGTCGGAGCTGGTTAATGTGGCTCGGGAAAGGGAAGTTTGGGGTCTGCTGCTGGAGCTGCTACCCCCGCGACCCGATACTGGATAAGCGGACGAAGATGGATGGATCATTTTAGTGATCTGCACATACGACAGCATGGTAAAACCGCACAGCTATGATTGCCTTGTGTTTGGTTTTGTAGGACTCTGTGCATCATGGGACAGTTGAACACCACCAGAGGTAGGGAGGATTATCAGATTTTTTTGGTCCACATATTTAGGGAAAGAGAATTTTTGAGAAATACAGCGAGGGAGGGAGCCACTCTCAATGTTGTAAACTAACTAACTAAACTATCAGTCTGATAGTGAGCACAGTTGAGATTTCATATACATATTAACTAAGCTAGAGGACTTTAAATCCGCACTACCTTCAAACCTAGCAGGCTGAACCAGAAGTTGTTCTGTCCCTCCTTCGTAAAGGCCGTCTCAAAGCTCTTATTTCTGCCCCGAGGAGCAAGGATGGAGGAGGGATCTCTGAGGATACAGGTTGCATTCAATAACTCTGTATCCTCGGCTATAGCTCCTCAATGATCCCTCCTTGATGCTCGGTCCTCGGGGCAGAAATAAGAGCTTTGAGACGGCTTTCACAGAGGAGGGACAGAACAACTTCTGGTTCAGCCGAGGACAGAGGAGTCGAGGAGCTATCAAATAAGGATAATGAGATGCAGCCACAGAGAGCAGCCTTCCTGGAAGCCGTGCAGCTGAAGGAGTTGCTATCTCCACCCAAACAGCTGACGAATTCATGTGACGCTTCAGAGGAAAGGACGTCTCATCTCTCTAAAACACATTAGTTCGTCGCCTCTCTCCTCCCGTGATTTCCTTGCGAGGAAGGCAAGGTAAATGGAGGAGTCAAGGAGGCAATTTAAAGGAAGTACCTTATGATCTTCTTGATCTAAACTCAGTTCCTCAGTTAAAGTTGCTCTCAGAAAGTTTTTACGATCAAACTCTTAGTGTCATTTAGGAGGACTCCTTGTGGTAAGATAAGATCTGAATATGGTCGGTATTTCACAGTGTAAAAAAACAACACAAACACCAGAATGAGCACTTTCTTTACATTATATTTATTACATAGTAAAAAGTACATTACCTTTTATTTATATATACACATATTCATGTAATTTCCTTTTCAAGCAAGACTCAGCTGCTGATAAGAGTCCCCTACAACAAATGAACACAGCTTACAAAATGTCTCATGTTGGTGGCTCTATAAGGCTGTAGTGTTACCTGACTGCCAACTGTACTGCAATGGAAAAGTCCATCTCTTCTTTCCCAACTCAATAAATAACATTTAACATCACTGAGAGAATCCCAGGGCCACAATGAGTGGATGTCAAGCTGTCCACCTCACATATTTGGCATTAACATGGTGAATTAGTCTCCATCAGATTGTCAGGGTCCATGTCGTTGTACACAAGGCACAATCAGCATGCAAGAACCTCAACACATTCTATGAACGCCTCATTGTGGAATATAACCACATCTGAATACATACTGTAGAAATGTTTAATACCGCAGAATTTATAGCACAACAATACTGTACTTTGAAAACTATTGATCTATATGTATGTGGTCTAAATCCCACTCTGTTAAGTAGATTATATATATATATATATATATATATATATATATATATATATATATATATATATATATATATATATATATATATATATATATATATATACACACACACACACACACACCAATAGGCTGACAAGCTCCATGATGGCTGATTAAGATCCATGTAGGATTGAAACATTGTCATTAATTTTTTGTGGCAGGCGTTTATGTTTTGTATTCATGTTGTTAGAATGTAGTTAGTCAAATGATCTGATGTAACGGGTCAGGTTTAAAAAAAAAATCAGAACCATAAGTCAGCGTCAGTCAGAAGTAGTGCCGAACAGACACCAGCGGGAGAGAAAAAGAGTTAGTGTGTGTTGTCTGTTTTTAACTTATTTTCACTTATTCAGGTATCAGGGAAAATCCCACATGCTGGTGCACATACTGTATATGTTACCACGGTTACCAAATGATATTACATACAACACAGATCTCAGCAGATGGATTGAAGCGTATACGTTTTGAATTCTAATTAAAAGCACATGATTTATGATCACACAGTCGTGTGGTCCATTTTGCATTAACGCCACAGACAAACAGGAAGTGGAGCGAGATCACTGGCAGCGTTCAGGCCACTGAACTCCACGCCAAACGCACCAGAACATCAACAAAGATTAGTCCTCTGGGCTGCTCTGCTACCTATACTTTCTAATGGCTCCACTGGGGATGAATCAAGTTATTGAATTGAAATCAGTTGTATTTATTTTTATTATAACCTGCAGTAAAAAACAGATGGAGGTTTTTCAAAGTGTTCCAGTGCTATAAATTCAGCGGTAGGTATTCCGTAATGATCTCATTTAACAGATGTGCGTGTGATATGAGGAGTTAGCCAGCTGCTCGGGCCCTGGGGATGAATCTGTTGCAGCAAGCTACACAAACATGATCAAATGACATCAATACTCAACTCGGATTCGTTACACTTATCATAAACCATAAAAGTCACTATTTGGATCTCACTGCACACTCCAGTATCTACATGTTGGAATGTCATCTCAGAAGGCTTCATGTGCACACGGTGCCTCTGGATCCAGTGGAAGAGGAATTCATAAGGTGCCCAAAATCAAAGCTTGTCGTTTGTTGTCGGGGGCAATTCTGCAATTCATGCAGAATTGAAAAGAAATAACTTTCTTGTGTGGATCTTTACTGTCCCTGCCTCAAAAATCATCTCTAGATTAGCATAAAGCACAGGTGTGTGAGCGAAGCCATGAGGTCAGCCTGGTCGTATCAAGTTCAAATCTATGGGGGGGGGGCGGGGGGGTATTAAACAGAAATACTAAAGTCATGCGACCATGTTCCCCAAAGCTGGTGGTATATCTTCTTCCTTTGTGCCATAGAGATCCATTAAAAACACACTGGGTGAATGTGCCTTCATCACCATGAACACACACACACTGGATTTTATTTGGACTCAACCCCACAAATACTCACTAGAGCACCAAATGTGGATTAATCCGCCGCTGAAAATAGTCCCCACAAAGGCTCTATTTCCTGTTTGAGTAATGTTGGTTAAAAACAACAGTGACCAGCTGTTGTGGGAAACAGTTAAGCCATTTCAAATAAAAATGAAAGTATACTTTTGTGAGGTGTTTTTAAAGGGTTACATCTTCAGTAGGGGCCGATGGGCTTGGAGCTGAGAGCCCCAGACGGGATGCACAAGTCTAAGTATTGACACATGGACGAACACATTGTTGGCTTTGGGTCTTTTAGGAGATTTTAAGACAGTCAACACCTGCCTAACACTCCTAGGAATAAAACGGTGGTGGGGAAATACGGAATTGGAATTTGTATTTTATTGGTCTAAAACACATATAATGCATTGAATTTAAAAATTCTGGGATCAGCCAATAAAATGCTCCCCATGTGTACAACAACATCAGCTCTCCCCCATTCTCCCGGTCTTCTCTGGCAGCTACAGCCCTTGTTGGAATCTACAGTTTGAGTGGGTTTGCTAAAAATGTCAATTACAACAAGGGCTTAAATATTAAAAGAATAAATCAGATTTGTCCTTTTATGACTATCATCCTGCATTTTCTGTTCCCAACAATCTGGACACGATGTCCTGTTGACTCCATTTAGTCATCCATCCACAGGAAGAAGAATATACCAAACACAAAACTGGCACAAAGATATAATGTGCACCAGCAATTGTTTTTTTATAACAATGTCAGATGTTGGTGGGGGGGGGGGGATTTCTCCTATAAATAAAATGTGGTATAATTACGGTGTCCCATCTATTTTGTCTTCTTCTACATACAATATGACATCATTTAAAAACCTGGTGACGCGCTGTTGGAGTTGTAGTAGAAGTCTGTTGGGTCCAGTTGTTACGGTGGTCTGAAGGATGACAGAGTGGGGGGGTTGGGGGTGGGGGCTCCAGTTCCCTTACTTGACCTGGTCAGAAGGGCTCGTAGCTCTGGGACTGGGCAGCAGCGGCACCGGGGACGTGGCCTCGATCAGGGCGGGGTTCAGGATGATTGGCAGGGACATGGGCGGGACCCCCACCTGCAGGGGGGAGGCCAGGGGCTGCAGGATGAGGGGGGACTGGCTCAAGGGGGGGGGAGCCTGGGTGGGGGACGTCGTCAGCGGCACGGGCAGGGGGGGGATCGAGGGGGGGACTGGAGATGAGCGGTCTGATCCTACAAGACAGAGAAGAGACGTTTTAATACAGTCAGGTATTCAACAGTTAGAGACATGTTTCTATAGCATTATTATATATAGAAATATTATCAGTGTGGGTTCACCAAGTCAAATTGAAGACTTTTTCAGACCTTTTTAAGACCAATATGAATGAAATGTAAGACCTTTATCACAACATCAACTGAGCACTAAATTCTGTTTTCTCAAGCCAAGTATCGCTGAACCTGCATTCCCCATAGCTGAAGAATAAAATCTGTTTTATGTCTGTGGTACAATCTGAAGGAGACTCGCGCCAATAACACGAAAGCTGATTGGCTGCAATATAAGTTGCATGTTGGTCTCATTTGTAGTTGTAATACAGCAACCAACCCTGTCTTAAGTGCCGTTTTAAGAAGTTGAATAAATACAGCCTCAGGTCCCCGTCTTATGTCATGGACATGATACGGTATTTACTGCTGAGGAAGACCGTGAGATTTGGTAGCGTTCTGTATTGTATTATGCAGTGTAAAGAAGTGTGTGATTGCAGTTCTGAAATATGAGCACTGAAGCCAACTGTAATTAACATTTCTCTGGATGTGTAGCAGGAAACCTGCTGTGTTACCGTTGGCACTGGCTGGTTGGGGCTCCTGGGGGGATGCTGGCCTGCTGGGGGTCTGTGTCTCTGCAGGGGGGGCTGGGACTGGGGAGGGCGGCTGGACAGGCGGTGGAGACACCTGAGGAGATGAGGGCTGGCCTGCTGAGGGGGGAGGCTGCACGGGTTCTGCTGCAGGACTGGGTACTGGATCTAAAAGCAAAGATGATTCAGCAGACCCATTACATCAAAGCGTCCAGTGCTCAGACCAACATGGTGCTGTCGGGAACATACAGAGGTGTGAAAGCTGAAAGCTCCCGGCTGTGTACCTGGTATGACAGTCTGTTTGAAGAGCTCCTCCCTCAGGTGAGGCAGGAAGCAGACGATTCGTTCCCAGGTGATTTCCCACAGGTCCGAGTATCCTGTCCTGGAGTCAGCGCTGTGGAAGATCCCTGCTGTGTCCATCACCAGCAGCATGTTCTTCAGAGACTCAGGGATTGCCTCCAACTACACAGACAAATGCAGGTAATATATATTTATGTAAATAACCGGTATATATAATTATAATATAATGACATATAAAAAAGAATTCATTGGCTGCCAAAACCCTTTTAGCCAAGGGGTTTCTCTATACTTTAACACTCTTTCAGTCTCTGAGATACTTGTGTTTGTGCTCATTCACAGATGTTTGATCAGATATAATAATGATAGGTGAACGACTGTATATTCCAACAAAAAGTGAATGAACACACAGAAGTTAGAGAAGAATGTGTCTACACTGATGACAGACTATCATGAGTTAACGATGAGTTTGTAAGGCTGATACCACAAAAGACAAAACATTGGAACATGGAAGTATTCCCATGAACTGCTGCTGCAATACTTATATATACTTTACACATCGTTCTGCCATACCTGAATCTATCCTACATCCTGACTACAGTATACACCTGTCCTCTGCACACACTATATATCCTGACTTTGGATCACCCCTCAACATTTTTGCACATCCTGCCTAGATAGATAGATAGATAGATAGATAGATAGATAGATAGATAGATAGATAGATAGATACAGTGGTTCTCATAAGTTTATGAACCCATGCTAAATTTGACTAAAAAGAGGAATACAAAAATCATCTTTTGGAAATTGATCTTAATGCCTTAATTAAAAAAATTAGGAAAGATCCAACCTCTAAGGACACCAATTTTCTTTGTGAATGAATAATGTATTGTATATAAATAAATGTTCTTCCTTAAAATACAGGGGGCATAAGTAAGTCCACCCCTATGTTAAATTCCCATAGAGGCAGGCAGATGTTTATTATGAAAGGCCAGTTATTTCATGGATCCAGGATACTATGCATCCTGATAAAGTTCCCTTGGTCTTTGGAATTAAAATAGCCCCACATCATCACATCCCCTTCACCATACCTAGAGACTGGCATGGGGTACTTTCCATAAGATCATCTCTCAATGCAAATCAAACCAGCTATTAGGCTAACTGAAATCAAACCATTCTAAGGTAACTATTTAGGTAGGTAGATAGATAGACTTTATTAATCCCAAACTGGGAAATTACTGTGTTACAGCAGCAAGTTATGGACATAGAATAAGATAACAAAAGATCAAAATAACACCTACTGAACAAAATACTTAGAATGAAAAGAATGTACATGTATACACAAGTGTAGAATACAGCCTACATACATAGTATATATAACAAAATGAAATATGTATAATATTAAATATGAAGTAACCAGTGTGCAAGTAAAATAATAGTGCAATATTGTAATGTGTTAGGTAATGAGATAGTTATCTAATATATAGGTTAGCTGTAATCCCATCCCAATACTGCATGTTAGTATTAACCCTATCCTCACCAGTAAGTCACTGGATCCTGCGTGCATGTACTTGTCCATGAAATCCAGAATGGTGAGCCAAAGGGCAGCAAAGGTTGGCAGGGACAGCAGAGGAGAGAGGTGCTGCAGGAAAACCTGAGTGGAAACAATCACACATCAGCCACAGCTGCTGCCAGGAACTAGGAGCAACTTTTAAATGTTAATTAAACAGTTTCATTTTTCATCTGATGATCAGAAATGACCTGTAACAGCAACCAAGACTAACAGTGAAAAGAACGCTATTTTTATATAGTTTTCATTAATGCCTCTGCCCAGGTCTGATTTTCAGCAGTCACAGAATGATTTACAGCAGGTAGAACAGATCTACAGTCACACATTCTGACGGGTCACAGATTTTGGTGTAACACCGGAAAAGCCTGTGTTAGTGAGTATCCAGCCAGGTAAAAGCCAGCAGGAGATTTCTTTATATAGGCATAATAGTATTTTAGAAGTTATCGGTTATAGTTATGGCTGATACTGGGCAGGACCATCACAGGAAAGAAGGAAATTAAACCAAGAACAACTGAAAGCTAAAAGGGAAAGAGAAAGACGAGGGGCTTTCAACAGATGGAGACAATTATGGGATTGTAAATGATTCAAAAACGTCCCAAATTGGCCCTCAGGTATGTAGTATGTCTATTTCATTCATGAAATAACTTTAGATTGCGCAATGTGGTTGTAGCCAACATTAAATTACGTCCCTCTTTCATTTCATGAATTCATTAATCTAAGTTATTATTACATTGGTTGCTACAACAATCTCTTAATGCTTTGACTCGTAACACAGTGACAGTGATAGCCTGTTTAGCTCAAGAGACAAGTAGGCTAAGTTACCGTAGCAACACTTGAAATTAAACAATGCATCTGTAACATATTCTCTTATTGTAAATGAATGATTTTCTGTCTGAGCAAAACATCCATGACGACTACATGATCCCCCCGTAACACTAACTCAGTAATCTCCAGTGGGTTATACAGCACCGTAAAGAAAAGAGCTTTATGACAGCAGGTGTGGTAACAACACTAGCACTTTAGTCCAAAGGGGCCGCTAGACTAGGAGCTGTGTGTGTGTGTGTGTGTGTGTGTGTGTGTGTGTGTGTGTGTTCTCGTTTAACTGTATTTGTGGGGTCCAAAAACCGGGAGTCCAGTATACTTGTAGGGTCTGACCAGCTTTGTGGGGCCAAAATGCTGGATCCCACAAGGTTAAAGGTCTGTTTGAGGGTTAAGACTTGGTTTTAGGATTAGGGTTAGAATTAGGTTATGGTTAGGGTGAGGGTAAGGGTTAAGGTTAGGCAATTAGTGGTGATGGTTAAGGTTAGGGTAAGGGGCTAGGGAAGGCATTATGTCAATGACGGGTCCCCACAAAGATAGTGAGACGCACTATGTGTGTGTGTGTGTGTGTGTGTGTGTGTGTGTGTGTGTGTGTGTGTGTGTGTGTGTGTCCGTGTGTGTGTGTGTGTGCGTGTGTGTTCATCTTGGCTGCTCTCTCTTCAGACACAACTGAATGTCTGGAACTAGTAGGCCTACTTACTTTGCTCGCGGAAAGAATTGACAAGACGCTGAAACAATTGCTACGGAACGGGAGCTGTATGAACAGCATTTAGACACCACCGCTTACTATCATTGACCATACATGGTCCAGCCATGGACTAGGTTTCCACCTAGTCTTGTTGGGTGTTCAGTAGCTACATACCCAACATCACACAACACAGTAAAGCAAATGAGCTCTTTCTGTGGTCCAGGTTTAACGTTTAGTCATTGTTCCAATTGGCTACGATAAAGTTTTGTTTTCCACCTTTATTGCTAAGATCTAAGATTTCAATGGGGCATATTGCAGTACAAGGACTGACTTGAAAAATGTCTTGGTATACTATTAGACTTAGTTATATTATACTGTATATAATTAATATTCATAATATTATTTGTATTATTGTTAAAAGCTATTGGCCAAACTGCCTATTGTAAATGTTCATTAGATTTAGAGTGCAGCAGTGCTGCTGTGGCTTACAGTCTGAAAGGCCCTCGATGCTGAGTTTTGTTTTTTTTAATTTTAGATTTTTGCAATTTAAAATAGCCGTTATAATTTGCTCTTAAATTAATTTTAAAAAGTCTCTCGTCTCCTCTTTCGTCCAGTTATAATCGGTCTTTGTTGACACCTGCCATGTCTGCAAAGAAAACAGAATACGTGGCGGAAATGATCTAAAACTTCTTTTTCGTTTTATGGCCGGTTGCAACCATAAAATGACCTAAAACGTAATCGCAATTCATTATTTATTCAGCAAATAACGTATCAATCAGTGTTTATCGCATAAGTGTTTTACCGATTAAGAGAAAATCCAATGAGATCGAACATACAAACTTTGTGTCAATATTCATGAAATTCAATCTAATTTGACTCTTTCCACGAGGCTAGAGACAGACAACCAAATCCTCTGCTCATGTGAAAGCATGTGCTGCTTGTTGTTAGGGTGTGCTGCAGTGTGTGTTGCTTTGAACCTTTGAGAGGAGTGTGCAGGCTCTCATCCTGGTCTCCTCCATACCGCCCACATCTGCTGGGCTGATGTTGTCAAGCAGCTTAGTCAGCAGGGGGAAAAGCACCTACACACACACACACACACACACACACACACACACACACACACACACACACACACACACACACACACACACACACACACACACACACACACACACACACACACACACACACACACACACACACACACACACACACACACACACACACACACACAATCAGGAAGTGCAAATGAACAGTGTAAAGAAAGGGACTGCAGGATATTAAATGAGTTGGTTTATAATATCCAATGTCAGGTCTGTATAATATAATAAGCAGATAAGAGGATTTAATAGTCAGTGCAGACATGTAGCTTCTTTCTTACCTTATTGAAGCAGGACTCCCACTCAGTTGCATCGAGTGTCTGCAGATCATGGACCAGCAGCGCCCTCTGGAGGTAGGTGAGGGCCTGCATACGAACCTGTCGCCTGGCATCACAGCACAGCCAAGCAATGCCTGAGGTGGGCAACCATATAACACACATGAGCCGTAGTGGAGTTCAAACTGACCTACAGCTACAGCAGTGATTCAACCTGGGATGAACTCAACCTGCCAAATAAGCATGTTATTCTCCACCTTTTATCAATCTCTCTCAGTATCCTCAAAATCACTTTAAGAACTTCTTTGTCCCACTGTCCATCAAAGCCCTGAACGGCAAGACAGCCAGAGCCTAACAATAAGCCCTGACACTGCTGTTTTTATCTTAAAACACACACGGTTACATTTTTACTTTTTTATCATGACTTTATGTTGAGGCTGCTTACCCTTACTGAACATATCATGTACACTATTATGATGACTACTATGTGTTGTACAATGGGCAGTCTGCAATTTTGTTGGCTAGTGGCAGATGCATGCAACATTAGTATGTCCATGCGGAGTGATAACAGCCTGTGTATTGTATTTATGAATGTATATTAGTGATAGAGCGATTTTATTGGCCGGCCGATATATCAGGCCGATACGCGGCTGCTGCGTTCGCCGATTTACGTATTTTATGTACTCCGATACAGATTTTCCCCGGCATTATTTACAGACAGGCGTCCACAGGCAGCTCTGTGTTGCTGGAGACGCTGCAGTTCACGTGTAGACCATGCACTGCCCCTCCCCCACTAGCAGAGTGCTGGAAGCCTGGCAGACTTAAATTACAAATCAAGCACTTTATTTCAATGGCTACTTTTCAGGTTTATTGTTTTCTTAAATTATTTAAATGTGTTGACAAAGGACATTTTGTGATGAGCTGATTATATGTCTTATAATATGTCAGCAAGCAATGCCTCATCAAGGCTGTGCTGTAGATGTTGATGAAAGCCTTTTACCCTTGCACAGTTAACCATATGCAGTGCACCCATCCATATGATGCACATTGCATACATAATTTGGGTGATATGAATGTAAGATGATTGCAGAAGTGATCTGTGTTTTTGTTTATTACTTTTAAAGAAATGGCAGAGCAGATTTCGAAAACAAATCCAGCGTGGCAGGGTTTACATTTTTATGATGTAAATTGAGGGAGCAAAAGCAGTATCGGCCCCCAATATCAGCTCAAGAAAATCGGCAGTCCGTATCGGTCATCGGCTAAGGCCGATGAAAAAAAATAAAAAATCGGTATCGGCACTAAAAAAAAAAATCTATATCGGTCGATCCCTAATGTATGTTGTGTTGAATTTAATAAACAGCCGATACAGTTCCTTCGGGACAATAACATCTTTCTTATCTTATCTGAGATATGAATATTCAAGCTCCAAGGATATTGTATTAGCACATAGACACATGGAGGTGTTACTGGCAAGAGCAACATCAGGTAACATTTTATTTTATCATCAACATGATCCCCCTAGGTTTCATAAATGCCAATTCTAAATAAATAATAATATATAAAGTCTGGTATACAGCTTCTAAAGTAACAAGACATTGAAGTTGAGAAATGCCAAAGAAATGTTAAGGTAAGTAAGAAACTAGCAATTAATCATCAATCAATTCATTTTGACATATGAAATCGTACGAGGTGCAATTCCAGTGAAATGTTTCTCCATAAGCTCCTTTAACTTGTGCATGATGCATCATAAAGCAGAAAACGTTTTAAAAGACAAAAAGGTGTAAAACTCATGGTAACAAGTTGGTGTTAGTGTTGCATTTAAGTGAAAAAAACCTTTTTTTAAAGTGTCAAAAGCTTTGGAAAGTGTTGATTTTCAATTTTGACCCGGGAGGACAAGTTCATAGACGATGGGAAGACAACACAAAGGTTAAAAGCTTCATTAAGGTACTATTTACAAGACCCTTTGTAGTGGGCTGCCTGAGCTGGTCTATCTGGTGTATATTGTGATATTTGGACCTACTGTAACGCTAGTTATTGTTAGCTTTAACTATTAACTCGTCATTAGTACATACAAGTACTTTCGACGTGGATAGAGTAAGAACACGGACACAGCTTCAACTGTGTAACTTGGTCCATTCTTTAATGACACTCTTCAAGCGTAGGACAACTCAAGACTCATAACAAAACGTGCTTCATCATCTCAACATCATATCCCTCCGCCAACCTAACTGTTCCTAAACTACAGGCAGGGTACAACATGTTAGATAGCTCCCTTGTTAACTCAAGGAACAGAATACACTATGAAGCAATTAATGGAAATATGTGACTTATTTCAGTAACCCTAAAAAGGTAATCTGTTAACTAAATATTCACAAAATAAATCTCATCTTACATTCTTCCCTTTCTTCAGATGAAATGTCCCCATTTCAACAAATCTCATCTTACACTACCTTGCAGCAGCGGGCACCAGCAGCTGGTCCACAGAGTCTGGGAGTCAGCCTCGATCTTCCTCCCTGCAGCCTCCCGGTGGCGCTGCTCCTCTGCCCAGGAGCTGTAGATGCTGGCAGCCCGCGTGTGCAGAGTGTGCATCAGGTCTAACAGCTGGACAGCCACACACACACACACACACACACACACACACACACACACACACACACACACACACACACACACACACACACACACACACACACACACACACACACACACACACACACACACACACACACACACACACACACACACACACACACACACACACACCAATGTTAACAATCACACACTGTATGGCTTCACTATCTAGAGTAGAAATCTAAATGCCAAGTGTGGGAGGATGGCACAGTCAAGTGAAGATAAGTGAATACTGGGTCAAGATGGAGACAATTACTAAAGTCATATTAGATCCAATCAGGTAACAGGCATTATGCTGTATATGATAGACATTAAATGATGGAGCTGTAACTTTTGACTTCTTCTAAGGTATTAACTCTCAATCAATGAAGTTTGCAAACTATATGGATCAAATTGTAAAAAGATGCTGAATTCCGGATCACTCTTTACTGTCATTACAATTTCTATTAAAGACTGAGGCTTATTAATATGCAGCCCTTCAGACGAGTCACTAATAACTTAAGATTTTTGTTTAAACAGTTGGAAACTCTGGATAATAGCAGCAACAGAATAAAAATACACTTATAACTAATCTATAACTATAAAGAGAGGAATATGTGTGTGTGTGTGTGTGTGTGTGTGTGTGTGTGTGTGTGTGTGTGTGTGTGAGAGAGTGAGTGTGTCTGTCATTTGAATAACTTAGCAATAATCAATTTAGCCACATGGTGGTGCTATGATAATGAACTTTTCATTTAGGCCTGTAACTTATGTACCTTAATACTCAGGAACAAACTTGTTTTCCTGGATTCTGTGGGTCCAGACGTACATCCATGAAAGCCACACCTATTTGCATCTAGATTGATTTCCCTCTATTTTGAATTGTGTCCAAATCAGTTTTTTTGCTACTCATCTTTCAAATGTTAAGCAATCATTACCACATGTGGCACAGAACATCTCTGGACCAAGCCAGAAAAGGTTTTTAATATTCCATACAGTTTTTCTATGGCTGGCCTTGGTCTTAAAGTTTGTTCAAATGCTGTGGGCAGGGCTTATATTACAAAACAATCATCTACTGAACACTTTGTGCCACATGACTGCTGTGGGGAAAGCTTTACTATGCAACATTTTCATATTGGTCAGAATATAAAGCTACACCTGCACTCAATGTCCATGTGGGAGACAAAGCCATGGTTTCCCACAATCCCCTTATCCTAAAGCACTGTTTACCCAGCCACTGAACAGACAGCTGCGCTCAAATCAACAGAAGCTAGAAGGGTCAAGAGTGCTGTTGTACTTACGTCCTGACTAACCTGTAATGACACCGTGTGGTAGCTGGCCGGGACAGCCTCGTCCTCCTCCTCGTCGCTGTGGGAACGTGACGGACGCTGGCTGGACGCTCTGCCGCCACCTCGCCTCGGGCCACCTCCCCCCTCCTTGTCCCTTCCCCCGGCCTTCTTTCTCATCCGGGACTTGGAGGAGTCATACTTGTGGCTCTTCTTCTTATCGTGGTTGCGGTAACCTGAGAAAGCAAATTATTAAAGAAGAAAAAATGTATCTTATTTAGGATCTAAAACTAGAGGTAGAGGTTTTTCATTGACCACTTGATAAGTTAAGACTGACCCATGAATGTGCATTGAGTGCTAGAACTATGGTAATGACTGACCGTTCAAGATCAGACACAATTTGAGAATTTACATTTGTTTACATTTACATTTTTTCTAGTGCTCCAAAAGTACATCACAGTGTCTCTTTTGATGTTCATGTTCCCAAAGATGTGTTGACTGAGTTGAGGTCTGTTGATTTGACATACAGTCAGTAGTCTTTTAGTCTTGAGTTTCTCTTTCTCAGTTCTTCGACAGCCTACAGCCTACATTTCATCTAGGAACTCACACTGTGGTTCTAGATGTATGTTGGTGTAAAGTTGGGTTCCATGGAGTTTTCATGGTGCTGTTTGATAGTTCATGTTAATAGTAGGCGATTAAACTCACCAGAGAAAAACAGCACTTGTTTTTTCAAATGCCTAAAATGACTTGTGTATTGTAAATTACATTTAACTGACAAGGACCATCCTAAACTGTGTGACTTATGACAGTTCTCTGTCAGAAGCAAAGGTGAAAGTATTGAGAGGAGGTTGTTAAAAAATATCTTGAGGAGGCAGCCGAAGTGGTTGAGTCAACAAAGCATGTGACTTTGGCACTGGAGTGTCCTACCAACAGTCGACATGGCTTCTGCTTAACCGTGACTACAATGATTTCCTAAACGTAACAAAGTAGTTTTAGTTGTCTGAAATGATCCAAACCTTAACCACAGTGATGGCAGGTCAGACATCATTTTTGTAACAATCATGGGAGACAACAAAAAACAATGTTGTAGTTAGTTGGGAGGACTTGTTGAATAGCAGTGGAGGAGGAGACAGATGTTTGTTCACCAGAGAATCAATGCCCTGTTGTCCATGGTTCTAGTGTAATGGGTGTAATTTGAGGGAAAAATAAGAAAATCAGCATGTATTTGGTATCCCATAACTGTTTGGAGAATTCTGAAAATGCACAACACTCAAATCCAAATTGTGGGTTGTACCGGGCAGCTCCCATAATATAAAGACCAGAAGAGTGCAGTTAAGCTTTGGCTATGCTCGCGCGACGCCATGCACGGCCGTTTTTTAGCTTGGACAAAGATCTCTCTCATGTTTTTCCACACTCTCCAACAAAAATGCTTCTTCTTTTCCCAGTGTGGTGTCTCCCTCGACCACATATTTACAGTAAGGCTGTCTGACTCTCTGTGTTCTGTACATAAAAAAACATACAGCTGTAAAGGCGAGCTTGCTCGGCCACTCTTCCCAGCTGACCGCGTTGAACTGAAAGCGCAGCGCACACAGAGTTACAAAAATTCAGTGGTGCACAGCTACGCGCCGCAACAACTTGCGGAGCCTTCGCGCTGGAAATGACAGCTGTGGTGACGTCATTTCATGGCTCTCGCCCTTGGCGCCGGGAGCACAACGGCTACCATAAACCTAGCTCCATACTCCTAGATGGTCTTGATGATGTGATGCAGAGTACAGCTGCTGAACTTGCCTGGATAAAATACACTGTAGCACATTTACGTATAGCAATCTGTAGCATAAGCCTATAGAAACCCTATGATCGACCTGCCTACAGTGCTGTGCCAGTCCTCCTACATCACACTGATGCTGTAGCATCATTGCAAAAACCTGTAAAATGTTGCGCGCCAACGTATAAATCAGACTTCACTTTTAGACTGAGTGAAGCACCAAAAAAGACTCAGTAATGGTTAATGACATCAAACAAAATATGTTGAGTACACACCATTCTTACTGGTAATGAGCTACACGCCCCTGAGTTAATTGATTTGGGCCATTATCATTCCACAAAAGCTTCTTATGAATGGATCACACCCTAGATGGCCTGATACTCCAAACAACCACCGAGCTATGGGCCAGTTCCAAAAAGTTTTCAATTTATCTTGAAACCACCCTTAACAAAAAGATATCAAGTCAGACCACAAAAGCTCAATAGAGTAAGGTTTTGCACTTTCTATTAGTATCTTGTACAGATTAGCGCCATGCCTCAGCCCAGTGCTTTGATCAACCCATCGCTTTTGTTCGCCTGTGTAAAGCTCTGTTGACAGCATGTATCCGATGGCCTGAAGCGTTAGGAGGAAATTAATAGGTCATCAGCTATGCCAAAGCACAAGTGCACCATTGCCATTTCTCAACCTTAATCCCTGTCATACTGTAGATCACAAACAGCACAAGGAGGGATGAATGGAAAAAGGGGAAGAGGGGGTTTTATAGGCAGATGGCAGAAGGGTTAAAGGGCGGAGAGAAGGAGAGGGAATGTGGGGGGTGGGGGACAAAGCAGACTGAAGGCACAGGGTTGCTATTATAAACCTGTCAGGTTGTATGATTTTTAACTTTATCTCTGGAGTGAATCGGTCACCATGGAGTTTGCTGGTTAAGTAGATATTCAATAACTGTAGTTTGAATTAAAAGTTTCTGTACGCTGCTATAACAACATTTGACTTATAGAACAGTCTTTCTCAAACAGAAAATACTATATTTTCAGGGATTAGAAAGAGAATGACAAACTTTTGTCAAATGTACCTCATCCCAAGGGGGTTTACTTTGTAACTGAGAAGTATCATATCTTGTGTAAATGCAAGATCAAAAATACATTATGTTCAAGTTAATTTTGTTGTTACACTCAGATAGACTTCCTCAACAATTCCTTTATCTGAATAACTAATGTTGAACTTTAATCCTGCTGGGGGGCATTGTTTTGTCATTATTGTATGTCCAAAACATGTCAAGGCAACACAGTCTGAAGATGAAGATTCGTAATAAAAGGGGCACACACCTGGTTTGATATCAGGATATGTTTTCTTGTTCTAACAGTTGTATTATGTGTTCTGTGGCTCTGGAGGAGCTTTGTTAAGTCTGACAAATAAT